>MTQE01001134.1:55551103-55561312 GCA_014337955.1 Aspidoscelis marmoratus | reverse complement strand
AAAACGTTTTGAATCCGAGATAAGGTTGCCGTGAAGACATGGCCATAGAATGTTAACTTGCTGTGCTTCAGAACAAGTGTAGGTTAAAGATACTGACATAGATGAAGTATGATACACTGGGAAAACCAATAAACAGACCTCAGATGTGAACCTGCTTATAGGAACATCTCAGGGACCCCTCTCTCATAAATTTTCCATCATTATGCATAAATAAAACTGCTTTTACAAAGTCAATTTGGAATCAGCCATCTGCTGTTTGCTTTCAGAATGTAACATAAGTTACACATTTTAACCGATGACAATTTCTGTCTTAGGTTCTCCTTAGTGAGAACCCAAGACAGGAGGTAGGAAAATTAAGAGAAACAGACCGAACTTAATTGTTGTTTTTCCTTATGATCTTCACCACCCATTAGTTCTGTGCTCAGTGGTTCCCAAACTATGTGGTATTTTGTCTCTTCCCAGGATCACACTATAAAAATCTTGCCTGCATCTGAACCTAAAAAGCTTAAATAAAAATAAAATAGGAACATGGTGTTCAGCTTTTTAATTTCAGGATGCTACTTGTCATTATTAATGTGGCTTCTGTGGACTTGAAAGAAATAAGATTAAAAATTATTTTTCAGACTAGCCATGCTTTTCGTGTTCCAACCAGAGCTATATGCTACATCACGCATGCACCACAGTCTCACCTGATGGCCTGCTTTTTCCTTATCCATTCCATTTTAAAATTGCAATGAGCAAGTAAATTCCATGCTTTAAGTATCAAATAACTTCTCCTGAGGCAACTGAGGTTTTCTATTTATCCTATTGATTAGGACTAGAAAATTTTAAAATGTACACACTTTTTTGTGGCATCAGACTTGACCTCATTAAGATGACACCCTAGCATGGATTTTGGAGTCCTTCAGATTTTAAACCATTGGCCATTTGGAATACATTAACAGGCTGGCCCTCTGAAATAATCATCAACTGCTGGTTCCACAGTGGTGTAAAATTAGATGCAGGAGAGGGTTAACAAAGGGAAGAGCAATACCGAGGGAGATTTTCTATATAGTCCTTGCTTGGTTGCCAACTGTCCTTTTTCTGCAGGTCAAACTGATTGCTAGCAACCAGTGGCCTTTTAAATGGTTATAGGAAAGAAATACTTCTCCCTTGTCATCCTAGCAAAGGGCCACATGATCTGAGTGTGTGGGTGTGCATAGAGATTGGGTTCTTTAAACATGTTGCTGATTGTATCTCTTAAGATCCGATATGAGAGCAATTGGGCTTTAGCTGCCTGTTGGAAGTTTTTAAAACTGTACTGCAACTCATGCTCCCACTCTCTCTGGAAAGAAACAAAACCCAAATATTAGACATCATGTGGACCAGTGCAGAAAAGTATGGGGGTCATGACTGATGCGTGAGTATGAATGCACATAACGCATTAAACATGATTAGTTTGGAAGGACACTAACAGCTCAGTGAACTAACAAAGACAGAATTAGATCCCTTTTGCCTGCTCTCTTGTGGTTATCTTTCTTTCTTGCTGGCTCCTATTTACCTGTTTGCAAGATATTCTTTCTGTGACCATAACTGTGATAATAATATTCCTATATACCTCCTGTGCTATTAGGGGACGGACAGTTTCTGTAGGCCAGAGCAAAAAGAGGAGGAAGGCCACAGACTATCATAAAGCTGAAGAACAACCCACCCTCCCCAAAAGCAGCGGCTCCTCCTCCTTTCGTGAGCTGCAGAGCTTGACAGCTGCTGACCCCCAGCTCAAAGGGTTTTCCATGTAAATAAGCCATGTTTGCAAACTCATGGGTATTAGCTCTGCTTAGCAGCCGGCTCAGAGGCCCTGTAATCCTAGCATCCATGACACGGAAGCCCCTAATTGAGCTTTGCTGAGTAGGGTGAGTTAAGGCAAAGTGTTAGCTAGAAGGATCATGAATGCTCAAGGTCTCCAATGGAACAATGGAGGCAAAGCAGGTGAAGCAGAAGTGTTGGTTGCTCGGATTGTAGTTCTGAGGACAGCTGCCGCTTGCTCCCATTTTGTTCCTGCTCAAGTCTTGTATAAGTGGCACTTACCAAGCAGTGTGTGTTCCCCCAGAAAAAGCCGGTTATTAGTTAATTATCCAGTGGTTAAAACTACAGAAAGAGTCTCAGATCTCTGAGACAGACTGAACAGTGATCTGTTCATTTTTCTGTTATATTCTGTATGAGATCCTCCCTCTTCCCCATTTGGACATTTAAAATTCACTCACATGTTAAATGGATTCTAATACATACCGGCTCCTCTCTCGCAGAAAAAAGGAGGAAATGCTGCCATAGCTTATTTTACAAGTATGCGGTTTTCAGGAAGGACACGGCTACTGTGCTACTTTGTAATAGCAAAGGTTCCGGTCACCAGACTTAACTTTTATTTTCTTTAAAAAAAAAAAAACTACTAAGAATTCATTACAGAGGCTGCTCCTCATTTTGCACCCCAAATCCTTTAGCTTCTCCATTTCTGACTTTCCACCTTTGCCCATATTTGCACTTATAGCCACTATCCTTGGGCAGGGTAGGCTGCTTTATCCCGGATTAGCAATCCATCCCAAATTGGAATGGATTGCTTCAGGCTTAAGACAAGATGATCCACATTGGGATGGTCTGTCCCAATGTGGACAGCACCTCTATGTTCTGGTATATCACCCCTAGCATTCTGAGATCTATAATGGCACCCTAGCCCAGTCTATGCGCTGTCCTGTGTGGATGGAATG
Organism: Aspidoscelis marmoratus; assembly: GCA_014337955.1. Lineage (NCBI taxonomy): Eukaryota > Metazoa > Chordata > Lepidosauria > Squamata > Teiidae > Aspidoscelis > Aspidoscelis marmoratus. The sequence continues at coordinate 55,558,571 of MTQE01001134.1, read as the reverse complement.
TGCTAGGAATGGGTGGGACTTCCTGTCATCTGTACTAGTGATAGGCCCCTTTCTCTCATTGGATATCTCCCACGTGGAAAAGACCTTTGTGGTTGCTAGAGGCCCATGATGAAATGTTTGGCTCATATTTTTAATGATATCACTTTGGATAAGAAGTGTGGAAAGAGGAAGGAGTAAATGAGGAGAGAATGTTCACTGGTCATTTTTAGCACCTGTAGGGACAGGATCAAAATGGACATATACATAGATGCTGTGGAAAATCAGCTCCCCCCCTCTTCTGTCTATGAAAAAAATATAAGGAATGAGATGCTATAAATGATAATAACTAAGGTGAAAAGGAAGTACAGGGAAAACCTTTAAGCAGCTTATCTCCTTGCTTCCTTCTTCTTTGTGCAAGGCAATGCAAGTCTAGAAATAAAGTGTCGGTTTAGATGGACTTCCAGTAATTTGGTTAAAAACAAATCAGCATAAAAAAATCCTGAAGTTTCGGATTTTGGAATTAAAGCAGTGCCTTGCAAAACAAGGTACTGACTTTTCCATCTTGTCTTTTATATTTTTATGGACACTTATGTCACAGTCTCACGTTATCTGTCATGGTTCCTTTTCTATTAGTTGAATCTTCTATTTCCTATGTGTACAGCTACTTAGCTGCTTGTTATCTTTCAGATATCTCACAGTCATCTTTCTGTGAAGCACCATTTTTTCTCCACTGAAGTGCATACTGTCAACTTACATATATTGCATACATAATATATTGCCTGAAAGTGTGTTTGTGAGAGTTGTTAACTGCTGCCTCTACAAGGATATTACAAGAACAAGATCCCAAAGTCAACCCAAAAATCACTCCCTTTACTGTTAAACCTATTTGCAATCCACAGCAAAATGGAAGTTTAGATGAATCTTCAAAGATTTAGAAATCAATGAAGTTATCTTAAACTGCAGAGGGGGCAAAATTCTCTCCCTCACAACCCCACCTATATTAACAAAAACAGAATAAAAATCACCTAAAATACAATCTTCCTCCTAACAGGTCTACATGTGAAGGAAACTAAATTTCAAAAACCATATAATGTTGGCACCTGGTATATATCTGTTCCAAAGTTGGAGGGGGGGGGCGGCACCTCAGAAAAGGCCCTTTCACATGTCACCAGCCTTTGTGGGTTTGGGAACTACAAGAAGGGCCTCCTTTTCCAGTTTTTATGGCTAGACAGGTCTATATGAGAGGTGGCAGCATTCCTCCAGATATTTGGGATCCAGGGCAAATATCTAACCAAAATTCCATGCTGCATGATGGGCTGAGACCATTTCTGTTATTTTGGCTGCACTTTCAGAGTTGCCAGAGGATGGCCAAGCGTGTTTCTCTGACAACTTTGTAATGGGAAGACATGCACCAACAGCAGACAGTGGCAGCAAACCAACAGGAAGAGCTGGTTTTGGAGCACTTGCCCCTCGATATCTGCTTCTTACACTTTTAAAATTTGCCTGCATCTGAATGCAGCCTAAACTAACAAACAAACAAATGTGAATTCTAGAAAAAGGGAACCACTAGTCATTTACATGGCATGGCATTTTGGTTAGTTTTACATAAATTTGATTGAATTTTGGTGTTAGAGCTCTTTAGTAGAGGCTGCTCATGAATTAGAACATTAACCTGAAGAAGTTTGGGTAACCACGCAATTCCAATCCTCACTTTTAGCCAGCCAAACCAGAACTCACTGTACAACACACCATCGTCAACAGGCATTTCATTTAAGGATAATAATCCTTTTGCTTATCCAGACTTTGGATTGCTGACTGTATTTCCTCTTGTATGTAGGCTGGATAGCTTAAGGTAAAAATCATAGGGGTGTACAAGTTCAGCTGAAACTGATCCAGCCTGGCCACAATTAGGTTTGCAGCTAAGCTGATGTAAATTAGCCTAGCCGCAGAACAACTGTGGGGTGAAAACCATAAAAATTATCCTCTTACACCTTTTCTACCTTGCGAGGAAATAGGCAGAAGCTGGATGCTATCTAATATGCACTAATGTCAGTCTTGGAGATTGGCAGTAGTAGGTTATTAGGGAAGATGGGAGCGTGCAGAAAATGGAAAAAGAACCAGGAGTGGTAGAGCCAAACTAACTTACTTGGCACTGAATCAAATCTTTGACTTGGAGGTTGTGCACTTCCCTACTAAATCCAGGTTGAGTGCAAGACACTAAACCTTCACTTGGGCATTTTTCTCTGTAAATCTTCTTCTATATCCAGCTAAGGCTTAACATCATTTTACTGTGCCAGTGATGATAAAATCTCTCCAGATCTAAGAAACAGGAAAATGAGTATCCAGGAATGCTTGAGAAACAGAATGACAGCTTATAGTTTGCCAAAAAAGGAGGAAGTGAATCAGCACAAAGGACGAAAGGAAAGACACATGTTTGCATAGAATTTGCATATCATAATTCAGAAAGGTTGCCTACAATTTGCAAATACATCTCCCCATTGTGGGAAGGAAGAACGTGACTAAGTGAAGAATATAAGAACTTAAGTGGAGTCCTGCTGGATCAGGCCTCAGCATCCTCTCTCACACAGTGGCCCACTAACTGCTTCTGGTGGGCAGAAGACAAAGTCCAAACCTTCACCTGCTCTCAAGTTCCTGCAAATGTGCAGGGTTATACTTCTGCATTGATTTTAGGTTTTTCTGTTTATAGTTTTGTGTAGAAACACATTTGAGTATTAAAGCAAATGTATTAAAGAGGAGAATTAAAGTATTAAAGGAGAACTGAGTATTAACGAGAACTGCTAGTGATTGACCAGTAGTGCTAACCAACTACTTACAGTGGGAAGAGGAGTTTCAGGCATAGTGTGGCAGGGGGGTAGAGCTTTTGCCCTGATAAAAAGTCCACAAGATGTGTTCTAACTTTTCAGATCTGCCCTCTCCTTAACCCAAAATGCATGCTTCTAGCCCTCTGTAATCTTAGTTATTCCTGGATCCAATCAATGTTCAAATTTTGAGAGGATTCAATCTCCATTAATAAGAAGTTATCCAAATTACACTGTAATTCCTATAGCCCTATTTCTGTGGAACACACTACCAAATATGCATATGTACTGACCAGCTTTATCAAAAGCCTGAAGTCCTTTCCAGCTTCAGCATGCAAAGGTACCAGATACAGCAAAACAATCAGTGGTTGCCTAGGTACTGCCTCCACATTGGAGAGACACGCAGGATGCCTCTAAAGGCCATTTGTAGGGAGTCAAGAGCAGGTGAAGGTCGTCTTTGTCTTATTGTTGGCAATGGCCACTGATGGGCTACTAGGCGAGACAAGATGCTGGTTTAGATGGGCTGTTGCAGATCCAGCAAGGCTACTCTTACATTTACAGCTTCCTACATGTACAGGCACTTCAGATCTATACCTGCTAAAGAGGTGTTGTCTTTGCTCTGTAACCACATACCTGCCATCACTATATATGTTGGAATTGACTGGTTTGTGCAGGAACAAAGATCATTGTTCAAAAGCACAGTGCTTTGGTTTTCATATGTTACAGGGGTTGACACTAAACAGTAAGCAAACAAAATGGCACGAAGGTCCTAGGCTGTGGTCACACCTTCACTTTAAACCTCCTTTAGTCCATCTTCAGGTCTGACTGCTCACATCTTTCTATCCTCCATTTGGACTTCCCTGCATGGAAAGTCCACAAATAAAAAAGAAATGAAAAGGTGTGAGCAGTCCGATTTGAAGATGGACTGAAGAAGGTTTAAAGTGAAAGTGTGACCAAGGCCCTAGTGAGCCTTGCAGAGAAGTAATGTAAAATTCTGGCAGCATTTAAAGTAGGTTAACCTAAAATTGTGTCCTGAATTTTTACAGGTGCTATGAGTTGCTCTTAACAAATAGGACAATTCACAAAATAAAAACATTCCTATAAGATATTTAACAGCATGTAATATATCTGATCTCTCTGGAGGCTGGCCTGCCAGGTAGTTCCTAAACCCTAAAGTACAAGCAACTTTTGTGGCAGTTTCCCCCTGCCTTGTGTGTTTGTAAGGGACAATCCTTCTATCGTTGCTGAAAGTGCTGCTTACTGTTTACAACAGTGAAAAAAAATCCATAGCTAATATCCATGTATAAATAGAGAAGAATCAAAGGGTACCAGTTGATTTGGGGTTTTTTGGTGTTATTGGTAAATCTGACTGTACAACTAAAGGTGCTACCAAAATCTCTGGTTTGTAATCAATACCAGGGGGGCCTAATAGTATCACAGAGGCTAAGGGTCTAGAAATCCTGTCCTGCTCTTCTTCTGTTTTCTACACAGCTAGAAAACTACATAGCAGTAAAGCCTTGTAATGGCCTTGTCAGACTTCTATAGTTTGAAATCAGACTTTATGTACTGTTGCTAACTGAAAGCATTTTTCTATTCATTTGCCTGTTTCCTATTAATACTTTAGGACTATAAGGAGAGTGGACAGCCAAGATCTTGGCCAAAGAAACCTTCAGGCACTTCCAAAGAAAAGATTCTGAGATGCCACATTCATTAGGAAATTCCAAGGGCCGGAATTAGTAATGCTGTGTGTCATTCATGGGGCATTTTGTACTTTGTGACCCGTTTATTCTGAAACATCATACTGATTGATGGTAATGGTTTTGCAAATGTATGGAAAGTTACAAAAAGCTGGTCTTTTCTCCTCCTCGAAGTCTGGCTGGCAACCAGGTTTGTTAGATTTTGGAATCAGCAAAAAAGCTAAGTCTTTCTCTAGTCTTTTAAAGATAGGCAATGGGGACTTGGCACTGCCAGTTCAGTAAGGCTCAGCATTGCATCAGTCCCTGCCAAAGTGAAACCATGGCACTGCTTCAAACTGCATGCTGATGAGGGTTTCTTGCAGGTGTTGGCCCCATTTCCATACAGTGGTTTGTCAGAGTGATTTGGCCACCAACTGTGCTGCCCCCAAACAGTGCAAACTAAAGCGGTATTCCCACCAAACCGGAAATCTACTTTTTTAGGGAGGATGACATTGGACTATATCTGTTTTCCTCATCTGGTGTCCTCCAGAGGTTTCAGGACACAATTTCCATTATTCTTGATTACTGTGATCATGGTAGCTGAAGAAGGTAGGATTTATAATTAAGGCTCCAGCATGGGGAAATCCAAGACAGGTGGTCCAATTATATGGGAAGTGGTCAAGATAAGCCTTGATTTTTTTCCCAAAAGCTTTTCCAAGAAAAGGCTCACAACCTTATGTGCCCTTTTGTAGAAAGACTTCCAAGTCATGTTCATAAAATTTCATGGTTTTTTGTTTGTTTGTTTGTTTGTTTGTTACATTTCACTGGGGTGTGGCTGTCTTCTGGTTGATTTCATGGGCACCTCTATGCAATTTTCTTGGCAGACATACATAAATCGTTGCCTTCTGAGGAGAAGCTGGGGACTGAACTGGCAATCTTCTTGTCTCCAGGCAGCTTGCTCTACAGCTACTCTTAGCTATCCTATCTATTTACATGTTGGTACCAATGACACTGGGAAGGCTAAGTGGAGGAGGGGATGACTGGAAGTCAAATTTAGATTACTAGGTAGAAAAGTCCAGGATCTCCACAGGGCCAGTTATATAGGTGGGGCTCAGGCACTTCAATGAGATCCAGTCATACGGATTGATCTTGGCAGGAAGAGATTAGATTTGCCAGGAGCTGGGAAACATTTTGGGACAAGGCAAACTTGTACAAAAGGGACAGATTACACTTGAACCAAGATGGAACCAGACTCCTGGCACTTAATATTAAATGGGTCACAGAGCAGCTTTTAAGCTGATCTGTGTGGTAACCTAACAGGAGCTGGACAGCATCTGATTCAAGAAAGTTTATGTTTGAGTGAGGAGGGTTGGAATTCAGACACATACTACTGAGCTGAGTGGGAAACTATTATTTCGGATTCAAACCGTTTTCAATCCTCACAGACACCCCTTCAGTTTGGCTTAACATGCTTTCCGCATGTTAAATCGCCCCAAAGAGTTGTAAATGTTAATCCTCATTTCAACAGGTTTCACTCCGGTTCATGCGCTTGAAACGTTTTACATTTTTTACTGTGGGGACCATACGGTGTTAAAGGATGAGAATCTGTGTTTAGGGTTTCCCTCCCCCAATAGCTTGCTTCCAAAGATAGTGATTTCATTGAAAAAAAATCCACCCCTCAAAACAGCCACTATAAAAATCCACTCCTTAAAGCTACACTGTAGCGATCTACCCACTTCACACCTTACAACAATGTTGCAAATTTGCGCAATTCTGAAAGTTCTGACCTTTAGAAAGGGAAAGGGAGGGAAGCAGCTGGAGGTTCTGTTTTAAAGGCTGTGGCTGTGAAGGGGGCTTGAGTTGCTGCTGCTGCTGCTGCTGTGTGCCTTGAGCAATGAGGAGAGGAGGGGAAAGAATTGCTGGCTGTCCGCTGCTGTTTTGATTCCATCCAGGCAAGCGGCAACCACCCAGCTAGGGTCCCTGAAGGGGTCCCTTATGGGTGGCGCATTCATGCCAGGAGAAAGAGGGCAGGGCAGCCCCGAAAAGCGGCTTTTAAAAAGTAGTCACTTGAGTCCCTCCTTGAGTCACGTATGCCGCATACGATCCTCAGAATCCGGATCGAACGCAATTAAGCTGAAAGTAATGGGAACAGGCAAATTCCCATTTGCATCCGGTTCTATTATTTCGGTTTAAGGAAACTGGATTAAGCTTATAATGGGGATGCGCCCTAAGGGTGTGTCCAAATTTACAGATACTGTGCATTCCGATGTGCAGTTGGGGCGTAAGCATCATGCCTGATGCCCAATAATTTGTAGTGGCAGTGCATTATGCCACCACTATTTCAAATTTACCTACTGAGGAACAATGAGAACACTCGCTCTGCAGTATCAGGTAAATAGAAGTTTTCCACCAGCTCAGCTCCCATTGGCTGTCCCATCCCACCTGATGTGTGTCTTACTGCGTGTGCAATGGAAGTATTGCAGCTTTCTCTGAGAAAGCTGAGGAGAGGCTGCTGGAGTCCAGATGGCGCATCGTGGCTTTGCAGCATGTAAGCTGTGCTTTTTTCTCTAACAGCGGATTTTATTCCTCTAATCTAAATTGTTTGTAAAGAGCTATAGAGGGATCTCTAGATATTGACAACCAAGTGTGGAAAAAATGCACTTCAATCTTACCGAGTGCAAAGTGATGTACATTGGGGCAAATTGATGGGGTCAAACTTTATGTGACAGACTAGGAAAGAGATCTTAGTTTTCTGGTGGACAGTTCAATAAAGGTGTTGATCCAGTGTGTAGCTGCAGTGGGGGGGGGGAATCAAATTCAATGCTAGGGGTAATTAGGAAGGGAACAGAAAATCTGTCAGCAAGTGCCATTGTGCCTCTATATAAATCTGTTGTGGGGCCTCAGAAAGGATACTGTGGAACTGGAAATGGTGCAGAAAAGAGCAACCAGGGCCCTGTCCCCAAGCAATTTAAAGTCTGCTAAAAATCTTCTTTT
>MTQE01001134.1:55533194-55545584 GCA_014337955.1 Aspidoscelis marmoratus | reverse complement strand
TCTCACCCATTTAAGGGGACTCAAAGCAGCTGACAAAGCTTTTTCTATTTAAGAAAGTATTAGACAAATTCTTGGAGATCAGTTGTATTAATGGCTACTGGAATTGATGTCTAGGTATTGCCTCCATGTTGGGGAGACATGCAGGATGCCTCTAGAGATCATTTGCAGGGAATTTAGAACATGTGCAGATGTTTCTTTCATTTCCTGCTGGATAATGGCCAGGAGCAATTGGTGGTCCACTATTCGAGATGGGATGCTAGATTAGATGGGCTGTGGCCCAGCCTAGCAGGGCTCCTCTTATGTTGTTATGACTATAACCACTATGGCTGTGACTTGTAAAATATCAACACAACATCAAGGGGAAGTGATATGCAACTGATCACCATGCATAATGTAATTTGACCCAATAATCAAATGTGCATGTATGCCTTAATTCTGGAGTAAACAGTCCTACAGTCTAAAGATACATTAACCTCCTACAAAAGAAGAACTTTATGATTTTCACTGCTGGGATTGTTGATCATGATTACTGGATGTATGACAGCTGCTGGTAGTTGCTAAGTGTGTGGTCTTGTTGGTAGATTTTTGTCCATGACTAACTGATATTGTGAAGCCATTACCTCAAAGAAGATTGCAATTTTATACTTTACTGTGAGCAATTCTAAATGGAAAACAGTATTTGGTTTCAGAAAAGCAGTCCTTACATTGCAATTCTTAACAATTCTGTTGTCACCCTACATTTAGGACTGGTCTGAACTTAACTAGCGCTTAACATAGAGCCTTATGTTAAATCTGAGTTTTTGCGAATATGTTCAGTTAGAAATTGGTCTCCATCACAAAAATTCACTTATTAGGAAAATATGCGTGTTAAAATATGTATAGTAGTGAAAATAACATGCACACAGTTTGAGGGAAACTGTTTGCAAAAATATCTATAGCAATCAAGTTGGGTACAAAAATATGTACACTAAATACCTTTATAAAAGGCAAATCAGGTTCCCCCGCCCCCAGAAACTACAAACTGATAAACTGGGCAACATTAGATTGGATTGAAATTTAGAATCTTATGAGAAGTTAAAATTTGCAGATTCATCTGACTCCCTACTCTCAGTGTCCCTGGTTTTTGCCTGGGCTGAGCAAAAGTGAAGAGGGAGTCCAAAAATATTTACAGTCTTCCACAATGGTTGGTTGCTCCTTCCTTTGCTCCATGCATTATTTGCCAGGACAAATGCCAAATATTTTTTTTAAAAAAATTATCACAACATTGAAATTATATTTAAAAAGAATTTGCTAAGTAACAATGGAACATAATAAATAAAAGATTACCCAGTTATAGCAAATTGCTTTACAAGGTTCACCGAACATTATGAAAATTTCTTCTGGTATGATGTTTGTTAGATTTATAGATAGACCAGAAGCAGCTCCAAAGAGAGTGAATTTATCTTGTAGATTCTGAATAGTGTTACGTTGATTTGTCGGGGAGGGGGAATTAAAATATCATCTACAAAAAGATTCAGTTTCACAGAGTTTTCTATGAGAGGATTGGGTGTAATAATTGATTCATGTTGATTCAGGACTTCACTGGGTCTATCTGAACCTTCATTGCATCTGGTTGGGTTTTGTCTGGAGGAGACCTATTGTGAGGATCTGTAGGGCTGGCATTGCTCCTTCTCACCACTTCATCTTTTAGCTTTAAGGAGTTGGCCTGTTCTTATATCTTGTATTTTAAAAAATAACATGGGTAAGAAAAAAAAAAGAATGGATGCGTAAGTACATCTTTCAGGCCAGGGAGACAAGCAGGCCATTTGCTGGGATTCAAGAGCAGGAGAAGGTTTGCCCTTGTCTCTGCTTGAGATGCCCATGGGCAATTGGTGGGCCAAGGTGTGTGACAGGATGCTGGATTAGATTAACATTAAATGTTACTTAATCATCTGGATCGCAATTACACAATTTTGTCTATACTGAACCTGCACTTGACATTTCTATTTTTGGTTTCAACTACTATCTAAACATTTTTGTATATTAACCATGAAGTGCTGATTGCAAATGGAACAAATATTTAACACACACATATTTCTAGTGACTTAATAAAAAAATTCAACCAGTTTTTCCCTTTTCGTATCTGATATTGCTTCTTTGTTTGGTATATTAGCAAGATCACTAATAAGAGAGAGGTCAAGTTTTGTTTGAAGGGGAGGTGAAGTACCTAAAAATAGAAAATAATATTTACAAATGCCCAGTCACTGAACTCTGCTACGCAGAGTTTGTATTCACTGCAACCCACACCAAAGCATGGGAATAAAGCAGTGAGTTGGTGGACAAAATTAATACATGGGCACATGCATTTGCCACTGACCTCTCTCAGATCTGATTCAGTGTGTTTTCGGAATTTCAGGAAGGTTTTCCAAGTGGCTTATAACGCACATACACACCCTCAGTTCGCTCTCTGGAGGATTAAAAGGTAAACATTTCAGGCATTACTTTAGGAGTAGCAGCATGTTTATATTTCCATCTCTTTTCCAAAGCCTGCTGAGCACTTCCTGAGATCAGAAGCAGGACAGTGGGTGAGGTGTGTATATGTTTTGCTTATGATCTCAGGCCAAGCTTTGGCCGCTACCTCCAAGAGATCAAGAGAGGGCAAATGGACAGCCTGATAAAGAGCATGGCAGCTGCAAAGGGGAGAAAGCAAGCTGCTTTTTACGTTTCACATCTGGTGTCCCACAATTCTGTTATATGTATATAAAAAAGAGTCGGTTTTCACCAGACTGGGTCCTCAAAAAGAAAAATGTTATGTTACTCTTCCAGTTATAGGGCGCTGCTTTCCCAACAACTTTAAAGCAAATATGAAGAACAGAAAGTTGGGGAAGGGCAGAAAATGCAGGTCTCAACTATGCAACTAGAAAACTAGGAGACAGACTGCTCCTGGGTACGTAACTGGCTTGCTTCATCCATTCACTCTTATTTATTTTAAGGCACAGCATGGAGGGAGGAAGAGGTATACAAATAAAAATGGAAATAGAAAAAATGGAAGAGTTGGCTTTTCAACCCTGCTTTTCTCACCGATTTCAGGGGACTCAAAGCAGCTAAAAAAGCCTTCTATGAGGTGAGTGGGGCTGTGAGAGCTCAGAAGAGAGCTGTGACTAGCCCAAGGTCACCCAGCTGGCTTCACGGAGGAAGACAGAATCAAACCTGGTATTCTCAGATAAGAGTCCAGCTCCCTAACCACTAGACCAAACTGGCCAATGTTAAATACGGACACACAGACCAGCTCTTTATGAGGCATCAAAGCTTGGTCAACACATTAAGCAGACATTCAGGTAAAACATAAATAAATCAGTGGCCTCCTTTAGTTCTTCGTTTAAGTGGTATGTATCTGGCTACTCTAGAAAGTTCACCTGAGAGTAGAAGAAGGAAGCAGCAAGCTCACAGAGTCATGTGAGTATGCTGTAGACCGCTTGGGTTGTCAGGGAAAGGGAAGCTATTTGTCTCTGACAGGAAATGGGCAGCAAAGCTTTTCTGCCAGACTGCATTGTGATACAAAAAAAACCCTCCTACTCGTATTCATTGTAAAGTTTGGTTGTTCCTTCCCCTGGGCCTGGGAATACAGAAGCAGAATAGGTTGGGCTGTTACTTTGAGTTGGGCTAAAGCGGTAGAAGGGGCACAGCAGGGAAACACTTGAATTCAGGTATTGGAAACCAAAACAAACTGAGAAATGGGCATCTGGCCCCAGTCAAAGCCTCCTCCCCTGCTTCACCATGTGAGCCAATGCTGTTCTTTCCTAAGGGAGATTTTAGCTAACAATGAAATTTATCATATGCAACACAAATGCAGAAATTGAACAATGGAAAATATTTGATAGGACATCTTGGAGTCACTAAAAATATCACACTGTTTTCACTGTGGACAAATTTGCAAATATGGAATTCTTTAGGTCATTTCCAAGCAATGAACAAGGAATGATCCTGATGTTTTACATGTGCTAGGCACAAAGTATGATACATGCTATGTGTGGTTATGGAGCAAAGAAAGAGAAGAAAGGTGAATTAGACAAAGAAGAGGAGGAGGAAGAAGAAACAACTAATTTAGAATAAATAGTGACTATGCTTCTTTTTACAACTATTACATCATCCCAAGATTTAGAATCTGTTTCAAGGAATGAGCTAGGCTGCATCCACAAACAACTTATTTGCCTCTCTAGTTTGCCTCTACTGTCCCTCTGTTCCAGCGGACTTTAAAAGTGCCATTCAATTCCAGAATAAGTGTCTGCATGAGGCTCGGCAAAACGCACCTTTAAAATGCACCTACCATCCCCATGGAAGTGTGTTTTCCTTGCCTGCATCTTTTTCTTCCCGGCCCCTCTCTGGTTGATAGGTTGTCAGCAGGAATGGGGAGGAACTGTGCTCTGCATGGCCACAACCAGGAAGACAAACCCTGACACATCCAAAAGAAAAATAGCCATCTGTCCATCTCCCACCCCTACAAAAAGCAGCCGGGCTGCAGCCAGTGCTCGAGCAGAAGCAGTTCATTAGGCTATGACTTCCCATGCCGGCAAAGGCAGCAGCTGCAGCCATCGATCGCGCGATTGTTCGCTCATTCACACTTTCACTCTGATCACTCTGGGCTCTGATCAGAAAGTGAAAAATAGAAAGCCATGGGTATTTACAAGTTCTCTGTTCATCTCCCCTGCCCTTTGCTTCCAAAGGTAGTGATCTCACTGTCAAAATCCACCTGTACAGCAGTTGTTACACTGTAGCAATCCACCCACTTCATACTTGATAACAATGTTGCAATTCTCTGCAATTCTGGCTCTTTAAAAGTTCTGACCTTTAGAAAGGGATAAGGAAGGGAAGCGACTGCAGTTCTGGGAGATGTGTGACTGTTTAAGGCTGTGTGTGCAGGCAGCAGCAGAGCCAGGGTGCTTTTTTCGGAGATCTTGGCCACCAATCCCTGCCCCTTTTGCCACGGAGCGTCCCCATGGTAAATGCTGCCAGGAAAACCCGCGGCTTCCAAAAAGTGCTCTGGTAGTCTTCTTTAAAGGGCAGTCTTTTTACCGCGGATTTTTCTCCTTTTGTGCTGCTGGAAGCTTGGAGAAAAGCTGGGCATGGGGGCGCTCAGAGGCAAAAGAACCTTTTTAACAGACTTTTAATTGCTTGGGGACGGGGCCCTAGTCAGGTTGCAACTGCATAAATAAAGTCTTTGAATGCAGAGTTTCACTTGGAAGACAATATTTAGACTAACAATTCACTTTATGACCTGAACAAATAATTTTGCCTATTTGTTAGGAAATTTGATAGGAAAACTTTAAGAAAATTTGAGAATACAGGAATGATGGTTTTAGATCCTTAGAATATAATGTGGGGTGTTTCTGAACGTAGTGTGAGAAGGGTTCGGTGTGACATCTAGTCCTCTTAGACACTTCTCTTCCACACACTGGAACAGAAGAGAGAGCCCTCCGCCATACCTGGGCTGATCCAACTATGTTGAGATGGAGCGAACCTGGTATAGTTGGCTAGAATGGTGTTCCAAGGATAGCTAGACTGGTACAGGGAAGCATTCAGAAGGGTGCATGCATCCCTGTTCCAGTCTTAACAGGAGGTCATATTTTGAAAGTGTACCAAACTATGATATCAAAATGTGTCTCCAGGGGGAACTGATGCTAGGAACTTTAGTTCCTAGCACTCAGCAAACCTGGAAGCCTTCCAAATGTGGAAGGTTTGTCCACTATTTTGAAGCTGTTCCTGCTACTCACCAGACTGGTCCTGTGAATTCATCCAGGGAGTCACCATGCTGACTGGAGAGCTGCCATAAGTTCACCTAGTGTCCCCAAGCCAAGAGCTCCATAGCTACTAGATCCAGCATTTCTTTGCTCATAAAGGTCATTCCATAACTTCTACTATGATTTTTCTTAAAACAAGAACTTTTATTTTTCACTTCATTTTCTTTGTAACCTCCTTTAAAAACAAAATAAATAAATCTTTTCACTTAAAATCTGAAGAATTCCCTTGTTGTGAATCCAATGGTTTGCCACTCTGATAGTTCCAGTCCTACCATGTGTGGTTAATGACCATGTTCTCTGGGGATGATGGCAGAGAATCCAAAAACATCTGCGTGCGTAGCCTATTGAAGGGATAGGAGGTCTTAACTGGACACTAAAGATGCAAGAAGAAGATGTACAAGATAATGAGAATGGAGACCCAGTGAAACTAATGGGACAAAAATACTTATGTGGGAATTAGAAGATTTTAGAACTTTCCAAATACATGTGGTATAGGGTAACTGTTAGCTGGCAACCTAAAACTAATTTGCAGAGTTCCATCGTTTTACAAATCTAAGAAGCAAGTTGCAAAATGAAGTCATGGTATTTCTTTTCCCCAAGGCACTCAAAATGACTTTCCTTACAAATTCGACTTCTGCTGTGCTTGGATCAGATTTTACGTCAGATCAGAAACAGCACCAAATTTTACATCTCAGTTATTTTGCCATATGTTGTACGGTTTCATTCCTAAGTGCTCGCCTTGCTCTTCTTCCTTCCCGTGCCTAGCAGCGCTTCTTTAACAATGGCACCACTCAATTCAAGATAGCTACCGTAGGCACTCCATCCGTTGTATCCCCAGAACCCTCAGGATACATTCCCAACTAAACCTTTCACATGAGTATTCCTTCCTTCTCCTCTCACCTTTCTTCCTCTTTGTACCACGGCTAGGCTTTGCTGCATCAGGAGAAAAAGCATCCTGCAATATCATGCAGCTGGCCTCTGCTTGCCAATTGAGATGCTAAATGCTAGGGATAAAGAGCTTGTGGAAAGATAATAAAGCAAAGGGGAGTAAATTAAAGCAGCTATAAATAGCACCAGGAGAAAGGAGAAGGGATGATGTCACCCACATTTACATAAGCTGGTATTTCTATCCATTCTCCCACACAGGCTCCTTTCTCATTTTGCTCAGCACTGAAAATGCTTCTTACTGGACCAAGGCTGCCCTTTACATGCCCTCACCCTAAATTTGGAGCTTCACACATTACAGCTTTCTTGATTATATATCAAATTCATCACTAGCCCTGGACGCTGGAAACATGCGCTCAGAATATTTTCATAGAGCCTGAAATGGAGACCTGGACATGAGATTTTCAGAGCACAGGCTTCCCCATACCTTGCGGTCTGGCCGATTGCAAATGCCGCTGATATTGCTTGTGACGTGGCATTGCAAATGTGGGCTTAGATATGAAATATGCCTGTAGTAATGTAGTGGCACAGTCACTGCATGCTCAACCAGAGAGGAGAATTTAGCAAAGGCGGAATAGCCAAGGAGAGTCATACTGAAGAAGGTGCTAGGATCAACAACCAGCATCTTCAAATAAAAGGTGGGAGAGAGCCTTGCCTAAATCCTGGAAATCTACTTCCGGTTAGAACTGTTAGATGAACTGATAAATATAGTGTCTATAAGGCAATTTTCTGCATTCCAGTTCTAGCATAGATCAGTTGAACCCCAATTGTGCAGATGGGCAAAAAATGACATGAATACAGGATTAGCAAAGAAGTGTGATTCCCAACATAGGCTGTTTCAGACACTGTGAAAGGCGTGGCCTTTGGTCATCCTGCCAACCTCCTGACAGTGAAGACTCTGAATATGGCGAGTATGATATAGATCCACACCTGCTGAGCTGCATCCAGATGTCACTTACTTATTCTGCTATATTTGGATAGTTTGGGATAAAGCACGGATATTCCAGAACATCCATAAATTATTCTCAAATATCCAAATATAGTGGAGTAAGTAAGCAACATCTGGATGGAGCTCTGCTCTCAGCAGCTGTGCTACTTGTGGAATGTCTTCAGGAACCACCACCTACTGTTGACCTTCTCTCTGTAGGGCAAGCTTGAGCCATCTGGGCTCTGAGATGGGTGTGAGAGCCTCTGCTCATCCATCTTTGGCTCTCTTACACACACAGCCTTGCTTACTCACATTCCTGCTTGATCCAGCCTTCCCATGGCTGCCTCCTCAGTCATCATGACGCTCACATATCCAAGTGACCTATTAGTGCCTATGCTTCTTGTCTTCTATGAACCCAATATATGGGGAAAAAACTGCTTGCAAAAGCTCTGCCATGTTCCCTACAGGAATGTTGGGTACAGAGAATAATAATGCACGGGGAAGATGCATGCAGGAGTACAGAGCTAGAAGGGCTAGGGCGTGACCCAGGCCAGGACAGCTCTAACAGTTCTTAATGTAGGGATACCTGCAAGTCTGGGAGGAGCTGTGAACAGTTCCCATAAATCTGCATGGAAAATGGCACTTGTTGCTGAAAGCAAAAGGTTGTTCAGCTCCTGGGGCACATCCCCATTACAAGCTTAATCCAGTTTCCCTAAACTGAAATAATAGAACCGGATGCAAACACGAATTTGCCTGTTCCCATTACTTTCAGCTTAATTGCGTTTGATCCGGATTCCGAGGATCGTATGCGGCGTACGTGACTCAAGGAGGGACTCAAGTGACTACTTTTTAAAAGCCACTTTTCGGGGCTGCCCTGCCCTCTTTCTCCTGGCATGAATGCGCCACCCATAAGGGACCCCTTCAGGGAGCCTAGCTGGGTGGCTGCTGCTTGCCTGGATGGAATCAAAACGGCAGCGGACAGCCAGCGATTCTTTCCCCTCCTCTCCCCATTTCCCAGGGCACACAGCAGCAGGGGCAACTCAAGCCCCCTTCACAGCCACAGCCTTTAAAACAGAACCTCCAGCTGCTTTACTTTCTTTTCCCTTTCTAAAGGTCAGAACTTTCAAAGAGCTAGAATTGTGCAAAATTGCAACATTGTTATAAGGTGTGAAGTGGGTAGATCGCTACAGTGTAGCAGCTGCTTTAAGGAGTGGATTTTTATGGTGGCTGTTTTGAGGGGTGGATTTTTTCAGTGAAATCACTATCTTTGGAAGCAAGCTATTGGGGGAGGGAAACCCTAAACACGGATTCTCATCCCTTAACACCGTATGGTCCCCACAGTAAAAAATGTAAAACGTTTCAAGCGCACGAACCGGAGTGAGACCTGTTGAAATGAGGATTAACATTTACAACACTTTGGGGTGATTTAACATGTGGAAAGGGTGTTAAGCCAAACTGACCTGGGGTCTGCGAGGAATGAAAACGGTCTGAAACTGAAATAAGGTTGCAATGGGGATGCGGCCCTGGTGTTGTCAATGTGTTTGTTCTTTTGATTACCTGTTCTAGTTTTCTTATCATTGAACCACACTTACATCTATCATCCTTTAGCTGTTGACTCTGTCTCTCGTTTGACCTGCTCCTGGAAATCCTGACTCTTCCTATGTTTGATTGTTCATTATTTGCAAGAGAATTTATCATCACAGTAGCTGAAGTTGACAGACCCAAAGTCCTTATTAGCAAAGCATTCCTGCTCCAAGGACCAGGATAGTGAATACTAGAAGAAGAGTGGGATTCCCTACCCTTGGTGAAACTCTTTGGAGAAAAGGTCTGTGGGTTCTTGTTTAGTGTGCAGCATCTCCCTGTGGATGGTTTGAAAGTGACCGGGAGAGATCACTTCAAAGCTGTGGTGGTCTGAGTGGCCTCTTTAAATACAGAATGGACAACATAGCAGGATTTCTAGAAAGGGCATCCTATATCAAATATATCGAAGTGGCCATAGGAAGGCCAGATTTCCTATATGCCTAGTCTGTTAACTATAAATGCTGGATTCCAGCAACCTTCAAGGACTCAGAGAAAAAGCTTCTGTGGCACTGGCATCTCTCAGGTGCAAAACATGGACACTGCACTGAACTATGATTCCATTCCATTGAAACTCTGCTAAAAACTCATGCGGACAGCTTTCTTGCAAACAGAAAGGATTCAAAGCCATAACAGAAGGTCACTGGAAACTACTATGCTGCTCTCCATTGCATGCAACAGTTGCTTTCCTTTTGCACTTTCCATCTCATTTTCCCCTGTTAACAGGCCAACTAATCAGATCTGCCATTTTATAACTAGGGATCTGAAGCTGAAGAAAAACAACTTGCTCAGGGCCACCAATGGAGTTCAAGGTTGAGCTGCCCTATGACTGTCTTACCAGTTTATGCGAATGCACGTGATCAGAAGGAGACGTGTCAACCTTAGCAAATATAGAACAATGCTCTTTTTCCTGCCCTCCGAAAGAGGAAGCAAAAATCTGTGTTAAGAAAGCTATTTTACTCTTGTGTTACAGCAAGGTCATGTTCTCTTTTCCCCTAGTATCAACTATTGACTCCTATTTATATGATATTTGCACAGAGGCCTCTGTGTTATTGCAAGCTATTTACAGTTTCTTTATATAGGTATAATTACAAGACAAGACTTAATGTGGGACAAGGGTGCATGTGGGGAGCGAGACAGGATATGGCAAGGTGGTTTAGGCCTTTGCTTCTCAGTCCTAACACCACAAACTTTATATAGAACCACTGTGATCAGCCATGGTCTCCAAAGAACTTACAAAATATGGAGAAAACGCTCCTACCATTTAAGGGGTGACGGATTAAAATAATTTAGCCACGCAGAAGGTTAAAAGGGCCAAGGCAGGGTCATCACCCAAACCAGGAGCAACTGTTGAGATCAGTTTCTCAGTCTTAAATGGGAGAACAAGAAATGGAAACCAAAATTCATATATATTTATATGAATTTGTATATAAAATTAATGTACAATTCATACCTCTACAGCCTGGAATAAATTTAAGATGAAGTTGGCATGTTTTTTTGAAGTACTGAAGACTATTAGGAGATATTGTGCTAACTAGAAGCATGGTGCTCTTGTTTTTGAGCTCATTATTTTCCTTCCTGCCAGGACCTTTTCGTGGCACCTTCCCCAAATTCAGTACTTTTGCCAATTTGCAGGCAAAATGATGACTGACAACTTAAAAATTATGAAGTGCTTCTCAATTAGCTCTGGGAGCTAGGAAGATAGGAAGGGAGCCAAATACATTTGTCCAAGTTCTGATATGGACGTAAAGGAGATGCTTTACCTATCAAAGGATTCCTTGGTGATACAGCATCTGTATCAAGGCACAACACCTCAAGTTCACTGAATTTCTTAGAACCACTAGATAAATCTGGGAAAGACCTCTGTGTGAAATCTTAGGCCAATAAAGCCAGACAGAGCAGACAATACCAAACAATAATTTTGGTCTGATGTTTGTCAGCCTGCCATCAGTGCTGCACAAATTAACACTAACAGGAATATAAACTAATAAAGTGACTTGTCTAAGTATGTACCAACATGTTTTTTCCAGTTTACTTTTTAAATGAAATTTTGTGTAGATTAACCATCAGAAATTACTTCTTCTAAACCTGTTTGTCTTTAGTCCACTTGATGCTTGGTTCCATATACTGGTCAATATACTGGCAAATTAATCAGTCTTAGGGATGTCTTTCAAAAAACCTGGTAATGCTCCTCAATCAAGATTTTAAACATAACAATAATATATGAATCTGTGATCTCCTAACACAGCAGTTCTCAACCTTCCTAATGCCGCGACCCCTTAATGGAGTTCCTCATGTTGTGGAGACCCCCAGCCATGGAGGCAGAGCAGCTGGGAGGTGGGAGGGAAGGGTGGCAGGAGACTCATCTCGACCCCTCTGAAAGGGTAGTTCGACCCCCCCAAAGGGGTCCCTACCCCCAGGTTGAGAACCACTGTCCTAACACATGGCTGAACTAGATTGAAAACACACATAGTCCGTGTCCCCAGGGCAAGGATACTGCAAGGTGAAAGTAAGTTCGCCTCGTAAGAGTCCCCATGCAAAGCCCTAATATGGGGTACATAAGGGACAAAATCCTCAAAACTGAAACAAAAAAAACCCCTTTCCAACTGTTTTCTCAGTGAATTAGGAGGCAAGCACGTATTATTCTGATTCATGGGGACACTCCCAGGTTATTGGGGGAGGAGGTTGGCAATCATGTCATTTGCACTGTCATTTGCCTTCTCACAGACACACACACATGCATGCACGCACACACGCACAGACACGAGCACTCATGGGACTGGAGAACCTAAAACTAAAGGATTCAAGCTGCTTGTTGCCTCCCAGCCTTAGAAAGAGGTGCATATTAATTAGCTCCCTGCCAGCCAGGCTGGCGGAGGGTGACTCATTGGAGCTCACAGGTGAGCCTTAGAAAGAGGTGCGTATCAATTAGCTCCTTGCCAGCTAGGCTGGCAATCGGAGCTTACTGGCACTGGGAAGCAAAAGCTGCCTCACATGCGAGCTGGCCTCACTGTTAGACGACATTTTAGGTCAGTTGTCTGGCTCCCCTCTCTTTCTCTGGCTGGCTGTCATGCTTCAAGGGTGGAGGGAGAGGGGGAATCCCTCGAGCCAGTGAGCCCTCCTTCTCCAAGCACACATCTGTGCTTGCTGTCATGCAGACGT
>MTQE01001134.1:55510497-55533168 GCA_014337955.1 Aspidoscelis marmoratus | reverse complement strand
CTTCTCCAAGCACACATCTGTGCTTGCTGTCATGCAGACGTGCACACGTCCAATAAAAGCTTCCAATCAGGGCAAAAAGGATGTGGTTTCCCCAGTGCTGGGGTTTACCACGTTTGCTTGGGGACAGGTGAATTCGAACTGAACCCGCGCTCCTCCACCACATGGGGACATCTTAATCTGAACTACAATGCGGATTAAAAATGCCGCGAATCAGCAGCGAGGTAATTGGAGCCCATGGGGACGAGCCCAGAGAGACATTACTTAATTGATTGGTGAGAGCTGACTAGCGCTATAAATGTGAGTTAAAGGCTGGCAGATAGATTTATGATGATTTACCAGAAGAAACACATGTGCATATTATATGGCCATAGGATGACTAAGGGTACAAGTCTGGGTTTCTTAAGACATTCAACAAATCGCACTTTCTTTTGAGTGTCTTATCACAGATGCAGCATTAGCAGGGACATATTATTTCGCCACATAACAGAAGAACGATGTGGGAGACAGATACGCTCCAGTGGGGCAGTTTCATAGAAATATTGTACATGATGAGGGACTTCACTGCTCGCCATGGAAGGAGAATTCATCTTTTAAAGAAGGAATGAGAACACCATAAAGGAAAGCAGAAAGGAGACAAATGCTCCATAAAATGTTTCAAGAGAAGGTTGCTTTGCTGGCATTTGCCATTTGAAAAGAAATTTAAAAGAGGATGGTAATTGATTGTAACCTGGATGGTGGGGTAGAAATGCAAATACGTTTAAAAAGGTAAATTCCCTACTTCTGCCTTGTCTTGGTGAAATCTGTGATAAAGAAAGAAAGAAAGAAAGTATATAGTATAGTATAGTATAGTATAGTATAGTATAGTATAGTATAGTATAGTATAGTATAGTATAGTATAGTATAGTATAGTATAGTATAGTATAGTACTTCTACAGAGCATTGATAATTGCAGTAGTTTTGCTTTGGCAGGAAAGAGAAAGGGAAGCGGAAGAAAGAGCTTCTTCTTACCAGTTAAACCACATTAAGTTTAACATCTGGATGCCATGCCACAGCTGAAATAACATCTGCCCAAACACTGAAAGGAAAAAACACAAAAGCCTGAAAATGGCCTCAGCTGGGGAAGGGGGGAATGTACAGCAAGTCCCAAGGAAGAATGGGAGGAAACTGCCCAAAATATAGTCGGCCCAGTGCTGTGTCCAGACATGACAAAAGGAGCATCTCAATTGCACCTCAAAGAGACAGTTTGTGGCCCTTGTGTTCCCAAGTCTCCTCTAATCAACCTTTTCTAGCACAGCATGTTCAGGGAGGGGGGGGGGACAATGACGACAGACAGGTGTGTGAATGGTCCAAAGCCTTCTCTTTTGTGCCTCAGATATGCTTCCCCCCCCCTCTCTCTTTTTTTTTTTTTTTGCTGTGTCTGACTGATCATAGCCCTGAAATGCTTTTGTTTCAATTTGACCTCAGATACAGAAGTTTGGCATTTCACCCATGTGGAAGCTTGACAGTGGCTTCCCCCACTGAAGTCCCACGCCGTCCAGCCCATGTGGAACATGCTGTGCAACCAATGTGATCTGAATGACTGGCAAGCAAGTTGATTTCACGATAAAGAAATAGGAAAGTGTTGTGGTTAGTCTATTCTGAAATGCAAATGTTTGGATTCAAATTTAATAAAGATTATAATAACAAATTTAGTAAGGAATATAATAACAAATCTAAAGGAAGCACCAAACTTCCCTCTTTTTCTTTCTTTCTTCTCATCCAGCAATTCCAGATTAGTGTTAAAATAATAAAATGTGAGAATGGCACATCTGCAGAGGCATTTCACTAGTTCTCCATATCAGGATGGTCCACCTGTTCACCCCCAAGTATTTTCAAACTATAATTCTGGTCTGGTCGGGATCATAGCAAGGAGTGGTCTAGAACAATGTGGTCTGTATAACCAGCCTCCAAAATGGCCTTGAAACTCACAAAAGCCTTAGGGCCTCCTTCTAAGGGCCTCTCCTTCTGGGGGTCAAACTACTCTTTCAGAGGGGTCGCAATGAGTCTCCCGCTGCCCTTCCCTCCCACTTCCCAGCTGCTCCGCCCCCATAGTTGGGGGTCTCCACAACATGAGGAACTCCATTAAGGGGTCGTGTCATTAGGAAGGTTGAGAACCACTGTTCTAAGGGCTCTGATGGCTAAGAATAAAGATCCCTGGGGGACCTAGTTTGGTAACACAATAAGGCATGCTGCCAAAATGAGCCCTTTTGTAGCTCTGGATCATCAGGAGGTGAGGCCTGGGTCCATGCTGTCTACTCCCCCTCCCCTGCCCCTGACAGCTAGAAGTGAAAGTTCCTAGACTTGGGGCTTTGGGGGATGAGGTATTGAATAGCAGCCCCCCCCCTACCCTAAAGTCAAAGAATCTTTGCTTCTAGCCACTGAGGTTATGGGCAATTGTTAGTCAGCAGAAAAACATCCCCAAAGTGCTGAAGCTAGGAACTTTCACTCCTAACCATTGGGGTGCATTTTTCAGGGTGGGCTATGGCATGCTACTGAATAGCAGCCCCCAGTAATTCTAGCTCATGGAGACATGTCATATGGATGCTTCTGTGATTCAGATTAAGGCCCTTAGTCTGGCGGTCTACAAGAGACATTCATTAAGGACCTCATAATCTGGATCTGGATCTGTTTTATGCAGATGCACCTGACCAGATCCTGACCAGAA
Source organism: Aspidoscelis marmoratus (assembly GCA_014337955.1). Taxonomy (NCBI): domain Eukaryota; kingdom Metazoa; phylum Chordata; class Lepidosauria; order Squamata; family Teiidae; genus Aspidoscelis; species Aspidoscelis marmoratus. The sequence goes on along the minus strand of MTQE01001134.1, from coordinate 55,530,464 downwards.
GCCCTTCATCAACAGCTAAATGCAGAAAGGGCCAAGGACAAATGGATAAAATGTAGGAAGATCAGAGCTGCATTTCACATATTTTATCAATCAACTAAGTAGTCAATTAACTTCAAGCTTCTCAAAGAAATCTAGAATGTGATCTTAATAAAAGAGTGCTAAAAAGTGCAAATAGATATGAATGGATTATAATTATTATATTGCTCCAGACAGAAGTCCCTGCAATGGGAACATGATCTAAATAATTTTTAAAGTACTTACATTTTTAAAATTTAATTTTTAAATTCCTGGTGCATTTATTGTTAATAAAAGAATATATTGTATTTTTAGAAATACAGAGTCAGTATCTAAAGGGTTTTTTGTCAGAACAAAAAAAGTCTAATGACCTAAAAAGCCACTTCAAATCAATATATACATAGCTAAATGAAAACATGACAAGGTACCAGGTTTTGAAAGCTGAAGGAAACTCTTAAATAAATGAAGACAAAAGCCTAAATATAAACCTTCCAGGTAAATTCACACACCACATTGGCAAACTCTTGCATAACTTCATGCAGACACATCCTTAAAACTAATTGGCCTTCCTTCTGGTTGGAACTCATCACAGATCAATGCTGAGTCCTACTTCATTTTTAGTGACAGACTCTATATTTCTAAAACCCCATTAAGTTCAATGAGGCTCACCATCTGGTAAGAGGGAATAGATTGCAGTACTCTCATCCGTAGGCACAGGTCCCACTGATCTTAATGTAATTTACTTCTGTTTAGAAGTGCATAATATTGTGTTGTAAATATTTATTTATTTGTTTGTTTGGATTTTTATCACACCCTATACCCAAAGGTTTCAGGCCAGGTTACAATACTAAAAACAGAATATAAAATGAACACACTAAAAACAATACCAGTGTCTGAAAATGGACAGGGGAAGCTATTTCCTCAGTGAAAGATCAGGGTAAATAGATGCCTCTTCAATAATCTCCTGATTGAATACAGTAAAATTACCTGGTGGGCCTCAAGGGGGAGGCTATGCCATAGATTGGGGTTTGCTACCAAGAAGGCCTGGAGAAGGTAATCAACCAAGGTGACAAAGGTCATTTCTGTGCCATAACTAGGTTTGAAGCCAGATTGAAATGGGTCTAAATAATCAGCTTCTTCCAAGCATGCTTGAACAGCTGTGCCACTCTCTAATACCATATCCCAAAAAGGTATGTTAGCCACAGAGTGATAATTGTTTAAATCTACTGGACACAGGGAGGATTGCTTGAGGAGGATGTGTACCACCTCTTTTTTAGAGCCAGCAGAAGAGACATTCACTACTCCCTGGACCCACCTGCTGATACCCTTCCAATGGGTTCTTAGCTGACCCCAGCAAGCAGCTAGTCCACATCTTCAGGCCACAGTAACTGAAGGTCCCCCCTGCAGGTATTACAGTCTACTGAGTGCCTCCTTCCAGTGACTCACTGTTGGGCCTTCTCTATGATGGCATCTACTTTCTAGAATGTTCTCCCCTCTGATATTCACAAGATGCCCACAATTACATCTTTTAGGTGCCTACTGAAGGCACCTTCCCAGAATGAATTATTAATTTCCCCTCATATCCACAGGTTTTAATCTTTTTATGTAAACAGGCAGGAGACTATTATAATGGCAAGTGAAATATAAATGTCTTAGTTAAGAATGTGTCCCAGAATTTATGATTTTGCAAACAGTGATGAAACATAATGTAGAAGGTCTTTAAAAGAAAATGGGGGAGGGGAATTGGCTGCATTGTCTTCTGTAACAGCAAGTTAATTACATAGAAACACGAATAAAATCACAAGGATCAACCTCTGATAGAGTCTGACGTTCAACCCAATGCATCACTGGCAACAGAACATTGTTCAACAGCCATTTTGGTGTTTTTAGGGCACTGTACTAATTGTTTTGCTTTTGCAAATTGAAACGGCTACACAAAAGTTACCACTGCTGTTAATTAATTCCTGATATACAGACAAACCACCAATCTGTTTGATTTAATCTAGTTAATTTACATTTTTAAGCAACTGAAAACATTGTCCATGTGAGGGTAAAATGTTAACAAGAAAACTATAGCTTAAACAACATTATTTGTGCATCTGGAAGATGTAACTGTAGATAAATCTCTTCCCCGGCAAAATGGTGAATGAACAAGGCTTCAAGACCTATTCCACCTGTGAGGAAAGGCTTTGGTATCATCCTCTGCCTCAAAAACTACCTTTTCATAACCCCATGGAACCTTGCTGGTCAGATGATAAATGCAAACAGGATCATGAGCCATCCTTTCTGCCAATAAACCTCATGTGAGCAAACAGTGAATTGGAAAATACAGCAAACACCACATCCCTTCCCCTTCTCTTCCGTGTACTGGCCTCTTCCCAAAGTCAACCCTCACCAAAGGCGTTCCTGTAATACCACCTCAGTGATTCCCTGAAGAGCAATTAAACTGTCCCCAGCTGCCGGCTGTACTGCTGATCAAGAGAACAACCACAGACAAAGACAAGAACCTGAGGATCTTCCATCTGTGCCCCAGGCAGGGTGAACACCTTTTAGACTGCCAGAAAAAGGAGGGTGCCAGAGCTATGGGATAACCTCATAACTGACAGTTGGGTGGCAAATTCCCTGGGATTCATCTAATTCCTCCTATGACCTGGAGACTTGCAGGGCAGGTTGGTGCAAAAAAAGGGTCTGTCCTTCAACTTCCTCATGAATTCAGTTGCAGGCAGGCAGGCAGGCAGGGTTTGGCAGTTTTTTACTGTTGCAATAACAGCTGGACATTCCTACTCTTTTATTTATTTTTTAAAAAATGAGTTTTCATTTTGATTCCACAACTTGCATGTTTGATGGGGAAAATCTTTCATGGACAGCCAGTAACTCACACACAAAAAAACAAAAATAATTTTCTTCTTCTTACCTGTGTCCAGAATCTGAATCATAGTTCATACAATGCTAGGTAAAATCCCACAAAGATACACATTCAGCTGAGCTAGCCCATAGGAAATAGCCCAGAGGAGATAATCAGAAATTGGAGTATGCGATACTTGAGGTTCTAACGAAAATTCTTGCTGGCTGATAGTTAGAAACCACAAGACCAATACAATGCCATCACAGTCCATCTCAGTTGAAACAGATTATTTATGTGCCATTGTCCTGAAGTTAATTTTGACCAAATGCACAAGCATTGGCTTCACTCTGAATTGGCTTTATGATGCCATCAAAGTCAAACCTGAATTACAAAACCAGGAAGAAGAGCGCAGTATGGAAAACAAAACTTATGAAGCCAGAAACAAGAGCACAGTATGGAAAATAAAGGCATGGCTCTCAAAATTGGTATTTTGGCAGCCAATAAATAAATAAAATTAAATTGCAAAGATTTGGTGCAGCAGGGTATTTTATGAACTTCCACACTCTGCATTATACACACTGGTGCTGATTCTGCAGCGGTTTCCTACATGTCTTGGCAGTCCATAGTAGGAGAGTAAATCAGACTGGCAGCCCATGAAATAAGCTTTCTACTAGGAAACTGAAGAGAAAAGTGTTGGTTCTTCCTGGGATTCCACCGAAGGACTTTCTTCCCTTCCAAGTAATTATCAAGTTGCCAGAGCAACTTGTGTCCACTTCCCAGAAAGCCCCAAGCTACTCACATCATTCAACATTTCCTACTAAAGCAACAGAATGGTACATCTTACAAACATCATTACATGTGGTTTCACATAATTTATATGCAATATTATGGAAATACTCTAACAAAAAACAGCAGAATGTAGTCCAAATCCTACTGCAACCCAAAGAAATTCCTCGCCTTGAAAGATGTCAGGACACTTTAGGCATAGAGAGCAAAGTGAAATAAAAGCACAAATGCTAATCTTTAGCTGCAGCTGATTATTGATAAGAATATCTAAATAAACTTTTCACAGTATTTAAGATGCAAAGGTCCTGTGTGATTTCCTACCTGGCGTTGCTTGCATCTCAGATATTCCACCAGCTACAATAAGAGCCTCGATAATCTTCACACGTTGTTCAAGATTTATCTCCACACTAGGAAGATGAAAACAGTCAGTCAAGGTTTCTACTTCCTTAATGTCGCTATAGCGGCAGAAGGAAGTCCGACACCCTGTCAACATCCACATGGGTGCTTAGGAACTCCTCAGCCCACAGGCAAGGGGGTTAAACATCTGGACACTCCTGGGAACTCACATGAACTCCTAACAAACCCCTAAGATTCTACCTCCACCCGGAGACAGTTGGTCTGGAGATTGCCCCACAGGGACGTTACCTCTTTTTGTGTGGCTGGACAGAGGCGTAAAAAAGTACTTTTCGAAACCAGATAATGGGGCGGTGGGCTTTTCATGCTGGACCAAAATGGCTGTTTTCCTGAGCACTAGTGTGAAAATGTTCCCACTGAAATAATACAGTTGCAGAACCTTTACTGTAAAGCTGTAGGATTCCCAAGGGGGCCACTTTTTGCAGCTGTGGAGACTGAGAGGTGTGTTTGCCACTTCTCTGGCTCCTTGCACAGGTTATTCTATTTTTGTGAGTCAGCCCTTCAGCAGCACCTTTATGTGTCAAGACTTAGGCAGGTCCAGAATCTCTAAAAATGAACAGGGGGGTTCTGCCAAAGAAAAAGCAACCCAATAGGGTAAAATAAATAAAGACAATGTCTGCCCCAAACACCTATGTGAATAAGGAATACAAAACTATAGAGCAGAAAAGCAAATATAATTTCTAAAAGGGTAACAATACCCCACTAGGTTTTAATGAAAAATAATAATGGAATATACTTCAATAAATGTAATGAAATATAAAATATAAAAGAGGCCAGAATCTCTGCAACTGTGGATATTGCTTGTAATCTGTTGTTTTAAGACTTGTTACTCACCCTGAGACCTACAGGTATAGGGTGGGATAGAGATATAAATAAATAAATAAATAAATAAATAAATAAATAAATAAATAAATAAATAAATAAATAAATAAATAAATAAATAAATAAATAACCCCAAAGGCCTTTACTGACACACATCTTTCATGAATAAGAAATTCAGCCTCCGAGTATAACTTTAATTATGGCCTGATTTAGAACATTTTCAGTTGCTGCTTAGTACAGGTGTGCCCCCATATCCATGGAGGATAGGTATGGGTTCCTACTGCAGTCACAGGAAACCATGGATATTTGAAACACTGGGAAATCTTGCAGGATTTCCTATGATACCTGGGAAATCTCCTGGGATTTCCCATGATTCCTGGAAAATCCCATGAGATTTCACACGATTTCCAACTGCACCAGGCTTTCAGGAAGCCTCTGGGATGCCTATTGGCACCAGCGGGAGGTTGATTTGGTTGACCGAAGATAAATGAAACTATGGTAACCAGATCTGCGAATACAGGGTCATGCCTGTATCAATGTGTTGGGATTATTCCTGATTACTAAATGGGTACTACTGGTCTACTAGTAGTGAGCTACGGGAACTCTCTGTTTAAGCATACCGAGTTCTATGGCATTTTGAAAAAACAAACAAACAAATTTATTGTGGCGTAAGCTGTCACAACCAAAAGTCCATTTTATCAGATGCATAAAGTGTCATCCTGAACAATATGGTTTCCATAAAAATATGTGCTTGATTTTATGATGTTTTGGTTGCTTACTTAATTATATTCATTTGTTTTCTGCATTTATACACCATTTTTCTTCCCAAATAGTCAACCCAGCATGAATTTTATAACTACAACTTATGATATAAAAGTCAGGATGCAAAAGAAAAAAGGAAGAGACAAGGGACAGAAAAATAATAAACTGAAAGTGTGAATTTTTTAACACTGTTACACAATAAGTTTACCTAAAGATCCAGAGTGCTGGTCTAAAACAAGTCATCCATTTATCCATTATTTTGGTTAGGGAAGAACAAACAACTTGGCCACTGTGATCTACTCTCTGGTAACCTCCAAACTAGTCTACTGTAATGTGCTCTACATGGGACTCTACAAGGGAAGCTGCAGTTAGTGCAGAAAGCAGGAATTTGATTGCTTATAGGTGTCTCTAGTTGGACTCACATAATACACATCTTGAAAGATCTGTACTAACTACCAATGTTCCAGGGCCAATGCTATATAGTTTTTATTTATTTTATTTATTTATTATTTATATTTCTATCCTGCCCCATACCCAAAGATCTCTGGGCAGGTTACAACCTTAAAACAACAGATTAAAACAGAATATACATTAAAACACTTCAAAAATTAAACAACTCAAAACAATACACATTATGTTTAAAATGATGATGTCTGTCCTGGGTGGGAAATATAATCAGCTCAGCCAAAGGCCAGGGAAAAGAGGTGCGTCTTCACCGCCTTCCTAAATACTTATAAGGAAGGGACAAGACGCACCTCGAGGGGGAGGCTATCCCCTAGTCTGGGGGCCATCACAGAAAAGGCTCTTTCCCGCGTGCCCACCAGCCTCACTACTGAAGGTGGTGGGACAACCAGGAGGGCCTCACCACTTCATCTTCAGGCACGGGCAGGTCGATATGGGAGAGGGCGTTCCTTTAGATCTTTGGGGCCCAAGTCATTTAGGGCCTTATAAGTCAGAGTCAAAACCTTGAATTGGGCTCGGTAGTGAACTGGCAGCCAGTGCAATTCTTTTAAAACCAGCATGATGTGCATCCGGCTAGATGTTCTGGTCAGCACTCTAGTGGCTGTATTTTGCACTAGCTGCAACTTCTGAACCATCTTCAAGGGCAGCCCCGTGTAGAGTGCATTACAATAGTCCAATCTAGAGGTTACCAGAGCATGGATAATTCTGGCCAAGTCGTCTCTGTCCAGAAGAGGCTTCAGTTGACGAACTAGCCATAGTTGGGAGTAGGCAGTCCTGGCCACGACATCCACCTGAGCTTCAAGTGTTAGCGTGGAGTCCAGGAGTACCTTGGTGGTATCTTATTTTTTTATTTAATCAGGTTTTACTGATTTTTATCTATGTTTTATGCTGTTTTATAGGATGTTATGACCCTCCCTGAGACAGCTGATGAACGGTGAGGTATAAATGCTTGGACAATGATTGCTGGCCCACAAAGCATATGGAATCTTGGAACTGAGCAGAATGGTAAAGTAGCAAGCCCCAGAATTTAAAATGCTTCTAGAAAATTACAATTTATTACAGAGGATGATAGCACTGGCAGAGGCAGAAAGACCCCCCCCCAAGTTTCTGGAAAAGAGGTAAAAGGTATATATGCCCCAGCAGACTTACCTTGATAAGGTTGCCTTAAAAAGAACATCACAGAAGGCCTCTCCCAGCGTCTTGGGTGTTAAGTGATTCTTCTTCCCATGCTGACACAGTTTGCAGAAGTGGCTGGTCAGATATTGAAGCAGAAGTCTGTGCCACCGAGGAAGGTAGGGGGATTCTAGGACCAGTTTTATTTGTTGACCGCATTCCTCCAAGGTCTGTGGCCCTGCCAGAGACATGAAGGCAGAAGAAAGTAGTACTTGATATAAGTATCTAAAATCTTAATATAGTAATTGTGTAGCTTGTAAATCGTAGCCTTCCACCCCCTATCCTGTACATAACTTGCTGTCTTTTTGGGAAATCTCCAGTTTTCTTGGGAATCTTCACTGATGGCAGCCATGAAAAAAATTCAAGGCTGCATCCAGACACGTTTATAGTGCACATTGAAATGTGCAGTCCCAATAGAGCAGTGGTTCTCAACCTGGGGGTCAGGACCCCTTTGGGGGTCGAACTACTCTTTCAGAGGGGTCGCGACAAGTCCCCCACCGCCCTTCCCTCCCATTTCCCAGCTCCTCTACCCCCGTGGTTGGGGGTCTCCACAACATGAGGAACTCCATTAAGGGGTTGTGGCATTAGGAAAGTTGAGAACCACTGAGATAGAGCCATCACACACGACAATCAGTCAGTCATCATGGTGTCACATTATATGACCGGGACTGTGCACTTACCTTAATGCTGGATCAACAACACTCACTGCACAGTATAAAGAAAATCCAGAGCTTCAAGCCAATGCAGACAGGATGGCAAGAAAAGCAGATGGGAATCTGACTAAGCAGGAAGGGGAGCTCAAAATTTGATTGGCTGCCTCAACCCACAAGACGGTGCACTGCCTCTGCAACTCTCGCAGCTTTGATAGGGGAAGCTACGGAACTGCCTTTCCAGTAGGGACACCTGATTGTCACTGTGCAGTGAGTATACTGCGTTTTTACATTTTACTGCAGATTTATTTCGCTAGTCTGGAGGCAGCTGAAGTGACACAGTTAGTTTGCTTATTTATGGACAATATGAGAATAAATGTTAGAGGGTTTTTTTACTACAAGCAGTAATATCCCTGGAGCAGCATGTGATTCAGGGCACTTCTGCTAAAGGAAAGACAATATGAAGACACTTAGTTATTTTCTTGCAGCTCTTAGTGCCATCTCCTTCACTATGCTGGATCCTTGGAGTAGAAAGGGATAGGGAGAAGGATAACTGACAAATAACTCTGTATACTTTTCTGGCACCAAGACCAGAGTCTTCAAGTGGTGAGAAATATTACATTTGGACTCAATTTAGACTGCATTCAGGCTTAGCCAAAAATAATAATAATCATAATAATCATAAAAGCATCTTCAACAAGCAGCACATATGGCACTTGTGTTTTCGTTCCATCTCTAATCCATTTTTCTAGTCTAGAAGGTTCAAGGGATGAGGGCACCCTGGTGTATGCATGTCTCACCTGCAAACCATCACTAAACTGTCTCAGAGGTGCTGTTTTTATTACGTGTGTACATCCACTGACTTGATACCATGTGAGGCGGTTACCATTGGTGTAGGTTTCTCACAAATGCAGTAGAAATATGCATCAGAAAAACAAGCTCAGGTTCTACAATTCATATGTTATAGAAATGAAGTCAATTCTATACAGAATATCCTTATCCTATGCGTACCATGATGCACGTATGTCTCATAAAATATTTAGGGTGTGATCAGATAGGGTTTTTAAAAGTCATCCTTTTGTGTTCATCCAGAGACAAACAAAAAATGCCTTCCGAACAGTTGTCCAAATATACAGCTGAGAAACTATGTTACTTTGCCACACTGAAGCTTGCATTTGTATCCAAGTCAGGCAATACTTACCCTGACTATGGATGCTACCCATTGATTGGCCACTGGGTGGGAAACCCTCACCTCTTTGCTTAGATAGTATCCTGCCTAACCTATCTTAAAGAAAGAGATGGCTTCAGAACTAAGGAATCCTAGATGCTGAAGAAGCAACCTTTCGGAGAAGCAAACCAAAGTAAGACAAATGCAGGGAAAAATGCCTCACATTTACTCATAGTGTACCTCTTTAAGTGTGTCTGACTGCACCCTTATTAATGATTCTACAGCCACCACCAGTGCATTACATCAGAAACATAAATGCCTTACTGAATCAGACCAGTGGTCTGTCTAATCCACCACCAGCCCATCCTCACAATGGTCAAACTGATGCTCACGGAATCCTACAGGCGTGGCTCTATAGCACATTATCATAGTTCTTGCAGCTGGTCCTTAGGTAGTATATATTTATAAGGATAAATTTTTTATTTTCTTGCAACTCAGAGAAGACTAGAAGTCAATGTAGTATAGTAGATAGAGGATGGATGTAACAATTATGTATTTTAATTTTACTTAATGTGAATTAGGGTAATATAGTTGTTATAACAGCAGCAGCAACAACAACAATTAATTTCTTTCCCCCTCTGCTTGCATTTCTTATCTTGCTGAAATAATGACTGATTCCCTTCCATCAAGTTGTCCCTCCTGTAATCTTGGGAACTGCCAAACCAATTCAACAAAGTAACAGAAGGAAATCTCTTCTGGGACCTACTGACATGACAAAGTCTGGAGACAACTGTATAGGGAAACATCCAAATATCTCTCTAGAGTGGAACACATGGCTCCTCTTCAATTTTCCCTGGGAATTTCTAAACAAGCCATGATAGGTTTAATATGCAAATATTTCAGAGAATAGTGGTACCTAAAGGAACAGGCAGACTTGCAAGATCTTATTCCAGAATATCCAAATATAGCAGAATAAGTAACTGATGCCTGGATGTAGCTTTAGATTAATAATTCCTCACAACAAAGGAAATTGACTTCAAGTCCCACCATCACAGGCAATTAACTTTTTTCCTTGAAGCAACTGCCCCCTGAACGTCAATGACTTCTTTTACAGTACTTAATTCTTAATAATAATTTAGAATGTTGTTTTTGATCTCATGGTCATCTCCCACTCCACTTTTCATGGCTCTCAAGCAGGCATGGCTTCCATCGGTTTCATTCACTCTTTCATTCATCGCTCAGTATTCCAGCCTTACAAGCTTATTTTAATCTTATTTCTCTAAATTTCATTGCGATATTGGCTTGTTTTGCAATAGTTTCCTAACTTTGCTGTATAAAATAAGTCATATAACAAGGACTTTACAGTTTTATCACATTACTCTGAAGCATGACAGGATAATGTTGGAGACACAAAATGCAAAAAGATGTATCTGTAGAAAGACTTTTGTGCCATAACTTTTAGAGGCAAATATTATTTTATTGAAAGCAGAAACATAGACAATATATTGAACCGAGTTGCTAGGAAGACTATTAAGGCCAATTTGAATTACTGGAAGAAACCTAAGGACCTTTCTATATTCACCTTACCTTGGCCCAGGCCAGTGGGGCTGGACTACTGAGGCCCACTGGTCCAGAAAATGGGAAGGCATGATCTGGAATGGCCACAACCCGCCCCTGCATTGGTTCTGAAGTTTGCACAAGCTTCAGTGTCAGCCTCTGAAGGCTCAGAAGGGCTAGGAATGAAAGTTCTTAGCCTCAGGGCCACCCGGGGATTAATTTCAGTGCTCCATTTTGGTGCACTGCCAAACTGGGTCCCCTGGTAGTCAAGAACATGAGCTCCATGCTCCAAATTAGGCTGTGCTGGTCTGCTGGTAGACCTTGATATCAAACTCTACCAGTGATCCAAATCGCAGGACCCTTAAGCTGAGTCATGCTCCACCTAATGCTGATTGAGCACACAAGTGGTGTTTGAGGCTTCACAGATCAGCACTAATGGGTGGACCAATGAGTTCTTGATGAGGGACTGTGAGGGACTGTAATCCAGATTAAAGTTAAATGCTTACCAATGAGTGATGAGATGCAACCACATGCAACCACGACCAAGTCTTAAAAAGTATTTATGAAACCATACTATTAATCATAGCGAATGTATAACAGATTAACAGAAACATGCTCAGAAACATAGGTTTGGTCTCTTTAGGGTAGTTAACTTGTTCAGGATTTGATGTGCTATGTGTGTGTATATATATATATATATATAAAATTTAATCTGAGACTGCATCCCCAAGCAATAAAAAGCCAGTTAAAAAGCTTCTTTTGCCATGGAGCGTCTCCATGCATGGTTTTTCTCCGAGCTTCCAGTAGCACAAAAGGAGGAAAATGTGCGGAAAAAAGGTACCCTTTAAACATGACTACCAGAGCACTTTTTGGAAGCCGCAGGTATTCCTAGCAACATTGTGCATGGAGACGCTCTGTGGCAAAAGGGGCAGGGATTGGCGGCCAAGATCTCCGAAAAAAGCACGCTGGCTCTGCTGCCTCTGCCACCTGCACACACAGCCTTAAACATTCACACATCTCCCAGAACTGCAGCAGCTTTCCTTCCTTTTCCCTTTCTAAAGGTCAGAACTTTTAAAGAGCCAGAATTGCTGAGAATTGCAACATTGTTATCAGGTGTGAATTGGGTAGATTGCTACAGTGTAACAGCTGCTGTACAGGGTGGATTTTTACAGTGAAATCACTATCTTTGGAAGCAAGCTCTGGATCCCAAGCTGAGAAATGTTTCTGGTGGGTTTTGCAGGCAGGGGAGATGAACAGAGAACGTGTAAATATGGCTATTTTTCTTATGGACTTGTCAGGGATTGTCTCCCTGGTTGTGGCCGCACAGATCGCAGTCCCTCCCCGTTCCTGCCGGCACCCTATCAAGCAGAGAGGGGCCAGTGAGAAAAAGATGCAGGCAAACAAAAAATACTTCCTTGGGGACGGTAGGTGCGTTTAAAATGCGTGTTTTACCAAACCTCATGGGGACGCTTATTCCGAATTGAATGGCACTTTTAAAGTCTGTTGGAATACTGTAGAGGGACAATAGAGGGACAATAGAGAGGCAAATAAGTTGCTTGAGGACTCAGACTGACATGTAAAAAAAAACCTTTACAAAGCTCAGTGAAGCTTGTTTCTGCTTTAGAACTGTGATATAGCACTTGGAAAAGGATCCACTTCCAGGTCGAGAGGTCCCCTTTGCACAAATTTAGTCAGATGGTTTCTAGTCCTCTGGCAGCTATCGTCATTGTGCTTCTGACACCTGACTTAAAAAAATAAATTGAAATAATCCGACCTTGACGAAAGTTTTCACAGTAACTGCTGGTTCTACCACATCTGCAGCTGGAACGCCTGATGATAATAATTAGCCAGCAGAATTGGACTGTGTGTTGCTGCAGCTTGTTAACGAGGCTGTGGGATGTGAAGTGGGATGGGCTATGCATCGTTAATGAGGCAACAGGGAAAGACTTCTGACCCAAGGGCCTATCAAACAAGACTGCTGGGACAGGGTAGGAGGCAGAAGAACTCCAGGAAACTGGAGCTGCAATTAAGTGCAGGCAGACAAGGAGAGAATCAAATATATCAAATATGAATGCAGTTGGGGCTTTGTGAGAGGGTAGCGTCGCCTGCTTCGGAGAATCTGGGTTATTAAAACTCCCTACACACCTGTGAGGAAGTGAGGAAAGAGTATTTACAATGTACCGATGAAGGGTATTTCGATGTCAGAGTAATTTCTGTGTAAGAAACTGAGCTTTCATTGACATTTCAATTTTGTCTCTGTGTTTGCTCTTATGCATGCCTTTATTATTAGTGCACACATCCGTTTTATCTTTATATGTTTACATTTTGCAAGCCGCTCAGAGGCCTTCAGGTGATGGGATAGGATAAAGTCAAATAAATAAATAAATATAATGGGGATGACAAGTTTCTTTTCTTTTTTTTCCGGTAAACCGCTTCCCAAGAGATACCACTTCCACCCCATGTTAACATTCCATGATAGTTTCCAAAGGAACAGGCATCTAGAACAGAGATGAACGATTTTTACTTAAATTGTAACCTTATAGTTCCAAACTAATAGTTTTTCTGCACACAAATATTCAGAATAATACTTTCAAAAGCAGTTGTCTTGGAAATTTACACTTTCCCCTCTGACAACATCCAGTCATGTCGAGAGTTCATGTGATGGCATGCCAAGGCCCAGGTTTGATACTACCAAGCTTCCAAAAAAGAAGTGCATAACGCCTCCCTCTAGTGGATGCAAACATAGAGGTTGTACAGTATTAGGTTTCCTGAATAATAATAATGCATCAGTATCTGCATGCAACATGTGAACCTCTGGCTCTTTCTGTACTGGACATTATTCTGGATTGTATTCTGGAATAAGGGGCTGCCAGCATTTTGCTAGTGCAGACCTAATGTAGTTTGCACCTGCATGCAGATGGAAGGGTCATACTTTGAGATATAATTTGCAATACTCCCAGTGCAAAAAACAGCCCCTGGTTCTCCAGTTGCTCAGCAGTTAAAAGAGCTGCTTTTCAAAATTTCATCACAGTCCCCAATCCCTAAATGGAAGCAGCACTTTGAAAGCTTTACATAACGACAGGTTTACCCCCTGTATCCATGGGGTATGGGTTCCTAGCACAGTTACAGGAAACAACAGATTTTTGAAACTCTAGGAAATCCTGCATGATTTCCTGGGTATTATGGGAAATCCTGCAAGATTTCACACTATTTCCAAGTACACTAGGATTCCAGGAAGCACAGTGACACCAGCAGGGGTTGGGAAAAGCCTGATCTGGTTGACCAATGATAAGTGAAACCATAGTAACCAGGTCAGCGGGTATGAGGGCACACCTGTATTAGTACAGGAAAACAAATTCAGGTCATGCTGTTCATTGGACCACTGAGAAACTGGATTATTACAGTTTTTGCATGGTCAGCAAAAATCGAGTGCCAAATGTTTGACACAGGTATTCTGTTTGACCTTTATAAGCATCCTGAACTTCTGTGGAGAATTTCCTAAATTTGTCATCCATCCACCCACGCAGACACAGGGTTTGGAGCAAACCTATTCTTCCCAGAATTTCAGACTCCAAAATGTGAATCAGTGTTCCAGTGTGCATAAGTGAATGCACTTCCGGTGTTCTGACAGTTTGTTTTTTTCTTCCAATCTAAGAAATTAATTAGTGCATATCTAAAGGGACATTCTTCAGGAGGTGGGGAGGAATTGTAAAGGATATAATTTTGTTTATTGCTAACATTTTGCTGATTTTTTCAAAAATGAGTCTCGTTTATCTGGCAGTTTCAAGATTTCAGATCTGGAGAGGGGGAGGGGAAGTATGTTGTTGGAAACAGGAAAATGTAAAGTTAATACAATAAAATAAAAAAGATTTCAGATTCAGTGTTTTTGCTATCATGGTAAAAAACTTGATTTTCAGGAACAGATTCCTCAGACTTGGAAGTTTGGTAATACTGTATATCCTGTATGAAGGAGAGACCCTTTAAAAAAAAATGTTCATATTAAGGCCACATTCACACCTTTGGGTTAGAAAATAAGCAAAGAAAATTACTAGCCACTTTGGTGATGTGTTCTTCTACTCTGTAGGTAGATTGGATTAACATTTAGGTGTGACCAGTGTGTTTTCTAATATCTTTTATCTGTTCCATTAACTTGGCTACCAATTTGGACTTTATACCTGTCCATGTGCTTAAACAACCTATTCTTAAGTGCCCTATTGTTAAGCAAGTATTCTAATGCTATGTAAGAAATTAAAGCATCTGGGAGGTTAAAAAGACAACCAAGTAGCAGCAGTGTGGTGAATGGAGCAAACGTGTCCCCAGATCTACTATGCTAGGATGGTGAGGCCAAGAACAGAAATCACACCTAACCTTCAATAATTCCTCCATAGAGAGGCCATGGGAAATCTACAAAGGCACTGTTCTGCATGCTTTATACTGAGGTACTCAACTGTGACTGTCTAGTAGTTTCTGAACTACAGCTTCTAGCATTCACCTTCCAGCATTCTGTGCCAGCCCCACTGTAATTCAGGGATGTCTGGAGGGTTGCAGCTAAGCATTCCTGCCTTATACAATAGTGCATTGCTCACCAATTTGGCCTCAGTGTTCAGTCTAGCCAATTTTCTCTCGTCTTGGGTCTTAAGTCGAATCAAGGCTTTGGATGGGAAACTACCTGCCTGGGAATACTGGAGCTCTTGGTTAGAGTGGGAAGTAATAAAATATCCTGGACTAAAGCAGTAACAGGCCACCTCTGTATTTTTGCCAGGAAAACCGCATCCGCTTGTCAATGCAGGCACCAGGAATGGAGCTCTGCTGGCAGTTTTGCTGCTACCCTACATGCATCATAAGCAAACAGAAGTTAACAGAAGTAGGGATATGCCTACACAGCTTCTTCAGGAGGATGTACTTTCATACTCCAGCATGGTTCTGTTCACATAGGAAGCAATATATACAACCCACAAGAACGGCCGCTGGGTGCAAATTCTTTAGAATTATTTTTCACTTACTAGCAAGATATGATAGAAAGGAGCATCCTGTAGAAAGAATGAGCACACACTTGCCCGTGTCCCTGACAGCTGACCATTCAAGAGCACGGGTTGCACACACGCATCTGAAAAAAATCATGTTCTGCTACCCTTTCTGTCTTATATTAACCTTTCTCTCAAGGGAAAGCTGAAAAGGAACTAAAGCTGGCTAAGGCTTTGTCAAGCTGAAGTCACCGTACTTGTGGATGCCGTGACTGGGGCTCGAATGGCCTTGCTGCCCCCACCATCCTGCCCCTCCCCGGCTTGCGGTTTGTGCCCTGCTGGGTAGTAATTAAACTCAGCAAAGCTGTTTCAATGAAAGAAATAAATTCCAGCAGCGCTCACAGGCAGCTTTGCTAAACGACAGGGAAAAGCTGTGATCTGCTCAGCCACATTTCCCCAGCAAATAGGATCTAGACAAATCCACTTAGCAGTGGAGAAAGCAAAGCCTTTGGGCTGACTGGGACTGTGCTGCCACCTCCACCGTGCCTGGCTCCACTCCCCCTTCCCCGGTACCGGCAAGGGCTCCTTTGATGTCTCATTACCACCACCACCACCCATCAGCTCTTCATTAGAGCATTAGCAACACCCCGTGTGCCTGACCTTTCCTCTAGCAAAGGATTCAACAAGCTCGTTTGATTTAAAGGCCCCCTTCCTAAAGAAAAAAAAAAGCCCCAGCAACAAGAAACGCTCCGCCATAGTACTTTTAAGATACAGAAACCACCACAGTGAAGAAAACTATTGAGAGTGGCCAGCTTTCTCGCTCCCCTTACTGCAAAATGCTCTTTACGGCAAAATCCTCAGCTACACAGAAAACAACTGACAATGCTCCCAATCTTCTGGAATAGGTATACCTATGAATTTTGTGTGTGCGTGTCTTAAAAAATCCAAATACTTGCTTCTTTCACAAAACTTTTTCGTGGATAAAGGTAAATGAATACCTTCCAACTGAGCATTTTGCACAATTTGAGATTCATGGGGGTTGGAAGGGAACTGGCACTGGGTTACTAGGCAGCTTTTGTTTTTGTTTTCATCTTTATAATATGCATTGCCCCTTGTTCATGTGAAACCCATCCTTCTTCCTGAGGTCTCAGTTCCCTGACACAGGATCAGCTTTTATCAGATCCTAAGCACAGCACTGTGATCAGAAAGCCAAATATGTGAGGCACAGACTAAGGGAAACATAGGACAGGATACTTGGTGTCATATTTTGTTATTTACTTGAATGCCTCAGGAGCCAAACAATGGATTATACAAGGCCATCAACCCCTTCCCCTACATTTTGTCCACAGCCAGATGTTTGCCTATAGCTTCTCCAAAGGCAAAAAAACCTGTGCAGCTGATTGAGCCCCTAAATCAGCATAATCCTATCAGCCTTGGAGCAGAAAAACTATGCTTGCATAATGCAGCATTGCACCATTGAATCCGGGTTGTGATATTAAGATGCAAACTGGGAACAACCAAATCCCATCCAGGCTGAATGGAAACCCTTTGTTTACTCCTTCTAGGGTAATCTGGACCAGCCCCCACCTTTTGTTAAGATTTTGTGCAAGAACAGTGTTATAGGTTACATTTTGAAGGAGCAAGGTTGGCACAGTTCGGTGTGTTCCTGCCAAGGTCCCCTGCTCTGTGCTCTTGAACTAAGGGATTCCAAGGGGTGAACTCCATGTGTGTGCAATGGGGTGCTCACTTTGGTATCAGCTGAGCTGTCACTACTGAAATCACTAACTTGTGCTGGAGAAAGATCTGAAGAGAGTACTGAGACATGTGACCTTCCATGGCTAACAAGGGGTGTTTTTCCACTGCAGCCCTTAGATCTGGATCTAAGAAGATCTGGATCTAAGGAATGGGTACATTCCTTAATCCGGATCTAGTAGATCCGGATTAAGGGAAGCACCCAAGGTGTTTCCATGGGAGGTGTAGCACACATTAGCAATGGGTGCTAACACCCCTGCTGTGGAAACAGCTTTGCACCCATGTGGGGAATCCTGATCTACCCCCAAGGGGTTGGTACGTTACCCCAGGTGTTTCGGGGGGGAGGGGGTGCAGTCTTCGAAGCCACTTCGAATTGACTTCAAATTGACTTCAAAGTCATTTCAAAGTCTGTGCAAAATAGCCCCGGAGTGCCTTTGAAGTCTGTGGTGATCTTCTGAGTAAACTTCAAAATGACTTTGGAGTCACTTCGGAGCCACTTCAGAGTCACTTCGGAGTCACTCCAAAGATCAGCACAGACTTCAAAGGCACTCTGGAGCTATTTTGCACAGACTTTGAAATGACTTCGAAGTGGCCTTTCATATGCCCCCTTATTCAAACCAGTGCAAAACCTGAAGCAGTTTGGCACATCTTGACTCTCTGGGACAGCCTCAAGAGGGGCCTGTTGCTTTAGCTCTTAAGTTACCAAATGGAGGTCATTTTTGGTCACTATAATCTTGACCTTTTTTTTATTCTCTCACAATGTACAAAGGCAACTTGACTATTTAGATATCTTTTAAAGCATGTGGGGCCTACTCTAAGTGAAGGGGAAATTCAAATTTACCAGCCAGAAAGCTTCATATGGCATTTCCTCAAAGAGCTTTAGTATATCACACAGATTTTGTGGCATTAGGAGGAAGAACTTCTCTTCAGATGCAAAATTGGCTGTCCAGAAATGTCTGTGGTTTGGGGGACAGAGGATAAGCAGACATCTTTCTCCAGGTCAGGAATGCTACAGAAAGGAGGTACCATTTTTATTAACCTCCTTAGCCATTTCTCAGTGGGGGTAGCCATATATCAACCATCATCCAATTCACTAGCCTCTGTTAGGAAGTGTCAAAATGACATGCTATTGCAGCTGTTGGCAACCTGGCATCCTTCAAATGTTTTACATTACAGTTGTCATTACCCCTCGCCAAGGACCTGGCAGGCTTTGGAGCTTACTGCGGATTCTCATAAACACAGATCACATTTATGACATCAACTAAACAGCAACGAAAATTATACAGCACATATTTCTCAGAGCCCAGCGGAATTTTTTTAAAAAAACCCTTGTGTCTCTGAGGTACGTGTTTGCATTATAGTGGCACCAAAACAAAACAAAAATCTAGGTTTGTGAATTTTTCAGTTCACTCTACGGTAGACTGAGGTTTTCTGTAAATTTTAGAATATTACATCAAACAGGAGCTCAGCAGAATTGCTGTCCTGGCTCTGTGTGTCTGAATCATGGTAAAGACTGCTCTACCGAAAATTGGTGCAGCTAGCATAGACATAGCTCAGGGAAGATCTGAAGATCTGTTCTGAGGAACCTAAACTGATGCTTGAGGAATTGCACAGGCTGCTATACAAAGATTAAACCATGGCTACTCTGTGGTTCACCAGATCTGCCCAAAGCACAGATCCCATGAGCACAACTATTCCAAACAGGCAAAAAGGAATGTATGAACAGGTTCCCTTAGAAACTAAGGTCCTTTCTGCACTGGGCCTTATTCCAGATTATATCTCAGAATAGAGACTTGCTGGCCACATGCTAGTGCTTACAACAGAACTAGTGCAAGCTGCAGCATCAGTGCAGACTATGGCTCAGGGACTGCCATAGTCTGCATGATACTATCCAGATATAAGGCTTAGTGCAGAAGGGGCCTAATATTCAATTCTATCTCTAATCACTTATAGGCCCAGTTCTCACTCATACCTCTTAAAACAGTTTAAAAATGAAACAAAATTAAAAAGCAATTCAAACATGGATTCTGGCAGTCCCCACTTTAAATGGGCGGGGGGATCACTTTAAATCGCTATCAACCCCTCTGCGGTCGCCACCCAAAATGGTTCAGAATTGTATTAGGGAAAGGGAATCTTTTCTTCCCTCCTCTTGCCAGCTGGAGCCCCACCCCTGCCTGCCAATTGGATCCTGCAATGATGTGGTGGAGGGTGAGGAATTGCAGCTCCCCCCTCTCCTCTCCCCTCCCCTCATGCTTTTGCAAAAGATGTCCTGCCAGTCCTACCCATACATATGCACACACAAACACACACACACACACCTTCCTTCCTTCCCTCCCCTCCCCTCCCCTCCCCATCGCCAGCAGCACCAGCTGGTATACATGCACACACACACATGTAAACTCAGGACAGGTGCTTTTTTGCTTCTCCAGAAATGCAGAGTTGCAGAGAAGTGAAAAAGCAGCACCAGAGAGAGCGCTGCGTGCCTGCTTGCCTGGCTGGCTGCAAACGCGTCACCGGTGGGGCATGGGGGGAGGTGCTTCTCTCCTGCCCAGGGCTCAGCAAGGCAAAAGAGGCACCTCCAGTGTGTGCTTCCCAGC
>MTQE01001134.1:55469506-55495794 GCA_014337955.1 Aspidoscelis marmoratus | reverse complement strand
GCTTTTGGATATAGCTGCGATATCCATCTTCAGAGGATTTTGCTCCTGGAAGAGTCAAAAGCGGTTGGTGTCTTCCTAGATCCTATTTCCCTTCTTATAGATGTTTGCAGTTTGTTTGCCAGTTCTTTTGTTTGACTTGTTGATGAGTTATTGGTCTGTTTGTAGCTGTAATCTGTTGGCATTGTTTCCTTGGGTGGAAGTGTTAATGGTGGATTGCTGAGGTTTACCTATTTTTTAAAGAAGAACTGAGCTCAGGTTTTCAGAAGAAACCTGGAATGCAATATAACAGCCCCCAAACTGCTACAAATTACATTTTTTGTGAGCTTTTCCCATTAAAAAGTTCTTTTTATCACCAAAAACATAGCAAAATATAAATATTCAATCAAAATGTTCATTTTTTTAACAACTGGGTTTTCAATTCAATGAGAATGTCCACAAATTTGAAAAATTCTATCAAATTTAAAATGACAAATTCTTATGTCATTTTGCATAAGCCTAGTTGCAAGTAATAAATACAGAATAAGAGGCATACTGTCCATCTTAACACACATTATGAGGGGAATGCTATCATACAAAATAAATAAAGGTCTAGGGCCTTTCTGCACTTACCTCTGGTCAGAATTAATAAGTGGACTATGGACCTCCTTTCTGCACATTAGTGTGGAACTAGAGAATGCCACTCCTTGCTAGAACACTCCAGCAGGGCAGTGTTTCAGATTCCTGGTGGACCTGATCAAAGTGGTCCACTAGCATACAAACACTGGCAATCCAGATTCCAGAGGCATGCACAAGACACATGCCTCTACGTTCTCGTTTACCAGGGAGACCTATTTCAGCACCTCACCAGACTGTACAACCAGGAATGGAAGTTATTCTGTATAATCCATTGGAGGTTCAGAAGCTAGCACAGGGGCGGGACTGAAACAGGTCATCCCAATGTGAACAGTTCTGGTCCACAGCAATCTGTCCCATCTTGGGACAAATTGCCTTGATTAGGACCTGGTTATCCAGAATAGCAGAAATGCACAAAAGCCCTTAGATGCTCCCTATAGGCTTACCAAAAGTATTATTAATTAACACCATCCACTCATATTTTTATGGAACTTCAAAAACGTTTTTTAAAAACAGCATCAATTTTACAAGCATTTCAGAACCAAGTAGCTTGGATTTTCATATTGATGACTGAAAAGTCAAAATCTCCCCTTCCGAGTTCTGTTTCTTTTAACTTTCACAGTTTCAAGTATTCAAGCTGTTGCTTCCAACAAATAATTCCAGTAAAACCTAAATCTAAACACAGAAACATATTTATATATAGGGCCAAAAAGAAAAGAAGAAAAGCTCCAAGAACTAAAAGGGGCTTCCAACATGTCAAACTAAAAAAAGGCCCCAGAGATTTTTCTATGCCCATATAAAGCCAAAAACGGTCTTGTTTATAGTGTTTTTTTTTAAAGCCCTATCAGGCAGTTCAGCCAAAAAATTTCAATAACACTTTCTTTCTAGGCCAATATCACAGGAACTTGGCAGCCTCTTGGGCTTCTGGCCTGGAGCAAAACACACCCAATTTGAGTTTATATTTTTTCAATGCTTGAGGTAGCCCCATCATGTTTCCTGGTGTGTCCAGACTACTAAGAATAGGAAGAATGTGAACTGGAATTTGGAAAAGGACATTAACAGTTTCCAGTCTCTCTTCTTCTATCCAAGGCCATAACCTCCAGCCTCATTCTAGCAGATCAAGGCTGACTCAGCTCAGCTGGCCATTATCTGAAACCAGCATCCTCATCATGCTTAAACTGTTCAAAACCTCTACACTCAAGTGATGCAATACTAGATATACCTGCCTACGACAAGCCTTGGCTGATAGTCAGCGTAGGGTGAAACCTGTAATTTATATGTACATTTTCTATCTGAGATGAGCCAAAGTTCCAGAAGGGGACAAGATGGAGAGATGGTCTGGCATACAAAGACACAGAGAGAACTGCTAGCAGTTAATAACTATTCCCAGTTAATCTAAGAAACCATTCAATAATATGTGTGTGAAGAAGACTAGTCAATTACCCATTGAGGAGAAAAGTCCCAGTATAGCTAGCAGTGAAGTTGGCTGTTCCTCATTCTCAAAAGGTTTTTGTTTAAGCAGAATGTCACTAATGAAGAATCTGTGTTGTAGGGACAATAAACTTCAACATAAGGGAATTGTGGCAAAAACTTCCATTAATTTAAAGTGTGGTAGAGCAGCTCTGTTCAAAATTACATTAACTTGAATTTGGAATAGTTCCTAATCCAAGTCTTATAAGATGTTATGTGTTGGAAACATGGAGGATTTAACACATCTTAATATACTTTCAACTACATGGCCCAATAACCTACAGGTGTTTTCCAGACAACCTTTGACAGGACCCCTGCTACCAACTTTGCTTCAGGCTTTGGTTTAGGTCTGAAGTCCTCATCATGGTGCCCTCAGACACAAATGAGTCCTGGCACCTGTGAGAGAAACCAAACTCGCTGAACCATAATGATTAATTAAATAAATACTCTGTTTGCTCCTTTCCATACTCAAAGTACTGGTTCTGTCCTTTCTGCCTTCTGCACAAAGTTTAAACATGCCCCTATCTTTCCCTCTAGAATTTGTCTCTTCCTATTAGTCCTAAGCTTATAAACTATTCAGCTTTCTCCAGATCTCCACAGGAAATCACTGCTTTACTTTTACTTCATCCCTTTCCTATGCCTTTATCTCAAGATTTTCATGTCCTATTTTTTAAAAAAGAACATATCATATCTATAGGAGGTTTAAATGACCTGGCTAAGATGTTCTTTTAAATTTATGCACGTGACAAACAGATGCAGGAGTAGCTACAGATGCCAGTAGCTAAGCTACCATCTTGAATTCTTATTGGCTGTACTTACAGTAGGGATACAGGGACACAGAATGCTTAAGTCTGCACACATATCAGTTCATAAGGAATCAGTTCATCGCTGATTTTGGAAATAGTTGGAGAGCTTGGTATAATCTATGGCAACTTCAGACCAAGCCTCTTTTTCTCCTGTTCAGGTCTTTGGCTAGTTTGGAACCTCCAAGATCCAAATCAGTTCAACAAGTTCCAATCCAATGAACTGCAGACAGGCAAGGAGTAGCTTGGGACAAAGTCTGACTGAACTGCACTGTTCACTCCAGTAACTTCTCAGATACACTTATATCTGAACCCTTCCAAGCCAGAGAGGTTTTGCTGCAGGCTGAAGCTGAACTAAACTATTATACGTGCCTAAATCAAGAAGCCTGCATTATAAACAAGACAGAACCCACACCAATAAAGTATCTCTACTCTGGGTAACAAAGCATCAAGGCAAAATATTAGGCAGCTGTGCAATTCAACCGGAAGGCAAGAAGACCACGGCCAAAGACTCCATCCATATTTTGAACTAACAAGTACCCATCCCCTTACAATTTTTCAGACAAATAACTATAACAGATACACAGTCACTGCAGGTCTGTCTAACATATTATACTGAGTTCCAAATATGCAACTACTTATGAGAGAGGGTATTTAACACACACAGTTCCTGAGTGTTGGTTAACATGTCTGTTTCCTATATGGACTATGCTTACTGACTGGAAAAGTTGTAGTACATAGGATTACTTAAATCTGGTCAATGAATTAAGGAGGATAATAAATTAAAATATTACTGAAACATTCTAAAATAATGGGCAAATGTCATCAAAATACATTCTTATTTTCTTATGAACTGGGTGTCTCTAGGCTTGCACTCAGGTCTCTTCCCCAGGATTCCTCATATTTGAACACTGCTTTAGAATGTGGTAAGAACAGAAAAATAAATATTTACCTTGAACTATGTAGAGTAATTCACTGTATACTCCTGGGTGAATCACAGGGCATGGGAGCTCTTGAAGATAGCACCTGATAATTTCAGCTAATGTTTGCCCATCAAATGCATCCAGTTCAATTGAAGCCAAGTCTAGAAAAAGAAAAGAAATAGAGGCAATCTGTAAAAAATATCCTTCAAATTTAGATAGGGAGAAAAGTTCTTTACTATTGGTGGATTGCAAGGCTCAAACTCAAGATCTGACACAGAACCTAACAGTCTAAGGGTGACATGACTAGAAGTATGAAGCAGAACCAGCCATTACATTCCCTGCTGCAAAGGATCTCAGAACCTGTCATCTAGATGATCTTCAGTAAATGTTAAAATAAGGAAGAGAAAGTTGGGAATGGGACTACTGGAAAATAGGCTTATCCCTTATTTATGTTTTCTTTTTTGACATTTAGAAATACAGGAAACTGTCTTATATGAAATGTCTTACTAGCTTAGGAATTCCCAGTGTCATCTCTGGAGTGCAATTCTTCCTCTCTCTTTAATTATAGTTACCTGGCCTAGACTACTTCAGCTGGAAACATTTCTACTGGAACAATTCCCAGCTGGCGAGGTCCGGCTGTCCCATAATGAGACCATCCACACTTGGATGGCCTGTTTCTGGACAGAAACTGCACTGCCCTTGCACCAAAGCTCACGCAAATTTCAGAGATGCTGGAAGGAACCCATTTCAGCGGTACAATTTGGTGTGCTGCCAGAATGGATTTCCCTGTTAAACCAGCCCAGGGAGGCTTAAGCCCTTTCCACACGCCTCCCTGGGGCTGTGCTCCCATGAGTAGACTACGATAAACCTTTTAAAACATGTCTACAACTGTCCAGGTCTAGGCGGCCATTTTGGGCTTCCTAGACCAGGCTATACTCCATTTAAATGTGGATGAAGCAAGAAGCATGGCCTCCCAAATCAACGCAAGGGTGGAAGAATGAGGCCCAGTAAATGCAGAAAGGCCCTTAATATGATGTAATTATGGAAACTGAGACCTTCTGAATGAAAACTATTTGCCAGTACACCATAGTCCTTCCCAGCATACATTAAAGTTGCTGCAAAGTAAACTAAATCCCCAAAATTCCAAATGATCCTAAGACCTGGCAACTCTAGGTCCAGAAAAGCGGTGTCATGGTAATTCTGACAGGCACCATTGGGAATAGTAGAAACATGCTTAACTAACTCCATCAAAAGTTTCAGTAGGATGCACAAGCTGGATTTTATCCAGAATATTTTGGGAAAGGAGCAAGGAGCAAGGATGATGATATGTGTAAACAAACCGAAACACAAGAGGCATGGGGAGGGGACAATGTTTCTTGACAATTTTTAAAAACAAACAATAAGCCATGCAGAATATTTATTCTTTAAACAATATATTGTTCTTATTTCTGCATCTTATTATTGAACTTGCTGAACATGAGTTACCGTATTTATAAATTAAAAGCAATGCTCATTTGAAAATCAGCACTAGCTATCAGATTTTGCTAATAGGCTGGATTCTACAGCAGACTGAATGTCAGTATATAGGAAAACTGATCCCTCTTGCTTCTGATTATCATAAATACATGGTCAAAATGCAGGGCCAGCGTTTCAGTATATTAGTCATTATTGCTAAGTTTCAAATGGCCAATTTTTATTAGTCATTATGCATGTAAAATTGAACAACCTTACCTTTTATTTCTAGTTATCTTAACTACCTAATGATGAAACCATTTCTTCCTTATAATATATGACTTCTTACCTCCTGAAAACAGAAGGGGGGATTTCCAGTATAATAAATTCTATGATGAGTAATTTTGGGGGCTACATAATTCTTTTTTTAAAAAAAGATGATTACATCAACAAAGACTGGCTCTTTTTCTTAAAGTGGAACCTGTAATTTGCCTAAAAATAAGAACTGACAATTAGGAATGGCAAGGGACCACAAACCATGGGGACACCTAATTATATTCCCCATGTCCTGCGTGTCACCCCTTGGAAGGGAGGTATGACGCAAAACCCGGCCTCAAAGACACTTGTTCCATGGAGCAGTTTCAGTGCCAGGGCAATTACAAACTGCACACAAAGCGGGACTTCCATTCCTACTGATCTTCACTGAGGTCTGGAGCCTTTATGGCACAAATACCCTCTCTGAAATGCTACAAATACATTTTAGCTATTGCACAATAATCCCTGTGAGAAATGTGACCCACCCACTGCTAAAGTTTAACCACTCTAACATGATTGGCTTCCAATTCTGAAGTGTATCCATATTTCTGCTTTTGGGTCAGCTTAAGCTTATAGGTAGTGTATTTCTTCACAACCACTTCTTAGATGGTAAAGGATCTCTTATTATTCCAGTTTCTATTTGTTGCTCAACCAGTAAATGCAAATGGAATTTCCTTTTTCTGGCCAGATTTCATGGGAAATCTCCATGAGATCTATAAATGCAAACAGAATTTCCTTCTTTTGGCCAGACTCCATGGGAAGTTCCATTGTCAAAGGTTTTCTAACCTTGATCTTTTTCTCTGTAGATGCTACTTAGCCTGGTGGCAATGGAGTCCTGAAGGAGCTACCCAGCCTAGTGGCAAAATGTGTGCAGAGGAAAAGATAATGCTAGGAGAACCTTCTATGAAGGAAAACTACAAACCTGAGCTACAAATATTCTCCATGACAACAAGATCCATGGAACAACTCAAGTGGGTCCTTTGTACTTTTTAGTCTATCCTTTAGCTGTATAATTTGGAGCAGACCCATATGGGAATTTTAGACTTATAAAGCCTGGTTTGTTTTTCATTAGAAGAGAGTTTGTTCCCCCTAGAGATGGGATTACTGTGTATGTAAAATAAAAACGTAGACTTCTATGAAACAGGTGACACTGGATGTCTCCAGACATCAGCAAAAGCTTTGCAGCCACTGTGGTGCTGCCAGTCATGTGATTGGTCATATGACGATTGATTGGCAGCAGTCGCAGAATGACAGCAGGGAAAGTGAGAGGTTAAAAGTTCTGTTTAATTAGCAGATTTTTACTTCACATTTTCTCTCACCTAGAGGGAGGATACAGCAGAGTATCTATTGTCATGGTGGGATGACAGGAAGCAGCTGCACAGGAAATTCAGAGCTTCAGTCATGTCTGGAGGCACTCACTCTCTGCTTTTCAGAAAACATTCCTCTAATTAACCCCCTATCCCAAAGCACGGTTTAAATATAGCATTTATTTTTAATTGAAAATCAGGTAGCTAACTGATTTTTGTCCATCACTTGTCCTTTGTTCGCATAGAAAAATATATTGGCCTATTTGCTGCAGCAAATTTATAAAGTGATTCCAAATCAATCTGGTGTGTTAAACAAGTGTCATACCAATCTTTAACTGCAGCTCATCTTAAAATACTTTCTACTTAAACTAGGCGCATTCAACCATGGAGTGAAAGGGATCTGTGTTTGAATCTACTAGCCTGGAATTCATAAAAATGAAGAGTGTGTCTGGTTCACCATTTTCATTAAGCACATTTCAACATTTACCTTTTCAGCATACTTCCCTTTTTCCTTCTGTCTCCCTTTCATCTTCTGCTGCCAGATAGGTGACCTTCCACCTCTGGTGGGTGGAACAAATCCCTATCGACCAGCCCAATGATCCGTTTGTTTGTTTGGCCAGGTGGTTGAATGATCCAGTAAGCAGCAGGAGCAAGTAATTGCAGACGAAATGCCACAGCCATTGCTGAAATGCTAGTGAAGTTTGCAGGGAGCAGTTTGTCCTGCACTTCCTCACATCGCAGCAATAGCTGGGGGCTGAACACAATTGACATTGCTGCTCCCATATTGCTGATACGACAGAATTTGTGTCTGGCACCAGCCTTACACTTAATTTCTCTCTTGTGTTCTCACAATCACTTTCTTCCATTTATTAAATGCATTAAATACATTTCTTCTTACCATTAACATGATGGAGGAATCCGAAAACTGCTTGGCCAACATTTAAGTCCCAAAACACGATACCAGAACTGGACTTCATGGCACACATTATCCTAAGCCAACTTGGACCAGTTCTGAGCTGGATTAAGTGATGTGGCTCAATAATGGCACACATCTGGCAACTCCTGCCATGTTCCCAGCTTCTGAAGCTGCTGGCTGGTGCTGTTTTAGCCAGGCATCCAGACATTGCATACTTCCAAAGCCACTTCTGGGAACCCAGCAAAACGGTGCCAGGTTCCTCATGCCCAGAAGAATATATCAGCTTCTTAGTGTTGTCTGCATACTAGTGGCTGACCTGGTCCACCATGGTGGAGCACTTCAGAGACCATATTCAAGAGGTCTCATCTTTGGAGCAGCCTATGACACCATTTTTGTACCACACACAACTCCAGCACCTCACCCTATACAGACAAGACATTCCACAAGAGTCATGGCCTTCAGGTAGAGTGATCTGCAATGCAGATGAGGTTTTCCACTGGAATCCTGGACTGGTCCATCAACCCAATGAAGATGCAGCCTTAAATATTTAGTAAGAAGACCAGCAGCAGACCAAACAGAACTAACCACTGTAGTCTCTCAGCATTCCTCTTTCAAAGCCTTAACAGATTAATCTTCTGATTAAAAGAGCCAGCCTACCAGCCTAAAGCAGTCACTAGATTGCCATGCTAGAACCTAAGGGTGCTTCTGCACAGGCCCTTTAACACCGATTAAGCACACTTCTGGCGCGGCCATTCCGCACACGCGTTTCTGTTTGGCACACTTCCAGTGAGATGTGTCCGCAAAGCAACATTGCTTTGAAAGCGGTTTTCGGCGGCGCGTCTGCATTTGCGGGGTCTATTTAGCGCACTTCCGGTAGGTGCGTCCACACCTATCCGTGCTTAAAGTGTGCTAAATGGGTGCTAACTGCACACCACATTTGAAGTGTGCTTGATGGATGTTGCGCTGTGAAAACGCATCCATTTAGGATGCGTCCGCACGGCGCAAGTGTGCCTAGGGAGGGCCTACCTCTCTACAGCTAAGATTAAATGTCATAGTGAATTCTAGCTCACAGATATATAAAATTCCAAATAATAATTGTGGACAACTTCTTATCTTTCATATAATTTCATGCAGGTTATATAATCTTCTCTACATTAGCCAATCTTTGCAATTCATTTTCAAAGAATTGTTGAAATTGGTGATAGCAATGAGATGTTAGCAGTGGAGTGGTCAATACACCATAAGAAAGGATGGTATAAGCATACCATAAATGAATGAGTTTTTTGTTGGTCACTTTACATGTAATATAGCAGCAGTTTTTTTCAATCTTCACTGAAGTCTAATAGCAGGGAAGACAGTATAGCTAACAATGAAAAGTCCATCAAGTAAATAAAATACATTTAAAAATCCTTCAACAGTGACACTTAACTCCATGCATGCACAGAATTTGCTGTTGAACTACTGCTTTGGACTTGATATGAAAGCCAGTGTGTAAATATTATGAACCACTTACTTTAAACCAACTGTTAAACTTTCAGAACAGCTTTCTGGGAAACTCTGAGAAAACAGCTTTCGACAAAGCCACATCACTTAATCTAAGCCAAATTTGGACAGTACGGTACTCTTGGTAGGACATTTCTCCTAGCTTTCTCATGGCTCATCAGATTAAGGGGTGTGAGCGACAAGCTACAAGCAAAAACAAACAAAAGAAAACTCTTGCCAAGGCTTCCTGTTTTCCCAAGAGCATTGCACTGAAGTTTGTGGTTACTCCTGTGGTAATCCTTGACGATGAGATAGTGTCTCCAGCTGCTGGGTGAGAGGTTTTAGTTTTGGAGTCTTAAACTCGGATCACACACACCAAAAAAAGGCCTCTCTGAGGCACCTCTGAGTCGGCTTAGAGAAGCCTTCAGGGTAGACGCCAGTCTACCTCTCCCTGCTTTCCTGAAGATTCAGTGCTAGAAAAGATGGATTAGAAAAAAGGTTGGGAGCACAAGGGCAACACATTTGCACTTTTTAAAAATTATGCATGATATGCACTGCCTCATGGTAGACTGACATGTGTATGTAGTGTGTGGGGTGGTGGTGGTGGTTATAGGCATTTGGAAATAAGCAATCCAGTGACTTCTTCCTTTTTCTTCAAAGCTAGCTACTTTTTAGAACAGAACACTGATGCGGTTGTCAAAGTTCCACTTTGGCAGCCCTCAAGGGACATGAACAAAGTAGTTCCATGGTCAGAAGACTCAGTTTACACTACAGTTAGGATGTCTGTCGTCAGCCTTTCTCTAACCCCATCACTTCTTAAGAGGTCGTTTGGTTTGTTAAACTACAGCTAAACAGTCAGCCTCAAGGAAATAGATGAGCCCTTCTTAAAATACATTTGGATCTAGTCAAAGAGATTAAGCAATATCTTTTCCATGGAGAATAGGTTCAGCCCTGGAAAGGTCAGATAGCCATAATGCTAAGCTGTTAACAGGGGGGGTTGACAAATGCGTGGAGGACACGTGTATTAATGGCTATTAGAATGGATGCCTAGGTACTACCTCTGGGTTGGAGAAAAAGGCAGGATGCCTCTAAAAGCAGGTTGCAGGGAGTTGAGAGATAGTGAGTGTTTCACACTGGTCTTCTGTTTGAGAATGCTCAGAACCAAATGGTGGCCCATTGTGTGAGATGGGATGCTGCACTAGATGTGCTGTGGCTTCATCCAGCAGGGCTTCTCTTATATTCTTGTGTGGGTTTTGCTTGTTTTTTAAAAATATGTTCTTTAACTATCTGGAAACTAAACCAGAAACTTGGAAAGGGAGATTCAGTTCACAAGCCCAACCACCAGCTTCAAGCAAAAATCCATAGGAAAGCATCTCTAATAGATGACCTTTTAGCCTCTGCCTGAATACAACCAGCAAGGGATTGGGCACCGTGTTTTTCTTTTACCAGCTCCACTACTGTTCTCCCTTTACTGAAAATGGAAATTAATAACTGAATCAAAAAATAAATATTTTAAACTAGTGAGGAGGAATCTGTGGCCTTTCACTAGATGTTACTTGAGTATAATGCCAATTCTCCTTGATTCTGAACATTATACATACTTGCTGGGATAGATGTGAACCTATTCTGAATAGCTTCCGGAAGGCCACAGACATATAGTGGGAAAGAAAAATGAATAAATGAGTGAATGAGAAGATTACAAGATTTTATGAGCTATTTTTGACCACAGAGTATAGAGAGTTCAGATGCCACACCAGATCCACTCTTGGGAAGTAGGCTAAACTGAAAAACTGCCTCATCCCAGATTATTCAGTGAACATCCTGCTTGGATTGGTTATTTAAACTATCATTTCCCCAGTCCTAGGCTGATATTTTAGTTTCACTGTACAGAGTAGCATGCTGGATATATGAGACAAGCTACAGAATCTTAGGCTGCATCCGGATGAAGCCCAAATGGGTAATGAATGGAGACAGCAGCAAACCATTGCCACAACAAGGGTGGGAAGGTCTTGAGGTATATCTTTTTGGACCCCTCTGCCAAATCCAAGTAAGCCAGCCAGGAAATCTCGTGATGTGAAGGGTGCCATATAAAGAGGACAGTTTGGTCCATTTGACTATCTTTTGACTGTTTATTTAAACAAAAAAGAAGACTGCATCCAGACAATACTTACTGTATATTCTGGCGTATAAGACTACTTTTTAACCCAGGAAAATATTCTTAAAAGTCAGGGGTTGTCTTATACGCCAGGTGTCATCTTCTTATAAGGCAAGTATATCCCAAACTCTATATTTTAACTGGAAAGTTGGGGGTCGTCTTATACGCCCAGTCGTCTTATACGCCGGAATATACGGTACTTATTCTTCTGTATTTGGATATTCCAGAATAAAGCACGGATATTCCGTAATATTTGTGTTTTATTCTGGAATATCCAAATATGGAAGAAAAAGTTATCAATGTCTGTATGCAGCCAAAGTGTTCTCCTCCTTCAACCAAAGCCAATAAAGTACTTGTAAATACCATTATCTCAGTGGATGGTTATGCATGTTTTTCATTATAACAGAACCTAAAATTGCTTCATGTGCTTAGCCTTAATCTAAAATATTAAACAGCTGTAAAATTATCAAATGTCTGCAAGCTACATATCATATAATAAGTGCCCATGTGTAGTAAGCATATGGATGTTTGCTTATATTATTATACATTTACTGTTTGTATGCCCAGATGTTCTAAAACTAAGGGGCCATTTTGCAGAAGATTTAGAATTAGTAAGCCATATATCACATATTACTAAAGCTCTGCTGAATCTTGGGCAAAAGAGACATATGTCATAGTGTATCTATCACAATGTTTGAAATGTTGAAAGCCAATGAGAGCATTCTCTGTCCTCAACAATGGCTTTCAGATTTATCTATTTGGCTTGGAAGCCTCCTTTTCCCCTTGAAGCCAAAATGAGACATCAGTCTGCTATTTTTCTGCCAACCTGCTTTCTTGAACATCTCCCTTATGGGAGCTGGGGGAAGGGGTGCACCTTTAATTATGGGATCTCTATTTTTCTTTGTCTCTGGACAAGAGGAGGAGGAGGAAGACATGTTGCCTTTCTTTGCTCTACTCAGTAATTTTGACCAGGTCTCCTGATGCAGGAATAATGGGTGGCAATTATTTATCTTCCTCCCCTGCGTAGTCTTTTGTGCATGATTTCCCATTTTCTCATCTGAATTTTACACTTGAAATAATTACTATAGATTGTCTGAAACAACTGTGGATCAGTCATCATCAAGTTACAAGTGATACACCTATCTAAAGCCAAATAATCTCTCAACATTTCATTAGGGAATACTGGCAACATGAAAAACTTCTTCAGTATTTTCTTCATATTTTCTCTTTTCAGTGCCTTCCAAAGAGTGTCATTAGGTAAATGAGAGAGAGAGACACAGAGAAGACCAAGAGAACCTTTTTATTAGGTGTAATGGTGTATAATGGAATATCAGGTCTGTTTCACCACATACAGTAACACTGGCCCACTGTTGAAGGAAGTCCATAAAGAAATGTATAAAAACAAAGACAAGCAGGCAAGCAAACAAGACCATGCTATTATTTTTGGGATATCGCCTTTCCTTCACCACAGTTGCCTCATGTCTTGGCTTCTTTCTGTACAAAACATACAATATGTATTGTGACTTACCTAGATGCCTTTCCATTATCTAATACTCAGTGAAACACACTATGAGCCAGTTTCGTCTAGTGGTTAAGGAGCTGGACTCTTATCTGGGAATACCGGGTTCAATTCTGCCCTCCCCCACAAAGCCAGCTGGGTGGCCTTGGGCTAGTCACAGCTCTCTTCCGAGCTCTCACAGCCTCACCTACCTCACTGGGTGTCCGTTGTGGGGCGAAGAATAGAAAAGCTTTGTCAGCCGCTTTGAGTCCCCTGAAATGGGTGAGAAAAGTGGGGTAAAAAAGCCAACTCTTCTTCTTCTTCTGTCACTCATATCTTTAAATAAACCTGAGATTCTTAATGCTATGACAGAGGACGAATACACTTACCTGTACCTTTCTTGGAACATATGAAAAATTCACAAGTTATTGAAACTAAAAAGGCAACTGAAAGTTTAATTTTCTGCATTTGGTGCTCCAAATAGTATCTCCTTTACTGGCCTGAGGCCAAAGCTGAATCATCCTCACCTTCACCCTCAGTGCTGGCCAAATGAGGAGCAAGAGATTTGCTTTAAAGCTTACTACTTAACGAACCTTTCCATGTATGATAGCATTTGCCAGGTTCCTACATCTAGAGAACAAACGAACAAAAATTTTAATGTGTCTAACACTTACATGGACTAAGCTACCGTTTCTTCTCCCATTTTGAAATAAATGTTTCTTCTTCAAAGGATTTTGTGGTGCAAAGTTAACTCAGACTTGCTGCTTCTTTAATGCTTTTTCTCCCCTACTTCCTCATCCCTTTTGGTTGGTGAATAGGCCTTTAAAATTCCTTCTTCCAACCTCATACCAATCCAGGTTTTCCTCTCTCCCTGCTGAAACCTTATAAGTTTTTTGTGAAATTTCTGTCATGGAGCTTAGTTCTCCAAGGAACCCTTGAAAGTTCTCCTTTCTCAAGGATTGTCAACAAGGAGGCAACTCATAAGAAATGAAGCACTGCACAATAATCTGGGGATCAGTATACAGAGGGCCTTCTCTGGCTAGGTTACAGAAACCCTTGGAGCAGTACTTTGTTCTTCTCAAAAATGCTGAAACTTCTTACATGCACAATATGCATTGCCAATGCTCTGTTTCCTTATTCAGTAGAAGCTAGTGGTCAGTGACTATCAAAACTTGATTACAGTTGACCTGGCAACTCAAGTGGTATGCCCACATTGGTCTTACATACCCAGAGCTGCTACATACATCTGACACATGGCTAATTGCTAGTTAAGGTACAACAGCGGTTCCATCCTTTCACTGCAAATGTGTGCCCCTTTCTGCACTCAGGAAGGCAGAAGCCCACAGCAAGGGACAAGTGGTGTATCCCAGAACGGAACATCCAACTCTGTTCTGTGTGTGCATGTGTGTAAGATCCAGCTGCCAGTCCTTCTCGCAATGGTAGAAGGAATGAGAAAAAAGCACTACCTTCTTGTTTGCATCTGGCAGTAACTTATGTCTTTGGCTGTCCTGCACTTCAGTGTGCAATAGTTAAGGGTAGTTCATGCTCCTGAAACTTGCATGTTAACTGCTGACTGAAGAGGACTTAAATATAGGCTGCTTCTAGTCTCCCAGGAGACCAGAAGTTCAATTTCAAGATGGGAATTTTGTTTTTTAACAGCAGCGGCTAGTAGCTGTTCAACAAAATGAGAGTCAGATGTTTGGAAGCTCCTCTAGCATGGGTTTCCAAATAAAGTCTAAATATAACTTTTGTCAAAAAAATGTTGCGTGGATGTATTACTGACAGAGTTTGGAAAAATGTCTTTGTGTCTTTTTACACAAGTGGGGGGGCATTTGTGCACGCATACACACATACACCTACACAAGAATGCTGTAATTCCCATGAACCTGTGCTGACCATTGGCTGAGAAACACACATAGGGAGTTTTTAAAATATTAAAAACATTTTGTAATGTAGAATACCTGGGAATACCTTTCTGTTTATTTGCTGCTAATTTTCACCAACTTGTTTTAATCTGTTAACTAAAATAAATAATTTTAAAAATCAGAATTTTGAATCCAAAGCAATATCTCTTGGGGACATTATCTCATCCTGCATAACTTTGTGTTAATTTACTTTCAGTTAACTAAATTTAATTATTCTTTTAGCGGAGGCAGCCCATGAAACACGATTGGTGGCCCATAAGATTCAGGAATGGATGCCCAGGCTCTGGCTCCAGGTTGGAGAGACAGGCAGGGTGCCTCTAAAGACCATTTGCAGGAAGCTGAGAGCCAGTGATCTGAAAGCAGCCTTTGCCTTTTGCTTGAGATGGCCAGAAGCATTTGGCAGGCCGCTGCAGGAGACAGGAGGCTGGACAGAAAAGGTGCAGAGAAGGGCAACCAGAATGATTAAGGGGCTGGAACACCTCCCTTATGAAATCAGACTGCAACGTCTAGCTCTCTTCAGCCTGGAAAGACGGCATTTAAGAGGGGACCTGATTGAAGGATATAAAGTCATGCACAGTATAGAAGCAGTGGCCAGAGAACATTTTTTTCTCTATCACACAATACTAGAACCAGGGGGCATTCTACGAAGCTGATAGGTAGGAGAGGCGGATCCGACAAGGGGAAATATTTCTTCACCCAGAAGGCCATCAGTCCATGGAATTTGCTGCCAGAAGAGGTGGTAACAGCTATCAGCCTAGATGGCTTTAAGGAAGGGTTAGACAAATTTATGGATGGCAGATGTGTCAATGGCTACCAGAATGGATGCCTAAGTACATCTTTCAGGCTGTGGGGACAAGCAGGATGCTTCTAAGACCATTTGCGGGGATTCAAGAGCAGGAGAAGGTTTGCCCTTGTCTCTGCTTGAGATGCCCATGGGCAATTGGTGGACCACTGTGTGCAACAGGATGCTGGACTAGATGGGCTGTGGCCTGACCCAGCAGGACTCCTCTTACGTTCTTACGTTTTCTTAAGTTTGCGTTCCAGCACATAATGAGGCACATATTTTGCCTTCAGATGCCTCCCTTTTGGTATAAATCTAGCTGAGTGAATCAGTCTGATTATACATGTTTCAAAATAAATACACCAACAACCTTTACATCTATTCAACAGTTTAATCTGGGTCATGTGAATTTTACATATAAACTGCGCATCCCCTACTGAAGGTCCTACTTCAAGACTAATGAGAAAAACGGGCATTCTCAAAGTCTGTTTTACTGAGTTTTGTAATAATTAAACCTCCACAAAGGTGGTTAACCCAATCTTTGATAGGCAACTCAGCTGATAGTGCTCATTTTTGCCTGGATAGATATATTTTAATTGCTTAGAAGTATTACTGAAACTCAATTCTATATTAGAACAAACATTTAGAAAACAATGTGAGGGGAAAAACAGGGAGAACCGAGGAATTGCTTTCATCTCCTCCATCAGCTTCTAAGTTTTATCTTAATTGTTCACTCTAGGAATCACAGAATCTCAGAACACATTTTCTTGCAGGCCATCATTGCTATGCTTCTGTTGCTTGTATCTCCTATTGGCCAATAAATCAAATGAACTTTCTACAATTTGAAATGGGTTGACTAGATCTTAAGCCATGCAGACCAAAACTGGTCTAGACTAGATGAATCATGTGACTCCTCTCCCATCCCAAGAGAGTTTGATTTGGTCTGTGACCTTAAGGTTGTGTTTGGCAACAATCATTGGTCTACAGCAAGCAGAAGACAAAGGACAGTATTCATGCTCTGCCAGCCAGCAAGGATGACCAATGAAGTCATATTGGTACAGAAAGTGTTTTGTTCTCCTGGCCTCTGAACTGATGTGACTCTGAGTTTGGGTGACCTGACACTGCCCTAGGCTCAGTGTTGCTGGGGCCAGAAAGACCACATGATGAGTCAGATTTTCATCTCAATCTACACTGGCATCTAGACTTAGATGCAAAATAGGGGATGCCTTATGAGATATCTTTTTGCAAAATGCCCGGGAGGTTTGCTGTTGCTCTCATCAGGTCAAATGATTGTATTCTTCATCCAAACCTTGTATCTCAGTTCACCTTATTTCTTGCCATGCAGCACTCAGCAGGACATTGACCACATTCATCTCACTGTGAATAACTGTTCACTTGTTCACTTATGTCTGACTATTCATGACCCCATGGACTATAGCATGCCAGGCTTTTCTTTCCTCCATTGTCTCCCAGTAATTTGCCTAAGCTTATGTCCATTGCTTCCAGGACACTCTCTATCCATCTCATCCTCCACCATTGCCTTCTCCTTTTGCCTTCAATTTTTCCCAGCATCAGGATCTTTTCCAGTGAGTCTTATTTTCTCATTATGTGGCCAAAATATGTGAGCTTCTGCACCAGTATTTTTCCTTCCAGTGGGCAGTTAAGAGTTGATATTTCCTTTACTATTGTCTCATTTGATCTACTTGCTGTACAAGGACTCTCAACAGTATATAGTACTAGGCACAATATATCTTTCCAATGTGACTGTCAGGTCAGGTTAGGCAATCTAATACATTCATCCCTCCTATAGCACTGGAACTTGGTTTTCCAAACCAGAGTGTTCTGTGAAGCCGTGCTATTCAAACAATTGTTATGTAAAGAAAAACTGGAATTAGTTTAACCACAGAAGCCTGCCCCACCATGGCTGATCACTGGGGCTATGAAAGGAGATCTACCTGGTCTCCCAATGTAATTCAAAAGTGTCACAAGGACACATTAAATGAGAGAAGTCACATTTTACTGACTATGAAACAGCAAAATTATCCTGTAGAAAAATGTGTCTTATGACATCCAGCATCAGGGCCTGACTTTCCTTTTTTCTTTGGAGAGTTTCTGATAGTGTTTTGAATTTGATCCATATACGTATTAATGACAATGTGGTTCTGGCCAGGAATGTACCTGAATCGTGGCTGGTTGCAGCAATTGACTGAATGAAGGTCAATAAATTGATCGTTATTCCAGGCAGGGTTGATTCACTGTGTCACCACTAGGGATGTACATGAGTAGTCAAAATATTTGTTATTTGGACAAATTTGGACAAATTCTGAAATTTGGATTTCTGAATTTGAACAAATACGGATATCTTGAGTTGTTCCTATGAATAATTCAGATATTTGTATCTGTATGGGTACATACACATCTTGACTTGTACACACCCGCACGCATCCGTACGGGATTAAAATGGGATGCATACAGGATGCGTACAGGTATGTAAGAGATGCGTATGCATCTGTACAGATATGAATGTCTGAATTATTTGTACGAATACATACAAAGGTATTTGTATCAAATTGAATGTCTGGACATTCATTTTTTTGTTATTCAGATACGTTTGGATTGTTGAATATTCGATCGGTTATGAACTGAATTTGAAAATTGCATTCGTGCACAGCCCTAGACACCAGCCAGCAAAGTTTGCACTTTGGGGGATACTCTAAGTAGCTTTTGCAGCACAGAGTGTCTTCTACCAGCTTTGGACAGTAATTTGGTAATATCCCTATCTAGATATAGATAACTTGGCTTCAGAGATCTTTACACTGGCAATCTCATGTATCAATGAGGGCTTGCCACTGAATGTGATTCAAGAATGACAGTGAGATCAAAATTCTTCATCTATATTACTGTCAATTCACTTCCAGTCGAAGGCTTGGGATCTTCTTAAAACATCCTTCTCCCAATGCCCCATCAACAGGCTTTTCTCCTTATCTGTGAACTGCTCTCCTGTCCAGCGCTGAAGCAGAGATCTTTCTGCTGACAGCCCAAGGCATCCCTTTCCCCCCCACAGGCATTTTTTTCCTTTGTGAATAACTTAGAACACTAGTTTAGCTCTGATTTGTGCTTTATTGGGTTCTATAATTTGAATGTAATTTCTATTTGATTTCAATTATTTTGATTGTTTTATATGTATCTTTATTTTTACACCCTGTGTAAAAGAAAATTTGTGATGGGCAACTCACAAAAACTATTAAACGATTTTGTTTTTACAAGGGGTAAAAAACTACCCCTTCTAGCACTTTTGTCTCACTTCTCATAGGTATTTGCTTGGCAGCTGTGAGAACAGAATGTGAGATCACAAAGGTCTCCAGCTGAGCTAGCAAGTATCTTATCATGTTCTTAAGAACATAAAAGAATACCACAATTAATCTGAATGAAGTATTTTGCAAAACAACAACAACAAATGAGGCTGAAGCAAGAAATGAAATTCAAATAGGGGTTCTATGATGGGAGGAAGCTCCTATCTCAATGGCATTTGTTTTCGTTTATTAACTTTCAAAAACTACCACTCCCTTGTTCCTGAAGGACTTCTAATCCCAGCTGAGATGCCTAGGCCCTAAGATTTTAGTTATGGCAAACAACCAGAGAGTCACCTGAAGAGATGTTGTGGGAACCTTGGAAGCAGAGAACACCCCAGGAGCCTGAGAAATTCCATGGCTAATAAGAGAGCTTCAGACAGCTATGCTAACTACAGTATTACGTGGGTGGACAATTCAAAAGAGTGTGTAGGCAAGAACATGAAGACTAAAGGTCCATTCTATTTCAGGGAGTACTTCTGGTATCATAGCAGATTTTGTCCTGCTCCTTCTGCCCTCTTTCACAGCAACCTGATCCTGGGTGGAGAAAAGGGCATGACAAATCTTCACGTATCCTGTCAGTAGAAAGTTTCCTACTGGCCTCAGCTTTAACGAGAATTGACTAGACGTGGTGAAACAGCAACAATCTGCTACAGAACTAAGAAAAGCTGCTCCTAATTGGTTCAGGCCCCAGGCTATTAGCCCTGGGGACCCCCTCCCTCAACTAATTGGATCATTTGCATATTTCTTCATAACAAGGCTTTGGGGGAAGGATTTCAAAGACAAGACTTGGTATTCTCCGCCTCCCCCCCCCCCTGCAAATAAATTTCTTTTTAAATTCTAGAGTAAGGGCTTTCACATAAGTCAATGGCAACATTGCAAATAGGTAACAAGAAGTTGCCAACAAGTCAGGGATACATCATTATCCATAAATGAATAAACTCCACATGTATAA
This sequence comes from Aspidoscelis marmoratus, assembly GCA_014337955.1. NCBI lineage: Eukaryota > Metazoa > Chordata > Lepidosauria > Squamata > Teiidae > Aspidoscelis > Aspidoscelis marmoratus. The sequence continues at coordinate 55,475,850 of MTQE01001134.1, read as the reverse complement.
ACTCCACATACAGATTCTGAGTTCAGTCTGGACTTATTGATATATAAAAGCAAGCTATTTAAAATTGTGGTTCCTAAATTTTCAATTTTAAAACTTTTATCCAGTTCAGTGATAAGTAAAAATTGCATAACTGCTTAAGAATGTGTTCATGACCATGCCTTTTAATTATGAGTTTAAGCCTGAAAAAAGACATGTATGTATATGCTCACCTCACATTATGATGTTCACTCAGACCTTTGTGTCTTTTGTGGAAATGCTGTCTGACTGATTTTATTCATGCTGATTTGTTTCATATATGTTCCTGACTTCAGATGTGATGAGACTGCGCATTTTTAAGGGCACCTATGTACATGATCCAACTTCTGGTCCATGGCTAGTATCCTCACCCAGGAAATCTGGTACCTACAGGGAGTATTTTGCCTGCAGAAAGTTTCCGGTTGCTGAGGAGGACCACAATGGCAGCTGCTAGATCCTGTGAGTTTGGGGTTTAAGTAACCACATTATAATAAAAATGGGAAGCAACAAACACAAGTTTCATTTAAAACTGAACAACAATTCACAACTGAGATTATATGGGAAGGCTGGAATCCCGAAACCAGAATCCCTTATTCAATCACTTTCAGCTAATCTCAAAACTAAATAATTCAATATGGTGTCGGACATGGCTCTCAGTAGTAGAGCATCTGCATTGAGTGTACCTGGAGTGACCTTGAAGGCTTCCTTTTCCCAGCCATCATCCAATTACTGGCCTAGGCTGCCTTTTGCCAATTTCAGGTCAAGATTATAGCTATCCATAATAAGTTAATGATGCTTTGGCTCTGACTCATGTTTCTCCTGAGGCTCACAGGTAGCCAGTCCATTACTACAGGTTTCCATTAAATAAGCAACATTTATTTCCAAAATGTCGGAGGGAGAAAAATTGGTCAGTTGAAAAAACAAAACCCATTTTAGAATACAATAAAACTTCATTAAAATAAAATTAAATATTCCCTGTTTTCATGATGCATCTGTTCAAATTAATCCCACTGTCCTATCTGTCTTGAAAGAGCTGGGGTTTTTCCCCAGTTACTCAGGAATGAAACATTCAACCTTCAAGAAGGATGGCTGAGTACCATAGTTTTTACTGTTGTTTTAAAGGGCAAAAGCAACAAGTTAAAAGTACCCCCTGCTCAAGACTCAGAACTATCATTAGGTCACACAAAGAGGACAACTAACCTCAACTGATGTTTCCCAAAGGAGAAAATCTCTTTAAATTTAAAGTTTGGCATTTCTTTCTCCAAGTCACCAGGGCAGATTCTGAAACTAATTTAATCTATGTACTTGCAGCAAAAATTGGAAAAGACCATTCAAAATCATAAAAACCTTTACATAAAACAGCAATTACGGATACAGCAAAACAAAACCCATTCCACTACAACTTATTCATTCTGTCTGACTTTTCAGGTGCTCGGGATGAGAGAAGATTTATGTACAAAGTTAAAATAAATAGTAAACTGAAATCATGCTACTGTAACTTAGAAAATCAAAGAAATGGCTTTTTCCTCTTTTGGTTTAGGTGCCATCAGACCTGGAGCCTCAAGGTGGCCAAGCTTGGTAAGGTTATGAAACTTGGTAAGGTTGGTATCTTACTAGCATAGCGTTACATTGATTATGGCACTTTAGACTATCCATACAGTCATGGTCTGGGGGTGGCACCAAAAATGACATCTATCCTGGAGAAGATTACCAAATGGTCCAAGATGAAGTCATTTGTGAAAGTGAACAATTACAACTGTTTGATGTCCCTGTTTCAGACATCTTTGTCAGCGTGTCCATCATGCTGCCATCTTTGTCACCTTCCCATACTCAGCATGCCCTGCTAGCTTTCATTACAGATGCTGCCTTTCCTTTGTGTTGTGGTTGGATTCCATGCATGTTGATAGTACTCTGCTGGGAACCACCAGATTGTTATGAGAACTCAAGATTTTGCAATGTGGGCAAGAATTGAACTGTGGGAATCAGAAGGGAATGTTTGCTTGATATTTATATATATATATACACTGAACAGAACTGCACTCTTATGTGATCTTTTATCAAATAAAAGTTTGCTATCAAGAGCGAAAAGAACAAGGGGAGTAGGCAAAACAGATAATATTGTCACTTGCACCTTTTAAAATGTCGGAAGCAAACTTCCAAGCCAGGAATCAGACAAATGAATTTCTGTGCCTCTCAAAGCTTTTCTGGGGTGCTGTAAGAAATCTGTAGTACTGTACTCATATCTGTTCATGGCCTTCCATATACAATTGGTTAGTAACTGCAAAACAGGACTGCTGGTACAGATTAGACTCTGGGCTGATCCAGCATTGCATTTCTTACTTGTATATTCTTATGAATCCACTCTGTGATTGGCTACATTTCTTGCTGCTCTGTGCCTATGTAGCTTCCTGCTCAAACTGACTAAAAGAATGTGTTGGCTTCTGTGTTAAGCTACCCTGAATGAGGGACAGGTGCCCATTCCCAGGCTTCAAGACAGAGTGAGGGAGAAAATGTCTGACAAAACAGAACCAGATTCACACAGAGGGCCCCCTTTTAGACGTGTGATCACACCCCAATAGTCATTTCTTGTTTAAACCAACAGCTTGCCATAGAACAGGACTTGCCATATACTGTTGAACCAAAATATACACATGGGAATAGAAAGATAGGCACTAGAATAAAGTGATGCCCACTAGTTCTTTTTATTTTGCTCCCAGTACTGAATCACTTATAGTTAGATCCTATTTTGTTCTTTGAGCTTGCAGAAGATAGATTAGCACAATTAATTCATGAGATTTAAGGATCAGGTGGGCTGAACAAGCACAGCCAACATTCCTTACTTCCATCTTGTAGAAGGAGCCTAAGTTGCTGATTGTCCACTCTCCAAAGGAAGGCAGTTTCTTACAGCATGAAACTTGGAAGAAGTGAGTCAAAAATCCCACGCACATATGCAAAGAAATGAAAAGGGCAACACTGCTTCCTGAGCAGCTCAAAATAGCAAAGTGAAGTGGGAGGAGATAAGCCCTAAGCACAGATGAATTTGATTTGATTATGTGCTCTTCATGCTACACATTCCAGGGAGCTGTCTTGGCTGTCTTGTTCGGATTTAAGGGCGGCTTTGTTTAAAGCTGACTCCAGCTTTTTGGAAAAATGACCTATAGTGATGAAAATCAAACCAAACGGCCTCAGCCTTTCTTCAAGAAATACTGCAGGACCTTCAAAGAGAAAGCCCACACTATCCTCCACAGATCAGGACAAGAAGAGACAGATGGGCTTTGTTGCAGAGCCTTAAACATGCGTGACTTACCAGAACAGATCTAAGAACCTTGGCATTGCCTGCCTCTGTAGGATGACTGGGTTTTCAGTGCTGAGCCACAGTCCCAAGCTATTTTGAATTGTTTATCTCTAAATAAGTGAACATACGCCAAGGCCTTTTTTTCCTCTCTGGACAAAATGGCACGCTACCCCTGAAGCCAAAACGTGGGTGGGAAATAACTCTTTCCTACCCAGCTTACCTTCACGGCACATCCACAGAACTCCAAAAGAGAATATCAGATGTAATGTTTTGAAGCACGCCTGTATGGAATAGTACAGTTTCCACTGGTCCTCTGTTAGGTCTCTGCAGTGCATATACATATTTCCAAGCTGATTCTTCATTGAAAAGAATCAGTTTGTTCTGATACAATTATAAGTAATGTTGATACAGTGCTTGTAGGTTCTTTACTAACCCACTCTTCCTTCATAAAACCCTCAGATGCATTCTGTCAGTAATCCTTTCAATAACCCCCATTTGGATAGGTCACTAGTAATCTCTTTAAAATGGTCAGCCAGAACCAAGGGCTTCACAGCTCTGTTGTTAACAATGACATTGCATCAGAGATAGAGACACACTGAAGATGAGATGTATTTCCAAATACGTCTTTTTGGATACTCCTGGGGTGAATTTGGGGCTTGAAGGACAAATGTGAAATTAAAAAAACAAAAAAACTTGACCTCATTCTGAAGACAAGACTTGTGTATGGCCTATCACAGATGGGAAGTAATAAGTTTTGAGGTGCCTTGCAATTTAGGTTAGATGGGATGGGAAGCTACACAGGCTCCTGTAACCAATGTCAGCCTGGACACAGCTGTTAGGGACCAAAAAGGCCTATAGAAAGTTGAGCTGGTGACAGCCAATGGGAAGCGAGCTCAGACTGTGACAACAAACGAGAAGAAGCCAGGTAGGAGGCTTATTTGTAAATTGTGTGAACACAGGTTTTTTTTAATGTGTTCACAAATGGGATGATCTACAAAAGCCCAATGTGATCTATATAGCTGGCTTTCAGCTTTCAGCTTCATGATTGGACATGTTATATTATGGGACAAAGCTTCTCATGCCATCTAATGTTTTTATCCTGTAGCTGCCAGGGCCCTGGGTTTCCCAACCTGATACAGTAGCTGCTTCTAGGACTTTAAATTGAGTGGAGTCTATAGTGGTTTCCGCACTTATCGTAGTTAATCCAGATTAAGTAAATCCAGATCTTTGAAATCCAGTCCATGGGGATTCTGTTCCTTGTGGTTCCGGATCTAAATGAAGACCCCGTATGTCCACATGGGGTATATAGCACCCAATAGCAATGGGCTGCTGTGTGGACACTGTAGCACCATCCTAAAGCTACGAATAGGCCTGTGCAGGAAGTGCCACCCACGGCTTGGTGCGATTGGCCTATGCAACTGTCAATCAAGATTCACCTTTGCTGACAGTGGACCTGGAAGAGAGACAGCTGCATAGTTGCTGACCACTAGTTGCATTGCTCATCTGCACAGTCATTCTATAAAGAGGGAACATGGCGGCTACATAGACCCATCCCTGGACCCCAATGGCCCAGCATGCATGTGGATGCACACTCTGAAATCCAGTCTTCTGGGTGCAGGAATGAATTGCAGACCCCTTTGGTCTACAGCTAATCTGGATTATGGGGCCTGAAGACTTAAGTAGATCCAGAACTTAGGATGGTATGATCCCAATGGGGTTCTAATGGGGCCTGTGTCCAGAACATACGTAATGAATGCATACCAAATCCGTACCAATTGGGTTCTTAATGGGGTCTACGGTGTCTGTGTGGAAACAGCCTAAGTCCACCATTTAAATCACAACACCTTAGAGCATCAGCTTCAACATCATAATGGAACAGGATGGGCAGCTAAGTAGGAAGAGGCCCATTTTGCTGAGGCTGTTTCAAACGTTTCCCAAGACATCTCCTGTGAGGTTTTTTAAATTTATTTTATATTCCACCCTATATCCGAAGGTCTCATGGTGGGTGACAATAAAATAATTATAAAAGCAATTAAAACAGATTGGCTTAAACAGTGACAGTGCCTATATGGGAAGATTATACTACTCTCTCAGCCAATGTAGTTATGTCATAGCAGGATCACTGGTCATAGCAAGCAAATGTCATCTCTTTTCATGCACATACTTGCATATTGTGAACACAAGTATGACTGGACGGCGCGCCTGCACAGAATGCCTCCTGAGGGCAAGGGCTGCCAGTAGCAGCCCCGGCCACTCAGGAGACGTGCAGGACGCAGGCGCGCTGCATCCTGGGCACCGACCCTCAGAATCGAGGCGACGCTGACAAGGTAAGGAGGGGATCCGCCCCGCTCCCCCCATGGTGGGCTAGGGTGGGCTTTAGGGAAGCTCGCCCTGGCTCCAGAAGCGGCGATCCGCTGCTTCCGGGGTGAGGGCGAGCCGCGGCAGCGAGGTCCCCTGGCTCGCCAGGCTTGGCTCCGAGGAGCCAATCATGGCGGGCCAGGGGAGGGCCCTGGCTAGGCACACTTGCGCTGTGCGGATGCATCCTAAGTGGATGTGTTTGCACGGCGCAAGACCACTTGAAATGTGGTGTGTAATTAACACCCATTAGGCACACTTTAGGCACGGATAAGTGCGGACGCACCTACCGGAAGTGTGCCTAATAGACCCTGCAAATGTGGTTTGAAAATGGTGTTGCTGTGCAGACACACCTCACCGGAAGTGTACCAAACAGCAATGCGTGTGCAGTCGCGCGCTTCCAAAAGTGTGCCTAATGGGTATTAAAGGGCCTGTGTGGAAGCACCCCAAAAATCTATTGTAATCTAGTCCAAGGTGTTCCAGGATGTCTACTGACCCACTCTTCTGGTGCAGTGCAGGAACATCCTAGGTGCCCATCTGTCTTAGGCAATGTGAAGTGGTTCTGAGGAACTGGCCATTCTTCTGACACTGAAAATGAGGAGCTTGTGAATAGGGACATTAAAAGTGTGTATGGCTGAATCCCCAAAAGACTTATTAGCCCCTCTCGGATTCCTCTGCA
>MTQE01001134.1:55432950-55448998 GCA_014337955.1 Aspidoscelis marmoratus | reverse complement strand
TTCTTAGATCCAGATCTAAGGGCTGCAGTGGAAAAACACCCAGGGAGTAACAGGTGTATCAGTGGCTACTAGAATGGATGGCTAGATACTGCCTCCAGGCTGGAGAGAAAGGCAGGATGCCTTTAAAGACCATTTGCAGGGATTCATGGGCAAATAAAAGTTCCACCTTGGTAGGCCACTGTATGTGTATATCTGTATCATATGACATTGCCCAAAGTGCCAGTTCATTGTTTTTCTGCTTAATCTAGATATTCCTTTAATCCAGAAATTTGATCATTTAGTGTTATGGATTCCTGCTGCCTACAAGAAATGGGAGACTTGAAGAGCTGTTGTATCTACTCCAAGGCAGCTGCTACTGATTTTTAATAAATGATCTGTTAGCTTTGCTCATATGGCATTCTTCTGGAAGACTGATTTGTATTAAAACTACTCTTTGCAGGACTGATATTTCAGAAAATGGTATATGATTAAAAGTGACAGTCCAGTTAGCCATTTTCATTCACATAGAGGTTAGATGAGAGATAATTTCACTCTACTTTGAACTGTTTCATTCACATAGAGTACATATCACATCCTTTAGGGGTGGTAGGTTGGTATGTCTACCTTGGTCTCATGTCTTCTAATAAAGACCTGAGAGTTTTAGGGTCCTGCACAGTATCTCATCTTCTCCTATGACTGTGCTTTTCAGAAGAGAGATATCCAATGTTTGTCCTGAGACCTGTTGAAGTCATTCTTCCAACTTAGAGGTCAGTCCCTTGAGTGGTCTCACCATTACTGGGACCACATCATTTTCAGTTCTTCTTTCAGTTTTTAATATTTTTCCAGTTTATCCTTTAGCAAGGCAACAGATCTGCAAGTGAACTAAAGAAGACAAGCTTCTTGCAAAGGGAAGCTTCAAGATTTGAATGTAGGCTGTGAATGAGAATGCTACTTCCAAACAAGCTTTTTTTGTGAGATGTATGGCGAGTCAATGGCATTTACCCATTGAAATCAATGAATACAATCCACCCACGCAGACTATAGAGGGCAATTGTTTAAGGAATGAAAGCGCTGCTTCCCTCCCACTCTTTATCATATATATATATATATAGTTATTATTAGAGGTAAACAGATGATCATGACATATGTTCTTGAAATCATGGGCTTTTTATATCACAAGAATAAGCTATTAAGGCACATTTCAGAATTCCCTCTTTTCCTTTTATTTTTCTTTATCTCTGGGACTCTTATTAATACCTGAGAGCCAGTTTGGTCTAGTGGTTAGGGAGCTGGACTCTTATCTGGGAATACCGGGTTCAATTCTGCCTTCCCCCATGAAGCCAGCTGGGTGACCTTGAGCTAGTCACAGCTCTCTTCTGAGCTCTCACAGCACCACCTACCTCGCAGGTTGTTCTCTTATGGTGAAAAGAACAGAAAGCTTTGTTAGCTGCTTTGAGTCCCCTTAAATGGGTGAGAAAAGCAAGGTAGAAAAGCCAACTCTTCTTCTGAGAGACCAGCAATGTCAGCTCAGGTAATTTTGCAAAAATACAGGACATAACCACATTTGGGAGAGATGAGGCATTCATCTCCTCCCATATACTTGGGGCTACAGTGTTTCTGGGAAGGCGCTGTTTTGAAGAACTCTTCTCAGCCAACAAGAAAGATCAGATATGACACTGACTGTACCTATATCATCTAGATGGATTAACCAGGATTAAACTGACCATAAAATGAGTGAAAGGTAGAACACTGAAGTCATTATCTTCAGAGATTCTCAAGTATTTGCATTTTTCCTAGGTAGCCAGAAGAAACATGAAGTAAATTTTAATCTGGGTGTCCCTTATTACAAGAGATGAGCAGGAAACTGAAGCTGACAGCCTTCACATTACAATACTAGACAGTAGCCCAGTCTTAGGGATCTGCCCTTAATTTATAATATAGCATATCATCACAACAAAGTTTGAGGCTTTTTCAAAAGCATATTTGTGCAGTGGGCCTAATTAGTTTTGTCAGGAATGGTGCGAAATAAAAAATATCAGCAAGCACTTTGAGTGCGTCCCCATGCACATTTGGTCCAGTACCGAACGTGGTCTCGGCAAGCGTTTTAGATTTGGTTTGTGGGAAGCGGATCAAATCGCCCCAAACTGTGCCAGAGCAGGATCAAATCTGGTACCTGAAAACGCAAGTCTCGGTATGGTTTGTGGCCCCAGCATGCATTGCCAAGCAAGCCGAGACCGCGCATGGGGACGGTGCCGGACTTCACGATCTTGGCTGACAGGAAAGAGGTTTGAGTTTTAAAGCCAAGCCTCTGTCCTGTCAGCCGAGATCGTGAACAGGGGTTGCAGAGGCTTGAGATTTCTCACTTTTCAAGGTTGCCTCCCTGGAAAAGTGAGAAATCTCAGCCTCTGAACCCCCTCTTTCTGATATTCCAACAGAAAGAGGCTTGGCTTTACTGCTGAAGTGATCCTTTACTTCAGCAGTAAAGCCAAGCCTTTTTCTGTCGGCAGATTGGAAAAAATGGGTGCAGTGGCTTGAGATTTCTCTCTTTTCCAGGGGGCAGTAAGGTTGCCTTCCTGAAAAAGAGAGAAAACTCAAGCCTTGGCACCCCCTTACTCCCTTGCTTTTACTCCCCTTTCATTGCAAGCAAGAGGCTTGCCTGGGAAAAGGAGCAAAATCACAATCCTGGCGCGGTTTGTTTGGGGATGGCTAAATCTGCTCCCAGCCCACATTAGGGCGAATGGCATGGGGACCCCTGAGATTCAATCACGGTCCTGCACCCAGTCTCATGCGAGCCCAGTCGGTTCCCAAACAGCACCAAACAGCTTGCATGGGGACGCAGCCTTTGAGATTTAGCAAGCAATGATAAATTCTACACACACCAAAAATCCCCAAGCAAAGAAAAAAGGTAACAAAGCATCCTTTTATTTTTCCCAGTGAAATCATGCTGTCCTTTCATATCTATCCATAAGTATTGCGACATTTATTTAGATTAAAAACAAGAAGCCTTGCTTAGAACAAGTAAAATAAAATTGTGCAGAGCTTTTGTTGTGTTGTGTGTCTCAGCTGGGTATTCAGATGAGTTGTTGAATTCTCTTCCTAAGAGGCTGCTTAGGTAGATCCAAGCCTTGGTCCCAAAATATCATCTGTTGCCTAGCACTCTGATAGGCTGGGTAAAGATGGAATTCATTGGCAGAGAATGTAGGGGGAAGGACTTGGGAGAAAACACTGAAAAATGATGGGTGTTTGCTCTTGCTGTATCTATGTACGCAGAACATGCATGCTTATAAATAGGCATTGATATATTAACAGAATGCAGCTGTTGATGCCTTCCTGTAGGTATACAGATAAACACACTGCTCAATACACAGTAAATTAAAACCCCTGCTATTTGCAGTTTTTCCAGTGTGTACAATGTTCACACACAGACCCATGTGCACACCTACTGCCAAGACATACATTATGAATGTGAAGGACCAAGGGTGTTCACTTATATGTATTGTTTTTCAGTTCTAATGAATTCACTGCAAAACTACACTAACTGAAAAGATACTGAAGAACAAACAAGATATAGAGCTTGTCACTCAGGAACTTTATCCTGTATTTCTATAATTAAGACTTGTGCTCTGACATAACAAACCAGGCACCACATAAATGCCTCGGAAAGACAGTATGTGGCCTTCATAATCCCAAGCCATCTCTAATCCAGTTTTTCTAGCACAAAATGTTTAGGAAAGGGGGGGGCACCACTGATGTGTGAACCATCCCACTCTGTAGTTTTCTCTAAGCCACCTCAGAGATGGATCTTCTTCTCTCTCTCTCTCTTTTTTTTTCTGTGTCTGATCATAGCCCAGTGTTTCCCAAACTTTTGACATATGTGTACCCCTTCTATAATTTTCGTAACGCTGAGTACCCCTCATAAAAAACATTAGGGATAAAAATTGTATTTTATAAAAATAATCAAAATCAGTGGAACTTACTAAAGCAAGATAACAGGCACCCCGGAACTAACTATTAAAGAAGTAAGTTGTCTCTGTAACGAAGTGCAGTATATTCACGCCGTGCCACGCCTCACAAGACCGTTAGATAACACTGCAATTCTCCGGCGTTTAAACAGCTCCGCAGCTCAACGTCAACTGTTAATGTTCCCGCAGTTTTAAAATGGCTGAACCCGAGCTGCGCGAAGGATACATAGAAGTTCCTGCCATGAGTTGCGATACGATGTACGATGGCCCAAGTTCCCATGTAAAAACTGCGATACGTGCCTATTTCCTTCCTCGTTCTGTGTGCGCAGCTAAGCACGGTGCAGTGGATACGCGTACTACACTTTGGGAGACACCGTCATAGCCTATGAGTTTTTCTTGGTGGGGAAATTTGTGGGTTACTGTTTGGATGACAAAGAAGTAACTAGTCTATCATGAGAACGTGAATAGAGATGTGCAAAAATATTTATAACATTCAAAGTCAGCTGAACTGGGGCATTCAAATCCAAATAAAATGTTTCAATGCATTTGTATGAAGCTTTGAACGAGATTCGTATGGGATTCATATAGGATTTGTATGGAACGTGTATGGGATTCATATGCATTTGTAAGGGATTCGTATGGGATCGAACATTCATATGAATTTGAATCGTACTACCTTTGAAGGGGATCTATTTGAACAAATACAAAATTTCTTGCATTTGATTCAACATGAATTAAAAAATATCACGCACATCCGTAGATATAAACGCTTGGTGAATGCAGGAACTGAGCCTAGGAGGAACAAGATCAGTAAGCAATTTTTTAAAACAGCCCTTTTCTTATCTATTCTTCTTCTGAAATGGCAGCAAACAAATGACAGTGGGGTTTATAGTCTGCTAACATAAACACAAATGCTAGTTGGCCAAACATTCATTCATTGGGCTACCTTTGACAGTATCTTTGGGTATGAATGAGGCAGCTCATTCCAGGTTTCGGCTACTACTCAAAAGCTGACAGTATAGGGCAGCATTTCTTTCCTCTCACCCCCAGTTGGCTCAAAGACTCCAGATTTGATCACTCTTCCTGGGGCGGGAGGCTGGTCATTACACAATTCAGAGGGATGGTGAGAAAGCAAACAGCAGCTCTGAGTGCTGGACTCTTTTTTCTTTTTGTTAAAGCATTTCAGCTCGCATGAGGATATACCTTCCTGAATCTCACAAGATCCTCCTCTGCTCTGATTGAGAAACGGCATCAGATGCCTGATAAATGGGTATCTTTTTTGAAAGGGAGCTGAAGGGTAAATTACTGTAATAGAAAACGGCTTAAGTAGCAGTGCGCAGATCAACTCCTTTTACTGCAAAATCCATAGCACTAATTGCTTATTGACTCTCCAGGACAATGACATCACCAGCAGCCAACCAACTTCTCCCATGCAAATGAAATAAGAGGTAAAGGGTGGGGGGGGGGGCTCAGATAGAAGCTGAGTGGTTTTACAGAAGTCATATATGGGTCCAAGATAGTGCTGCAGTGGATGAAAAAGACAGGCAGGACTGATAGGAAAAGTATTAATTCTCTTTCTCTCTCTCTCTCTGTCTCTCTCAACAGCAAAAGATAATGCAAGGAAATACTTGCTGAGGGCTTCCACATCAAAGTTCCATGGCTTATTTTCTTAACTTTAGGGCCAGAAGAATCCTTGTATTTGATCTCAGTAAAATCAAAGGGGGGATTTCTTTACAGACCCACTCTTTTGATCAGTGGCAGGACGTGAGTCACAGAAACACATGGGAGAAGCATTTGGACTGGAGCGCCCATCTTCAGTACCAGCCTGGAGATCCCTGTGCCATTCTGATGGGTTACATTTCCAGACGCTGGAGTGCAATGCTTCTCTCTCTCTCATTATAGTTCCAGGTAGCAATCTGGACAATGGTTTTTCTTCCTGGGGTTCAGGATATCTCTTCCCTGGTTGAGGTGCTGACCAACACCTTTTCTGCACTGGGCTTTATTCCAGACTATATCCCAGAATAGCAGCCTGCCATCCTGGGCAGGGCTTGCCATAGTCTGCACTAGCATGTAGGCAGCAAGCACCTATTCCAGGATATAATCCAGAATAAGGACAGTGCAGAAAAGTGCTGTCTGTGTGTTTGCAAGTCACTTTTACATTTCCATCAACTCAAAGGCTGCTACTTCACTATGATACCAGCAGAAAAAAAATTTGGGCTACAATGTAAACTTAGTGTTTTATTTTTCAAACATTCTGTTAACCATTCCCCCCACCCCCTCTGCATTTCATGGCATAATATTTTGTTTTCTTCTGCAATACTACTAGTCTCTTTCTTTAAACTCTCCCTGCTATTCTCTTTCTATTCCATACCTCTTGCTCCCTTTCTCTCTATGAATTTGGTTCACCATCTTCATTTCTCCTTTTTTGTTGCTTGTTTCTCTATCTCTACCTCTTTTCTTCACCTTTAATTTCCTTTGTTGTATGTTCTTCTCTTTCTTGATTTTAGCCTGGGTTTGCAAGACCATCCTTTGATTTGTAGTCCTCTTCAGAACCAACAGCATCCAACACTGTCAATCTTACCAGAATTCACACGTTATCTGCACGACACAGGAATCTCTTCAGCATGCAATAGCATGAACAACATAAGTCCAAATGGGGAAAAACCTATCCTCAGAATTCCCTTAGAATGCAAATGTTCCCTGATTAAGATATGCTTTATGTGAACTTCTCTTACGTTGTGAAATACGTTTCAGGTGAGCTCAGCTACAAGAAAAAGCAGGCAGCATCTGATGTATGAAGAGGACCTCATATGCTCCTCCAGACAGGCCAATTCAGGACATTTTTTGTTTGTTTGGGATAACAAAGGAGATGGCGTCATCTTTCACTTCTACACTGGAAACCAGCTGGACTGAATGCTGAATCATTTTGTAATATGGGCAACACAGCAGTATCCATCAGTGGATCTCAAGATATTTGCTAGCTTAAGTGCCAGCATCATGTCCTGACAGTGTTGCCATCAATACTGCATGCTTGTTGGCATTTCCCCCTCTGAGGTTAACTCTGGTATGCAGGTAAAGTGCTTGGGAAAGCACTAGCTGTTTGGGGAACACAAGATTATGTTCAGCTGAATTCACTGTAGACCTGGGAATCTGGCAGGACTAGAATGTTTCTTACAACTTATGCTTATCTAACATCTTTGCAATTTGCCATCAATAATGCTTGACTAACATGCTGAAGTTACTTTCTGCTCCATGCCTTAAGGATCAGAAAGTAGGATGTACATGGCATTAAGGCCACTGACCTTGCACCTTAGCATGCTTTTTTGCTGCCTTTTCCTACTATGAGAATAACCTTGTGCAGTTTGCTCAACAAATAGGTGCATTCAGTGAGGTGAGACATAACTAGCACAGAACTGCAGGCAGTTCTGCTTTCTGCTAGGTTTTTAAAATGGTTTTTTTTTATCTTTCCCCACACACAGTGCATAACTTGAATATATACAAATATTTGTGTACATACTATATATATTCCCTGCTCCTCCCTCCCTCCCTTCCTTCCCACCAACCCACACAACAGGAAGTCATAATTTTCAATGCTGGAGGTTGCATTTAATGTTCCTTGTATCAGTGTGTCCATTGCTTTCTGCTAGTTCTCACAGTTATCATTCTGGGTTTTACCTGTTAGTGACTCATCCTCCATCAAACACACCACCAAACACAGCGGAGCATCAGCCACTACCAGCATGGCATACAAAGTGCTGTCTCCCCACCAACACTGGTCTGAAAGCCTTACATTGTTCTGGATGATCAATAGCTACTAGAATGGACGCCTAGGTACTGACTAGAGACAGGCAGGATGCCTCTAAAGGCCATTGGAGGGAGTCAAAAGCAGGTGAAGATTTTGCTTTGTCATCTGCTTGACATGCCCATAAGCAACTGGTGGGCTAGATGGGCTATGGCCCAATCCAGCAGGGCTCCTCTTAAGTTCTTATGATGCCTCAAGCTTGAATAACTAATACTTACACATATTGGGCACTGCCATAATGTTCACAATAAAGATACTGAATAAGCCCAGAAGCTAAATATTAAATTATACAATTAGGCTGAACTATACACTAGGGATGGGTGAAAAATATTTGTCTACTTCGAAGTCACATTTGACTTCAGCGATTCATGGATGAATCAAAAGGGGCCTACATTCACAGGCCCCTCTTTGCCTGCAGATCTGTGAGGCCTCTGAGGCATTGTTATTTACTGTCTTGGTATATTTGTATTAACTATTAGTTCTAATATTGGCTCTGATGTGATCTGCTACAGTACAGCATAAAAAACAAACTAAGGTTGAATCCAGCCAGTTATGAGAACCTCTGTTTCGACAGCTCGCTAGCCCAGGAATCAAGGTTGCTGGATGGGATGGTCTCATTGTGCAAGACTGGATGCAAGATGTGGGGGTGGTCCTGGATTCCAAGCTATTATTGGGAACAGACATGGCCCCAGTGGCTTATAGCACCTACAAGCTGCTATGGCTACTACACCAGCTCTGGCCTCAGCAATGCATGCCCTGATAACCTATCAATTTGGTACTTATTCTGCCTTGTACTCCACATTGGACTGCCTGCTTTGAATTAAGCTCACATGCTCCAGATAGCATAGAACCTACACAGTTGCATCCCTCCATATTATGGCAGGCTCAACAGGAGGTTACTAGAGTCATATGTAGTATTTCCAAGCTAAACTAATGATAGTAAAAGGATCGTGTCACAATGCTTTCAAAGCCACATATTATTATCATTGACAGTGTCTGGCATCTTTTGAACAAAAACGGAACAAACGTTGATGCTATATCTAGTGAACCTCTTATTTCAGCAGAAGAAAGCTATTCTTCTCTTTTATCTAGTTACAAAGACAGGTAAGAAATTATGTCAGAAGTGGTTAGTGAAACCAAATTCAAAGGATGGCCTCAATTTTTTCCCTTTCCTTACAGGTAGGCTACATCAAATGGGACAGAGGAAAACCATGAGCATACCTTCCAATGTATGTTTCAGTTAAGTAGATGGCACTGCAAGAAGAGTAAAATTAATGTCTCCCCAACTTGAATTCCCCTCCACTTTCAATGCTTGGGGCAGGAGGCTTAATGAATATCAATTGCATCCATTTCCCCTTTTCTTTGATTGACTGTGAGGATAGGGCTCATTGGAAAAGATCCCGATGCTTGGAAAGATTAGAGGCAAAAGAAGGAGGAGAAGGCAGAGGAGGAGAAGCACAGATAGTGCCATGGATGCACACTGGAGCAAAAACAGAACAACCGAGCAACACTTAAGTTAATGGGATTTAGACTAGCTGTGAATCCACTGGATAGGGAGCTCAGTGAAACCATCAGCCCAGTGTGCATAGCATGAAAATAGCTAATAGCATATCAGGGGCTATTTATTTATTAATTTATAAGATTTGTATCCAACCTTTCACCTGGAGGTCCTAGGGCATGTCGCATCATATGACAAAATACAGGGACTAAAACATACTTAAGATATAACCCATCCAGCCTCTCTCAATTAGAAATAGTACTGAATATTATAACCCCTCTGTACAAAGTGATGGTACAACAATACCTGGAATGGACTGAGTACACTTTTGGCTGCCAAAAAAGAGCAGGACAGAATAGGACAAGGTTGAAAGAATGGGAACTAAAATGGTAAAGGAGCCAGAGGGACTGCCTGGGAGGACATGTTGAAATGATTGGGACTAGGAGTATACAAAATTATGAATGTTGTGCTAGAGCAGATAGGGGGCTTTTCTTCTCTTCCTCAAGCTTTAAAGAATCAGAAGAGCATATAGATTTGGTGCTGGTATTTAAAGCTTGGAAGGCTTCAAAAAGGGATTTGGACTAGTTACTGATGGATGAGGCAACCAGTCACTATTAGCCCTGATGGTTCTGTGAGATGGGAGGCAATTTACCACTGGAGGCCAATGGATGAGAAACCGTGAGCAGAGGATGCTATGTACTGATGACCTGCTTGTGGGCTTTCATATGCAACTAGTCTTAAAGAGTGGGAGAAATGGAAAACCTCTTCCCAGTTAACACAGACAACACAGTTTGGTCTTGGGGTTAGAGTGTTGGATACTTATCAGGAGGTCTCCCGATCTGAGACTGCACTCCTACACAAAGCCAGCTGGGTGACCTTGAGCTAGTCACAGCTCTCTCAGTTCTCCCAGCCCCACCTACGTCACAGGGTGTCTGTTGTGGGGAAAAGAATGGAAAGCTTTAACATCCACTTTGAGTCCCCTTGAACAGGTGAGAAAAGCGGGATATAAAAGCTGAGTCTTCTTCTACTCGTGGGAAGAAGAGAAACACCGATGTTCAGCTCTTTTCCCTCTAAGTGAATCTTTAGACCCTGAAGTATCGGCAAATATAATTTGGAGGGTAAAGGAGGGGAGAAGAGGGGCAGTGAGGGGTATGCATAGTGTTATCCTGGTTCTAATCCACCTTTGCTAGCTTCAGGGGAGAGGGCAAACCATCTCTGTCACCTCAGATGTGATTTTTTTAATGGTATGTGAATGTGGTCTAGAATGAAAACTGCTACTTTCACACAAGCGATTTATAAGAACTTTAAACTTTTATTTTAACAGGGCATATGATTCAGCACGTATGTGGTGGTGATACCAGCAGTGATGGGGAAGATTAACTCCCTTGCTTCACTGTTACACTACTGATTAAAACTGTGGCTGCTGAAGCTATTTTTTTTTTACCAAAGCAGAAGTCCTTGGACTACTTAGCCAGTGATCTAACCCCACCACATCTATTTATATCATTCAAGGTTAAAACCAACATCCTGGGCCAGGTCCGGAAGTTACTTTGGTAACATCACCATTGTTACATCAGTGGAATCGTGTGATGCTTCATGAAACAGTGCATAAAGTGTGGTGATTGCAACAGTCAAGGTGAAATCAGGAACAGATAGTTGCAAAGTTTTGCACATTAAGCTGTGTTCTAGAGTTTGCAATGTTTAACTGCTTTACACTTTTAGATGCTGTTACTTTTCATTTTAATTTTTGTACATTATGTAATGTTATGTAACTTCCAATGGCCAAATTAATTGCATAAACTTGAAGCATATACTGCTAGGATTCCTGGAAGGTGGATTAGAACAGCTTCCTTAACTTGGTGTATTCCAAATGCTCTAGGCTACAGCTTCCTTGGTATTAGACCATTGGCCAACTCATGAATATTCATTAAGAAATTTAATGTCATACACCTGGATGCCATCAGTTTGGCCATCAGCTAGGCTAAATAACAGTGCTCCAATTAGAATGGCTACTGATAATCAAAAACAAGGAAAAAGAAATGTGCTTCCTGACCCCACAAAAGGCTACAGCTTAATAGAATATTTACATAAATGACTGAAAATTAAAATAATCATAGTAATAAAAATAGAATACATACTAGACAAGCAGAGTATGTTGCACTCTGCCATCCAGCACTATGCCGATGGTCAGCTCAGAGAGGTAGTTCTCAAACTGGAGTTTTTCAGATGTTGCTGAACAAGTCCCAGCATTCCATGCTAACTCCAGTGGAGGACTACAGTTTGAAAACCACTAATTAATGGCTACTGTTCTCATTTCTAGTGGCTCTTGTGTCTTTGAACTCAATTCTGACCAAATTGCTCCTCTAATGGCAGATGCCCTCAACAGTTGGCTCTTTAGAAGTAGTTAATGCTCACCATGGCTGGTGAAGCAGGTTAATCAAAAGAAGATGGGGCCAGAACTAGCAGGAAGCAGGTTTTGTCAGATACCACACTGTGAGGTGTGCAGCAGTTTCAATCCAGTGAACTTAAGACTATCCACTTCACATTGTAGGACTTGCCCTTAAGAAAAAAACACAGGGAGCTTTGGAGCCTGGGGTTTCTAGGTCCTTTGTAAATTAAAACATATGGCGGCTCTATGACCCAGTTTGGAACAATTTGCTAATGCTAGCTCAAGAGAGTCAAAAGTTTGCCTTTCAGATAATTTCGGAGGTCTCCAACCACTAACTCTGGTAAGGCGGCCACTTCATTGTTGTCTTCTGCTAATGACTGAGCAGCTCCAGTTACAGTAAAGTTAATAAGGAATCACAAAGCAAGGAGCATTTAAATGGAAAACAACTGCACCACGATTTTCTCTTTTTAGGGAGCATATTTCTGGGTGGAGAAAAATATCATGGAAATAGATTCATTTTGCCACTGGATGCTACCAAAAGAACAAATTAAGCATCAGAAACAGGAAAAAAGAAAAAAGAAAAAATGTTTAAACAATGCTAAGCATTTACTACCTGGAAAGTGATAACTGAGCTGTAAGAACACTTCTTAGTGCATTCTAATAATTAAATAAAAAAAATACGGTTTTTCTGGATTAATATAGGTTTTTAGAAAAAAATGTTCCCTTCCCCCAGCTTTTCTGAAAGAAACTATGACCAAATCTAATTGCCTTTCCATTTCTTTGTAAGAATGACTCATCATTAGTGCCAGAAATAAATGTAACTAGATAATTCAACCTCTTTGACATCTCTCTCAATGGCTCACAACTCTTCAACTGGCAATAATATATACTGATTAGCTTGAATTTACCCAAACTACCATTGACCATATGACTCTGGTTGAACTACTATTCCCTAGAGCATAGGGTCCCAACTGCAGCCCCCCAGTGTTCCTAAATTACATCTTTCAGCATTCACCTCCTAGTGTTCTGTTGAGAAAAAGCATAAACATCAAAGAAAAGGAAGAAAGACATAAAGAATGGAAGAAAAAAAAATACAATTTCCACAACCTCTTCCCGGAAGTAAGCAAAGGCAAACCACATCTGCCAAGAAAACTTCATAGAGGTGCCCATTAAGCTGCCATGCAGCCAATCAGGAGCTGGTCACAATTCAGGCCATGGTCACACCTTCATTTTAAACCTTCTTCAGTCCATCTTCAGGTCTGACTTCTCTGACCTTTTCATTTCTATCTGTTTTATTTGTGAACTTTCCACCCTCCATTTGGACTTCACTTCCCCGAATGGAGAGGTCCGCAAATAAAATAGAGAGGTATAGGTGTGAGAAGGCAGACCTGAAGGACTGAAGGTTTAAAGTGAAGGTGTGACCATGGCCTTAGTGATATTCAACACCAACAACAAGCCCATCACTGTATAACCACTTCTTTATCTTCTACCAATCATAGTCTTAAAATAGATGTGAAGCACATGTGTAGGTATCTCTGTTTTCCTTGTGGAAATTGTATTTTTCCTTCCATTATGTCTTTCTTCCTTTTCTTTGATGTTTATGCTTTTTCTCAACAGAACACTAGGAACTGAATGCTGAAAGATGTAATTTAGGAACACTGGGGGCTGCAGTTGGGGCCCTATGCTCTAGGGAATAGTAGTTCAACCACAGTCATATGGTCAATGGTAGTTTGGGTAAACTCAAGCTAATCAGTGTATATCATTGCCAGTTAAAGAGTTGTGAGCCATTGAGAGAGATGTCAAAGAGGTTGAATTATCTTGTTACATTTATTTCTGGCACTAATGATGAGTCAATTCTTACAAAGAAATGGAAAGGCAATTAGATTTGGTCATACTTGCTTTCAGAAAAGCTGGGGGAAGGGAACATTTTGTCTGATAACCTGTATTAACCCAGAAAAACAAGTTCCTCACTGAGCGTATTTTATGCATATTCTAGTTTTCTTTCTAGTGTGAGCATATGCAAAATTTATGTACATTGAGGCACAACAATTCTAAGTATTTGCATAGATTGTATCTGAACTAATGGTGTCTGACCAGAAAAACAGCAAAACCCACACACACACCAGGCAAAAGGCATGTGTTACAGGTGGATGGTTCAATGAAAATGCTAAATCAGTACATGACAGCTTTGGAAGAGGTGAATTCCATGTTGAAGATAACTAGGAATGGAATTAAAGCTACCAATTTAAACAATGTTGTTAGCAGAAATTGGTGGAACAGCTACCCTTAGAAAACTGCAATTTGGGCTGTAATCCCACAGGGTGTTCCGAAAGTTGAACATCTGGCCACCATAGCCAATTTTCCATCTACAGAAAAGGATCTTAGCACAGGCTTAGAATCTGTTTCTCTAAATAGTTACTTCGGATCACTGCAAAAAGAAACCCATGCTAAAACAATGTCTCAACTATATTATTTTAAAAGTTATGAAAGAAAACTGCAGTATCACAATAACATTTTTAGAATTGATTCGGCAGATATGGTAGAAAAAATGATGCGCCCGTCCTTCCCCACAAAGTACTAATATGGGCAGAGCACTAAAAAAACACACCCATGGCATAGTTGCATGCATACAGAGGCATCTGCAATACCATATCCCAACTTTGTGCAGTTCAGTGCATTTGTCCCTATAGCACAAAGTGAACGAGCCACGGTTGGGGACTGGTAGAAGCCACCCATATGAATCTTCCCTAAAAATTTCAGAAGATGTGACAAAAACTGACAATCAATACAGTAAGGTACTGCCTACTTGGGACTTGCTTGGTGCTTTTAAGCGTTAGATTTACCCCAGAAGGGCGGAATCAAAGCAAGCTCATTACTAAAAAACAGGAGTCAGCTGTTGCCTTTACTTTCCTACTCCCTTACTTAGAAACTACTGTATGTTCAGGGTCCTGCCTGGCTGTTTTTATTTGTGTTACACCGGCAGAGGTTTCTATCTGTAAGGGCCACTGTGTGTCCATGTTGTTCTCTTGCTAAAGCTCATACTCTGTCTTCTGTTATCAATGAGAAATTGAGGAACTTGCTATAAACCAACTCTTGTACTGACTTTCTGACACTACCATATTATCCACAACATTGGACACTAACTTTTGTATCCAAATAGAACCTGAGAGCATCTTATTAAATTACTAATATCTGAAAATTGGCTTGCTTATCTCCAAGCAGAGAAGAGACAGAATATTTACAGACAAGCTGCTGCTGAAGTCTGTCCTTGTTGTGCCCCCAAGAGGCAGAGATGAACTTGCTTTGTAAGGCATGCTCTGATTTTCTGCCACACCATAGGATCTGACTCTCTGCATTCCTATTTCTGATCATGAAATACAGATCCAGCTTCCTGCTGGTTAGTTCTCCCAAGGGTGGGTAATTATATCTTGGGATGTTATATGAAAATAGATCATCACAAGAACCATCTTAATAGCATCTATGCAAGAGACAGATAATCTGACCACCTAATGTGAATAATAAGTGATAGTGCCACAAGAACACTGTTGATGGACTGCTGCATTGCACAAAAATAAAAGCAATGCCCAGATATTCATAGTGTGTCATTTGGTCGCTATGACTTATCTAAAAATTCCTGTCTGTTCTTAATGATAGGCTTCTTATGGCTAGCTGAGGGTGTTCTCAAGAATGTGGATCAATTAACAGTAACAGAAATCCTGGGGCTGAAGGAAATATGGTCAGTTCCTCATAAATGACAAATAACTAAAAACTGTAACCTTTCATTTATCCCACAGGTAAATAGTATAAAATACAACAATATTCCAGAAGAAAGCACTTCCAGAATCATTGCTATGCGCTCAGATGGCTGGGCAGCCATGCGGGTCAAGCTAACGGACTTCTCTGGTCTGGATGTTTGCTCCCGTGGTGTTGGAAGCACAATCACTGCCATGTGCACATGGGCAGCTGCCATTTGGGGTCTCGTTTGGTCCCATACATGCAAAGTGGTCATTTCCAAAATGGTGGATTATGGAAGCTATCGTCCAGATGTCTTATGTTCTTTTGCTTTACAGAAAAACTCAAGCTGGGCGTTGATTTTCCCAAGATAATGATACTGCAGGATGTCATCCCAATATCCTGCAGCTATATTAGGACTGCCATAGACATGTGTGGGAATTCGAACATAGCCCAGGCATAATCCCAGGTTTTGCACCTCGTCTGGAGGCAGCCATAGTATTTTAAGGTTCTATGTAAAATCACTTTGAGGATCCCGAAGTTATTATTTATTTTACTAACGGTAAGGTAACACCTCCAGCCTCTTCAATATTTTAGATGCCTTACAGTTTCTGATATACATTTATAACTCTGGAGAAAGAGACCTTCGGGTATGGGGCGGGATATAAATGTAAATAAATAAATAA
>MTQE01001134.1:55402996-55432739 GCA_014337955.1 Aspidoscelis marmoratus | reverse complement strand
AAATAAATAAATAAATAAATAAATAAATAAATAAATAAATAAATCTGTGTTGCCCACTGCCATGCTGTGTGGCTATCTGGAACTTTCCTCAGTCTCAAGTAGGGGTGTACATGAATGCAATTTTTGGATTTGATTCAATTCAAATTGAATACCTGAATGTTAGAATTTGAACAAATAGAGAAAAAATGAATGTATTCAAATTTGAATCCAATTTGAATAAATCTGCATCTATTCATACAAATAATTGATACATATTTGAAAATATGAGTGTCGACAACATTCGTATTTGTCCGTATGCATCCATACACATCCCGTTTTTATCCCGTATGCATCCCATTTTGTCCCATATGTATCCGTACAAATGCGTACGGATACTAATAAGATGTGTACAGGTATATAATGTGTACCTATGCGTACACATATGAATGTCCGAATAATGTGTACAAATGACTTGAAACATTCAAATTTGTTCCAGTGTTAAAAAACAAATGTATAGACATTCAATTCAAATTCGAATGTCTGAACTCTAATGAATTTGATCGAATTTTGAATGTTTTGAATATCCTTGCATGTTCCTAGTCAAGAGTAAGAATTTCTAAGATACAAATGCCAGGAACTGAATGCACAGCAGTGTTTTGCCACTGAACTCTGCCAGGGAAAAGAGAATTCATATTTTGGATTTCCATCCCTAGGGACGTAATGCTGAGTATGTTCTTCAGATTCCAGAGTGAAAAGCGAGTTGTGCTGTTGGGTTTGCGCAGGCAGACATGCTATTAAAAACAAAACAAAACACCTCACAGTATCACCAACATTTTCTAATGCCAAATTGTCCTATCTGAAAGATTCCTTAACAGAAAAGTGTGAATAGTGGTGCGTGGGTCTTTTTTTTCTCAATTAATCAACAGGGAAGTTAAGCCAGAAACAGAATGAAGGGTTGCATTGCTTGTCTTTATCGTGGCCTCTAGACTAACTTCCATCTGCAATTGCATATTCATGTATAAGTTTATTAATTACCTTTCTTAGAAAAAAATCTATGACAAGGTAGAAAACAGAACAAAAATATGAGGAACAAATATATAAAACCTCTTTAGAATTGTCAGTATCTAACTACTGAAAACCATATAATTAGTATGTGACAGGGGCAACCTGCGGCTGGGAGAGAGCTACTGGGAAATCTCATGTTTTGTTTAGCAAAATATCTCACCATAACAACCACAAATAACTGAACAGAACATTGTCCTTGGCCTGCTGTGGATATCTTACTTGAATTGCTACATTATACTACACTATTAGTTAACTTTTGTATCCAAATGGAACCAGAAAGCATCTTAATAAATTGCTTAGGTCTGGAAAACAGGTCTGCTTATCTCCAAGGGAGAAAAAAGAGAGAGAGTCAGTAGTATTTATAGACAACATGGTGATGAGGTCTGTCCCTGTTGTGCCCCTAAGAGGCAGAGATGCACTGGGTTTTCAACCTCCAGCATCCAATCTAATTTTATGCTACATCTCCACCTGCCAGCCTCTGGAAACCATTACTCACTCATTAAAGCCCTCATTTCCTTCTAAAAGTTCCACCTGATATTTGCTGCTTTCTGGACCAACGCTATGGCTTGAATAGCATGTCATAGAAGGCTGAGCTTTCAACATAAGAGGTATCCTCTTGTATTGGGTGACAGCCCATCTAGTCCAGCATCCTGTCTCACACAGTGACCCAACCAAAGGCAAAACCTTCACAAGCTTTTTATTTCCCTGCAAATGGCCTTTAGAGGCATCCTGCCTGTCTTTCCAACCTGGAGGGCACTACCCAGGCATCTGTTCTAGTAGCCATTGATCCACCTGACCTCCATGAATTTGTTTAATCCTTTCTTAGAGCTATCCAGGTTGCTGCCACCACCTCTTCTGATAGTAAATTGCATAGCCCACTCACTCTCTGTGTGAAAGAATACTTTCTTTTGGCAATCTAACCCTAGCATGCAACGCCACATGCTATCTGTTAGAACACTGGCATTTACGGACTCCAGAGCTGTGTAGAACTTTCATATTGATTATTGAAATATGTTACACAATGAAGAGACTCAGCTTAGATGTATTCAGATTATTTTATTTTAAAGCTATATCTCTTTTTAAAGCTTATTTGCTTAACCTAAAATCTTGGACCCCAAATATCTAAGAACAGTTCCCCCAAATCAACTTGACTGGGTAGGGAAGACCTCCTGGTTGTACTACCACCAATAGTTAAAGAGTTAGGGACATAGCGGCCTTCTCAGTGGTAGCCCCCAGACAATGGAATAGTCTTCCCCTTGAGATGTACCAGGTGCCTTCACTTCATGTGTTCAAAAAATCAGTGACTGAGGAAATAGCTTTCCCTTCCCTTTTTCAGAGTTTTTTTTTTAGTGTGTATTTTATATTTTGTTTTTATTGTTATAACTCACCTTGAGACCTTCAGGTCTAGGGTGGGATAAACATGCAAATGAATAGATAAATAGATAAATAAATAAATGATAAAAAACCTTAAGCTATGCAAGAATTCCTTATACCAGGCATAAGGGATTATAAAGGAGTTCTTACACTGAAACAATTCAGCAAAGTTTCTATATATTTGAAAAAGGGCAGCTAGATATGGGCTAACAAGTCATTTAAAGACAGATAATGTGGATTTCAACCTTTTCCCTTGACTGATGTTCCTAATTACAGTGAAATTTGAAAGCTCATAGGAACTGGGTTTTTAGTTGCTTCGTTGTTTTAATTTTTTTTCACATTCTTTTTCTAGTTCAACACATTTGCAAGAGAAAAGGAAGTAAAAAGGATGATCTACATTTTTTTCCATAGATAGATGTCCATATTGCCTTAATGAGCATGAATACATAATTAGGTGAAGCAGACTGACTCTTCTAAGGCATTTTGCCTCTTCCTCCTTTCCCCAGTGCATGCATAACTATTACCTCTCAATTTAACTCTTCAAAGCAAGTGACTGAGATGTTTCTGCAGCTAGAGCAGAGATGGAATTTGACCTCTACTGAAGGCTCCTAATCTTTAGCAGGGGTTATGCACCTTTTCAAGATGTTGCCCTGCCCAAGTGATAACCATTTGATTTGATCAGTTGATGTTCCATCAAGTTTAGATTGGAAATGAATTCAAGATACATGCTCATCTCTCTGTGTGTTATATTGGTCTTCTCGGTTTTCACTGTGTGTGTGCTAAACCAGAGTAGGAAAGCAATGCAGGAAAGTGCCTAGTGGTTCCTGTTTTTCCTGGGCAGATGAAAACAGGTGTAGGCCACACCTTCACAATAGACAGCCGGGTTTTGTTTCAAAAGATGGTTTGCAAGTGCCAATACTGAGGAATAAACATGTGCAATCATGTTTATTAGGCTGTGGCATCTCATTTAATGCCTCTAGCGTTGTGCCACTTGGATATGAAAAAGTACTGCAATTACACACATGTTATTACAAACCACTAGTGTAAACATCAATTCTAGTTTCTTTTACAATGGAGGATCCTAGGGAATTCCATCAGCGCCCAGAAGAGGACAGAAAAGATTTCAATAATTACCATAATCCATGTTCCAGAGAGATGGTAAAGCAACTCGCTTTACACAAGGGTCTAGCAGTGTATCCAAAGCACACACAAGGGCACAACTATGTACCATTAACTTGTTCCACATTGGTAATATCAAGGGCTTTGTGTCAAATTAGAATGACTTAAATTAGCAAGATTTCTCTGAAGCCAACCTCATCCTGATGGGAGAGAGGAATTAAAATCATTACTTAATCTACAGTTAATAACTTTTTTGTCAGCTTACAACTCAAAATCCTTCTGCTAGTTAGCAAAGATTAGATAACAGAGCTTATGGGGATTTGTGAAGTAGTTTGAAAAGTGATGGTTCAGCTGAGGAAAGACCTATTCTTCCAGTTTTCAGATAGGAGGAGTTTGTCCTTTTATCCTACCCTGTACACAAAGATCAGGCTGTTTCTGTTGTTTCTGTGTTAATTCAGTAAGTCTATTCTGTACCTTTGCTGACTGTATTATTTAATGCCCACAAAACTGCCTCTGTGATCTGAATTAAGCCCTTAGTCCAGTTCTAGGCAAATATATCAGGTCTAGAAGAAGAGATCTGGATTAAGAGTCTCTTAATCTGGATCTGGTGCCATCTTGTGAAGACAGAACCAGACTAATGGGGGGGGAGCGGGATCTGCTTGATCTGCATTAATGTGTGGATCATGAAACCCAAGATCTGGACAGTGAGCTTTTCATCTGGATCTAGAGCTTAGTGCAGAAAGGACCAGAGAAAGTCACACATAGAAAGAGAGACAGACAAGAAAGATTTTAGCCTGAGTCAAATTGCCATCCCGGCAACACATCCAGCTGAAAAAAAAAGTGCATGGTACAGAAGTAATAAGAAAAATAACTTCTACAATTTGTGATTCTAGATTCAATTGTCAGTTATCGTTTACGTGATTTTTGGTTGCCAAACTCACATTATGCTTGTGAGAGTTCACACCCAATTCACTAAATACACACTTTATTTCCTTATTTAATGAGATGAGAATTCATGGGATTTGTTCAGGTTGACTTTAATTTGCTTAGTTGCCTCACATATCAAAGTGGAAATTAGATGCATACGTTTGACAGAAGTGAACTGTTCAATTTCATCAAGGCAATGAACTCAAAATTGCTATCATACATTGTACCTGAAATGATCACTTTGGCTGTCCAAATTGGAAGGTGTTTTGAGAACTGGTAACCTAAGTGACTTGCTCAGGAAGCTCAGAAGGTCACAGCGCACAGGAGCACCTTCAGCCAGGTTGCATGCACAACTCATTTGCAAAAAAGCATTTTATTTTAAGCACACAGCCCCAAGAATCAACCCAGAAACTCATTCACAGCTTCTAAATTCTATGCTGAAATTAGACAAGAAAGGAGTTTTTGCCTGTTTAAGATTCAGATTTATAAAATTTGCTTGCAAATGAAAATCCTTAAAGGTGTGTGTAACTGGACACTCTTAACAGTGCAGTTCTCAAAAACGTTTAACAAAAAGTCATATCTTCGGATACATAGAAGTTCACCGTTCTTAGACTAAAATAAAAATCACAAAATGATGCAGAGTTGTCAGAAACCAGACCTTAGGCTGAAAATACTACAGACATGTACAAAATAAAATAAGGCAGAATCCTGCCATAGTCCGCACTTGCATGCAAACAGCAGGTCCTTATTCCAGGATATAGTCTGGAACAAGGCCCAGCACAGAATAAACCTATATTTCTAACATTTAATTGTACATTGGCTTGACTATCAAGGGTGTTGCTGTACCAGCTTCACTGAGCTTTGTATTGTATGTGCTGAATGACTGGATCATGTAGCAATGCAATGCCAGACCCATACTGGAAACACCTTCTCATCCCCCCTCTTGTCCACAAAAGCATCGTCAAATGCATATTTGCAGGCACAACACAAAAATGAAACAGAATAAGGGATGCACCTTCAGTACTGTTAAAAGCACTCTGCAAAATAAATGCAGATTCCTAGAATCATAGAATTGGAAGGGACTTCTAAGGTCATCGAGTCCAACCCCCTGCTCCATGCAAGTTTCCTAAACCATCCCAGACAAATGTAGGTCCAGCCTCTGCCTCCGTGGCAACCTATTCCATTGACTGATCGCCCTCATGTATGGGATATAAATGCATGGAAGGAAAGAAAGAAAGAAAGAAAGAAAGAAAGAAAGAAAGAAAGAAAGAAAGAAAGAAAGAAAGAAAGAAAGAAAGAAAGAAAGAAAGAAAATCTCTCTGTCATGAATGTTGGTACACACACAGAGCCAACTTTAGCTACCAGTTACAGGCAATTATGATGAGGGAAAAGGTATGCTAAGAAAGAACTACAATAACTCTATACACACAGAGAGATCCTGATGAACTCCTGTTTGCAATTTATATTTATGGAGAGGAAGAGAGGTGGAGCTACTAGGGATGAGCATGAAGCCGAATCCCCCCATTTGATTTGATGCAAATTGAATGGGGGAATATTCACCTTTGTCCGAATCCCCCCCTCCCAAATGTAGGAGGCTTCAGCTTTGTACACAAATATCACACAAATGCTCACAAATATTCATGAACGAAGGAAACCCACCTTTCCATTTTCTCCCCACGCCCCCACTCACCTGCTGCCACTGCTGTCATTATTGCAAGTTGCTCTGAGGCTGAAATAGGCCTTCCGGCTGCTCAACTGCGGATCACCACAATCCCTGGGTGGGGAGCTGTAAGGGCCTATTTTGGCCTTGGGGCAGCATGGAAATGACAGCAGACAATGTGACCATGGCCAGTGTAGGGGTAAGGGAGCACCGTGAAGTGGAATGGGGGGCTGCGGAGGCATCAACAGACCCATTTCTGTGCTGCTCTGAGGCTGAAATAGGCCTTCCCAGTGTGCACGTGAAGTCCTGGAAGGCCTACAAGGAATATGCAGTGTCAACAGTGGCGTGGCCAAAGGTAAGGTAGGCCAGGAGGCTGGGAGGGGGAGATCAAAGCTTCAACGAATGTCAGATCTATTTCATTCATCCAAGAATGTAAAAATTCATACAAATTTGTATAAATTTCGAATGTGCCAAGTATTTGCACACATCCCTAGGGCCTACGGTGTGTGCATAAAAACACAAGTACCTGAACATATGTGTCAGTCAGGGGAGGCTACCATTCTTTTTGAACACCCAACGTGGCCTTCGAAGCAGCACTTCCTGGCACTCAGTCATGCTGATTTTGGCATTATTAACCAAAAGGGACAGAACTGTGGGAGTGCACATCACTCCTCTGCTACCCACCAAACCCATCATTTAACAAGCCACTGATCAGCCATTGCACGTGTTGCTTAGTGTGTAACCTTTCAAAGTTTCTTCTGCCCATGAATCCTTCAGCTGCTCACTCACCATGCCATAGTGACTCCAAGAATAAAAGTGCTCCTCTATTTATTGCAGGAGGCTAGTTGTCATGGCTCTGCCTTGTGAGTCAGCATCTGGTGAGGTTGCTAACTCACCATTTTGTGAGGTTCTGTTAAAAGACGCTTAGCTACTTTTGGCAAATTACTCTCCCAGGATTCCCTGGGGAGGAAAAAAAAAAGGCTTTTTATGTGTTTAGAACCATGGTGCAAAAGTATCCTGGGTTACCAGTAGCAGCCAGGGCACAGCAGAAAGACTGAGAAGCAAGTCGCTGCATGCTTTCAGTGTCAGTCATGTGCTGCTTGATATGATGTGGGGAGCAATGGCTTCTGCATCAGACCATGGACTGATTTGCCACTGTTTTGTCAGTATGGGTGAATCGTCGCTTGTCTCCTTTCACTGTGCTCGTGAACTGCTGGGCACAGGTGGCTATTGAGAAAAGCTCTGTCTTGACCACAAGGAATCTACTTTCCATGGTCTGGTTGTTGCTTAGCTTAAATGAAGAATTCTTGATTGTTCCGAACTTTGTAACTGCATCAGACCCTTATGTGTGGCCCTTGTGTTTGTAACCCTTCTTTAATCTACCTCTTTTTTTAGCACTGAATGCTCAGGGGAGGGGCAGACTGGTGTGTGAATAATCCCACTTGGAAGCTGCCTTAAAGATGCTTTTTTGTTGCCGTTTCTGATCACAGCTATGAACAAGAGGAACCCTGTTGGATGTGGCCACAGCCTATCTAGGCCAGCATCTTGTCTCACTGTGAGCCAGTTTGGTCTAGTGGTTAAGGAGCTGGACTCTTATCTGGGAATACTGGGTTCGATTCCACCCTCCTCCATGAAGTCAGCTGGGTGACCCTGGGCTAGTCACAGCTCTCTTCTGAGCTCTCACAGCCCCACCTACCTCACAGGGTGTCTGTTGTAGGAAGAAGAACAGAAGCTTTGTCAGCCGCTTGGAGTCCCCTTAAATGGGTGAGAAAAGCGGGGTACAAAAGCCAATTCTTCTTCACACAGTAGTCCACCAACTTGCTCTTCCCCTGGAAATCCTTGTGGTGGAAAGTGGAATAGAAGAGCCTCAAGTGTTGCATGTATACAATTATGTTGAGCACTGTAGCCTTTCAAAACAATTTCCAGTCTTAAAAATGGGCATATTTATATGAGAAACATTTTATTTGACTTGGATATTTTTTCTCTTGGCTTTTATCAGGGGCGAGGAACCTTTGACTCTCTAAATTTTGGTGGACCCCAATGCTCATCAAGTCCAGTTAGCATGGTCAAAGGTCTCAGAAGATAGGAACTGGAGTCACCTTACTGGGCCGAGCAATGCTGAGTCACAACCTCACCATCCCTAGTTTAAGCACAGGGGTTTTTATCTATTTCTTTTAAAGCAAGAGGCTGGCATTTACCAAAATGTGTCCAACAGTCTGGGATGCCACAGAAGTAATATCTTTTGCCTTTTAGCCTACAGATAATATAAGTCATTTAGCCATTCTCCATTAGAATGTGAGGACGTTTTGCTACTGCTTCTGTGCACCTCAACTCAGACAATGCTGTATCTTGGGACTTGGTTTCTTGGTTCTGTTGAGAATGAATGAGCTCATGTTTCTTTATATAGATATCCCGTCAGAGTCCTCTCCATAGCAACACGTCCTGGCGTGACAGCCTCTGGGCTTGTGCTGTCAGAGAGCCTGGCTGTTTGAGCTTGACATCGCAGCCTCCCCATCATTGCAAACAGCATCCACTCAAAGGCAACAGAGCGGAGACAGTATAGATAAGAGGAACGTGAATCAGCATGCTCCTTCGGAGCATCACCTGGCCTGTTTTACACACAGAAATCACCCAGAAAGAGAGCTAAGCTGGATGATGTCTGAAACTATACTGCCATCCTGTGGCCAAAATGTGGAAACAACAGTTAAAGGTTAAAAGAAGTATTACATGTTTTTGCTTTCAAAAAGGAAGCCACAAAACATAGCGACACAGTAGGACCAGGTGGACGCAAAAGATGGATTAAAAATAATATCGAAAATGCTTGGGCATCCACCAATTTAAAACAACATCTTTAGCCAGATTCTTTAAAGTGGTGTCCTGTTAAGATAACCGGATTAAGACACACAATATATCCCACTAAGGCTGTGTTCACACATAATGAAAAAGGTTCAGACGCACCTCAGAAACAGTAGTGTGTGGTCCTTGTGTTCTCATTCCAGCTGTAATCCACTTTTTCTATCCTAGGGTGTTTTCCACTTAGCACTAGAGTTCCCTTTAAGGACCCATTAAGGACCCTTAATGGGTACTCTAGTGCTAGGTTTTTTTCCGCCAGCACTAGAATACCCATTAAGGACCCATTAGGGACCCTTAATGGGCCCCTGAAGTGTTCATGAAAAAGGGATTGGCAGACTGGCATGTGAACCAGTCTACCTATGGACAAGCTCTAAGCCAGGCATGTCAAAGATAAGGCCCGCGGGCCGGATGCGGCCCGTGGGGCGTTTTAATCCGGCCCGCAACCGCCGCCGCCACACACCGCGCGCCGCCGCTCGACGCGGCCCACCGCCTCGCGCCGCCTCATTTCGCCCAACCGCCCCCCGCTTGTTCTCGCGGCCACTCCTCTCCCCCCTGCCCCCTCAGCCCGCCCGGCACACACATCATCTCGCACGCGAGAGCTGCTCTTCGCTCTCGCGCCGCCCTGGGATGTTGGCGGAGGCACATCGGGCGCTAGTTCCTGGGTCGCTGAAGAAACAACGACGACAGAGGAGGGCGGGAGGAGGAGGAGGAGGCAAGAGCCGCTGCCATTGCCACCGTCGCTTCCTCCTCCTGTGAAAAGGGGCACGGGAAGAGGCAGCAGGAGCAGCACGGTGACTTCAACTGCCTGCCCCTCCACTCACGAAGCGCGCTGCTGAGGGAGCGGGGCGGAGGACTCTCCTCTTCCGCCGCCGCCCGCCGCCGCCCTCCTTGGGCACGAAGGAGGCGAGGCGACGCGAGGCGAGGCGAGCGAGCGGCGGGACCCTCCATTGCCCGCGCGCAGGGGCGCCACCATGGACAGCCAGCCCCTCCCTAGCCACGCCCCAGCCTCTCCTCTGTTCCCTAGCCATGCCCCGGCCATGCCCCCAGCCCTCCTCTTTGCCCTGGCCACGCCCCCAGCCCCTCCTGTGTCCCGGTCACGCCCCCGGCTGCGCCCCCGGCCGCGCCCCCGGCCGCGCCCCCGGCCGCGCCCCCTGGCCCTCACAGTTTTTTTTTTAATCCAGCCCTCGGCCGGATTGAGTTTGACACCTCTGCTCTAAGCTACCTCAATTATGCACTGCAAGGCAAATGTGTACTGTGTCCAAATAAAATATTAGAACTCTTTTCTTCTGCAAAAACTGTTTCCGTCTTGTTCTTCCATTCAGGTTATGATCGGCGAGGCTCTTCAAAGTGTTTTAGAGCAGTTATAACCGTAGCCTACACTGCCATCCCAGATTTTTGCCAATTTACCGCACAAAATATGAACCTCTGAAACCGAGTAGAGTGGTGTTGGTTTTGGGTGGACCACCACACTCTTGTAAGCCAATTTAAGACTTGCACAAGGAACTGAAGATTAGCGTGGGGAGGAGAGATTGTCCTAGTTGTTTCTAATATTTCAAAACTGTTGCACAGGATCTGCAGCCATATCTTACCTGTAAGAAGTATCTGTTGGAGTTGTGGGCCACAAAACGAGTCAGGTGGGGACTGATAAAGGGCTTCATTATCCATCCCTGTGGATGCAACAGAAATATGTGAAAGTGTGAGAGAATTCTTGCAATCGATTAAGTGAACAAACATTTAACATAGGTGGCCTTGAAGAGGCTGTGGCCACTGAAAACAGCTGTTTGCATTTATTCATTTTTCTTTCTTCTGGGATTATTTCTTCCTTTGGGAACATGTTGATGTTGAGCCATGTGTTGTACTGGAATTTTTCTGTTTATGCTTATTCATGGAAACCTTCGGTCTTAATATTGTATTGTCTTTCCGTTTGTTTCCAATAAATAATTGCTTTTAAAAAAGATTTGCAATAAAAATAGTCACGTGTTCCCCTTTTTATGAAAGATCAATATAGCTGTATTTGATTGATGACCTGGGATGAACAGAATGATGTAATCATGTCTGACCTTAGGCAGGAAGAGCTTTTGCCACACAGCATAACTTTCCTTGGCATGGGTTTCTTTTCACTGGCTGGCATGTGGCCACCATAATTGACCTAACCTACCTTTTGACCCTGGGAGTAGTGTTCTACACTTGGCAAAGAAGTGAACAAGCACCAGTTGTGGCCCAGATAAAGAAAAGGCATCTCTGTGAGTAAACAAGTATGACTGGTGACCCAGGGAGTCTACAAAATTGGGTCCTAAGATCAGTCAACTGGTGCCATACATCATTTGTTGTTGCTCTTATGGATCCCCAATTGGAAGATCAGCACAGCTTTGTGTGTATTCTTTCTTTATAAATGCTGCTATATTTACTTAACTGATGTTGTGTATTTCTTCTCAGTTAGAGTTTGCTTTATTGCATTTCCTGGTCAAAACTTTCTTGTAAGCTGAATCCTGTCAGAAATAAAACTTCTAATCCAAACTTTTTCTGATCATTGCCTCAAATCCAAATGGACCTCCAGCTATAGTACTGGCAGGACACAATGTACATGAAATGAGAGACCTAACTGCACTTAAAGGGCACATTGCTATCACTCGATGTGAGGACCTTGGTAGCACATAAATGGGACACAGACAAATCCCTTCCAAGAGACTGCTCAGGCCTTTAGGAGAGCGCCAAGTGATGCAGAAGTAGAAGATGAGAATCCTCTGCTATAAAGCTCATTCTATCAAATTACTTTTTAGCACAAATGGCTTTCTTCGGCAAGGGGTCCATTAAGCAACCCTCCAGCAAAAGAACTGATATCTTCTGGGTCACAAACTAGAAATCAGAGTTAGTTTGCTGCCTGAGATAAAGGATAAGATGTAGCCCTTCAGGAGAGATCAGTGCATAAGGCAATTCAATTGGATGTCAAACTTCATTTTAATAAAAGTGTTGGGATAGGGTGTCCTATGACACACATGGACCACAAGCCGGTGCTGAGTGACCACATGCACACCGAACATAGGTTCTTTTTTTCATGGTCTCATGAGAAGGTGGACCTTCTTTGATGCATCCTTACTTTGTTTTCATCTCTAGCTTGAAACCATAAATATTATTTTACCTACTTCAAGATTTGGTGACCCAGCCTTGCTACAGCTGAGGGATTCTGCTGAACAGGGTTCTTCACCTTTTCCTCCAAATTTCACGCCAATAGCCAATGTGTTCAAATTAAGCGCAATTATTTATCTTCTGCTTTTAAATGTTGAGTATGTGCTTTGTGTTCTGGTGAAAACAACTTGAATCCAGCCCAAGCATTATACCACAGCAACTTTGTACAAACTGAGCACAACTTAATTTTATAAGGACCAGAAGTTGAGGCTGCAGCCTAAAGGGAGATTCTTAGTGCAGAAATTCACTAGAGACCCCAGAGGCTGCTGTGACTACAAGTAGCTTTTCTTACGTTTAGCTGCCGTGATATCTTTGACCATTCCTGAACAGGGATAGCCTAGCCAGGAATGCACTAGTAATATCAAGGTTGGAAATGTATGTGCAACTACCCATTAAACCAGTCTGTGAAGCTGCAGCTGGGACAGAATGTGGCTGGTAGAATGCTGAATAGAATTCCTTTCCAAAAACAGCTTGCAATATTTTCAAAGAACTGCATTGGGAAGTGTAAGAATTTTCGTCCAGATTAAATGTGGTTCAGGAGGCCCAGGATCTCGATCTAGAGATTATTGCAGAAAGGGGCCAAGTTTAAAGTTCTGCTCCTGATATACAAAACCTTAACCTCTTGAGCTACCAAAGAATATGTTTTCCTAAGCAGACCCTTCTTCTTTTTGAAATCTGTGGAGAAGATTCTCCAACTTGTATTGCCACCTGTAGAAACGCATCTCATGTCGGACAGGAGGAAGACCTTTCTGTTGTGACACTCAGTTTATAGATGGTTTAATGCATAGAAATATGAAAAGAAATGCACTTTGATACAGAAACATTTATGGGCTGCTGGTGAGACCATTCAGCTGACCAAGGCTTGCTTTTCTTATCATGGATGTTTCCTTTTGGTTTTCTATTGCACTGAATTTATGCCATTTAAAAAGCATGCCTACGTAATTTTGTTTTATGTAATAGCCAATCTAAGTTTTGTTTGAGCAATAAGAATAGAAAAAAATATGCTGATTAGCAGTTTAGGATGCAGAACAACAAAAAGTGTAAAACCCAGCAACAATCCTAGCACCAGGTGGGCTTTATTTGGTACCTTCTTTTTCTAGAGCTTCAAGAAGTCTCTGAACTATCAGGAGTGCACGTTCTGGACAATGTAACTGGTTGACAAATTCCATCTCTGTAGCAGGTCCTATTGGGAAGAAAGAGACATACAAGAACAATTTAACTGACATGTTTCTTACGCCCAGCAAAATGACGACAGCTGAGCCTCAAAAGGGCTCCCATTTGCAGGTGGTTGAAAATAAATTTTTAAGAAGTGCTTTCACTGCTGTTTTCATCTGAATTCAGGCTGAAGATGTGGATACTTCATTAATATACATTTTTCTGCCTCGGTATGAGCTCCAGCTTTGTATTTTCTCCACGATACAATCGTAAAAACTGCAAAAAGCTACTTTTTACACACCGATGACTAACACAGAGAATATTACTAACACACCTGCTCCAGATAACCCCTGAAAACAGGTTCATGAATGTTTTTGAAAGTCACTTTGATCAAAACATTTAGCAAAAACTACACACACACAAAAACCCATTTGGTACAAAAGCTGTTCTTTTAAATAATAAAAATATTTCAAAAATAACAAGATTCACTCAAATGTTTCTACCACAAAAATCACTCCTATTTAAATTCAGAAGAATTTTAAAATCTTATCTATTTTGAGTAGGTTCACTTGGGTTTCATATTTCCCTAATTTTGAAATATTGGCTATGCTGGTTATTGCCGATAGGAACTATGGTTGTGGATATTCCTCATTCTAATATTGAACCATACTCCATTATCAAGAAATATATGCCAACAAAAACACTTCTCAATTCTGCCACATAAGAAGCTGCAGGTCCAGACACCAAATCTACACAGGCCTAGATACCAGAAACAGATCAACTTATTTTGTGCAGAAGTTAGTGTACAGTTGTGTACAGTTAGTGGTACATATTAACATAAATCTGGCCACTAGGTGAGCGTAAAACTCCATGAAACAGAATCATTTGCAGTTTTGATGTTTCTTCTGCTTGGCTACTGAGCCGGAATTACTGACATCAGAGGTTGTATGAGGGTACTTTACATTTCTAAACCACAAGTGAGCTCATTTTTGCAACAAATTCACATTGCACTGGCTGCCAGATACACAAAAAATATGCTAAGTTCTGGAGCAGCTCACAATTTTCTTTGACATAAGCTTTTGTGGTCTGGGATTTATTGCATCAGATGCAAGTGCCAGGGAACAGAATTTTGGATCAATGAACAGCTAATTTTATTATGTGACAATTTGGAGTAACTCCTTGCATGACATTCCTGCTTGTTGAAACTGGGTCAAGTTTGTTTGCATCCCTTGATTTGATTGGCTACGTTCTTGACTGGAGGACAGAGACACAGAGATGCTTCTCTTCACACCTCCATGTGGAACAGCTGGGAAGGAGGGAAGGCTGCCAAGGACACCAGACCTCTGGGCAAAGGAGAGTCAGGAAGGAAGCACTAACTTGGCAGGGACCAGTGACAGGGCCAGCCATTGTGACTGAAGCAGACTCCACTCATCAAACCTGGATCAGAAAAAGACCAATAAAAGCAACTGCTCTTCTTTGTTGAGCTTGGGACAGCCAAGTGAGGCTCAAGTTTTACACAGCAAGCTATTTTATAGTTTAATTATTGCGATTATTTCATTTATCCACCTTTATCTCATAAAGAAAACATATTTAGCTGCCGGATGGCCCATACTCCAAAGTGATTGCAACCTCACAAATTACAGCATGTTCAAAATACCGCAGATCTGAGTAGCCCTTCTCTGTTTGAGCTGGCACATCATGGTCAACCAAATTGGTCTGGCAACTGAGCCAATGCATGTGGAACCAATCCCCAATTTGTGACTCAGCAATTTTCGAACTTTCTTTTTTTTAAAAAAAAATCAATTAGACAGGAACATACTTAACATATATACATACATCAAGTAAAAACAACAGTAAATAAATAAACACAAAATGTACTGGTACATCCCTCCCCCCCTCCCCTGTGATAGACCAATTCAGCTGACTTAATTGTAGCTACTATCTAGGCATTACAGCCATTTTAACAGAAAATTCTTTTCTGGGATACATGTATTCATTTGTGCTAAGAATCCTTCTATACATGGTTCCCATATTTGGCGAAAATGCTCATTAGTGTTGTTATCTTCCATTTGATGTTGTTCACACATGATGAAGTCATTTATCATAATTTTCCATAATTCATTTTGCCACTCCCTTATTGTTAGATTATCAACATATTTCCAATTTCTCACCAATACTTGTTGAGCTGCAGCTATCAAATAATGAAACCTTGTTTGTGCATTTATATCCAAATTTAGTTCAGTAATGTCATGCGATAAGTAAATATTTGGTGAAAAAGGGATGTCTATTTCAAACATTTGCCTTATTTGTTCATGTATCTCAGTCCAAAATTGTACAGAAGGGCAAAGCCAAACCATATGAAAATATATAGGTAACTATTGCCAACCTCTCCAGCAATCTTTATTGTCTGTTCTTGTTATATTAGCGAATCTTAATGGTGTAAGGTAGCATCTATATATTTTTGTATGTTTCCTTTATTTTTGTTGATGTGTACCATGTATGTTTTTTGTTGAACGAATTATTCCATTTTTGATCTGATATATTTATTTGCATATCAGTTGCCCATAGGTCTTTTAAAGTTGTCATTTTGGAAGCTTTTAATTCCATCATAAGTTTATAAATTGCTGAAGTTTTACCTTTGGGAGATACCACTGCATGTCTCATTATTAGTTCATATACCAGATAAACCAGCCCATCCTTTGATTAGCAATAGCCTCTCTCTTATAGTTAATATTTTAAGTTATCCTCCAGCTATAAGACAGTCCTGAATTGTTACTATTCCTCTACCCTCTAATTTTGTCCAAATTTCTGAAGATACGTATTTGAGTTTTGGGTGATAGGCTAGTTTCATTAGAGGTGAAATTGACGGTAAAAATCTTTGAACTTGACACAGCGTTTGTTTCTTCTGATGAGCAAATCAGGAAGATATTCACAACGGATGGCTCAGAGACAACAGTGCAAGGCTCCCGCAGCTCTTTAGTGGATCCCATTTCCAAACCATTATTCAGGAATCACTGGCAATGAAAATATTATCTTGATAATATATTGATGCAAGAGGCATGACTACACAATCCCCAATTACCTGAACACCCTGTTGTTTTAGGATCCAAAGCAGAACATCATGAGCACTCCCTAATTTGCAAGTTAAAATTAGATTAGAAATTCTGAATTAGCGGTATGCAAAATGCTACTCTTATTAATTCTGACTAGCCAAATAGAATCTTAGGTAAGGGCAGGTATTAGGACACCTTGACCAGCGTCCTAGGAACCAGGTGCAGCCTTTCTGCCTGGGACCACCTGCTCTTTTTCAGCCTGGCTTTCTCTGGGCCCAGGGAAGGGGAAGAATATCCTCACATCACACCATGATGTGTTTATTCAACAGTACACCTTTTGGAGCCTGAAGGATCTTCCTCTGACCTAAGCAGCCCTCCAAGCAGCCAATAACACTAATGTAAGTTCTGTTTGCTCTTCGGCACAGGCTTAAAGGAGTCCCCATAGGCTTAAAAACACATGTTACCATGCACTGACGTTGTTACACGTTTTGTCAATATGAAACCCTACTGCTTTGAACCAAAACAGCAGTTGAGCCCTGTAGTTTCTATACCCTAGGGGATTGGTAGCATGTGGCTCTTCATAATTACCCAAAACAACATTTTGCGTGCCTCTCTTTTGCCTTATATAGATCCTTCAGAGATGAATCTATCTCCATGCCCTCTCGATATCTTTATACTCTGTTGGGACTTTTCTAGAGCTTGGTTCAATGCTCCATCATCATTAGATAGTTATCATCACCTTTTCTATCTCCATGTAGTTCTAATACAGTCAAAGCTCCCATTCCTGTTCTTCTATCTGGTGCCTTTTGGGGGGATTTGTAGTATGAGCTGATTATTCCAGAATTAACAGAATACCTGAGGTATTCTATATTAGGTTACAGCTGGAGGATAAAGTCACCTTATGTGACGGTTTCAGGGTACAGGCTACAAACTGCTTTGCTTACTGTCTTTGCAGGCTTCTAGCAAGCTGCAATAGCCAGCCTTTGGCAAACAGCTTGTTGCAAACCCTGGGTTTTGGGCTGCAAAAAAGGGCTGGAAATCCTGTGCGGGCCTGAGTGCAATGATTGGCTGCAAGTGAAATTTGGAGGGAAAAGCTGTCTGGGGATCTTAGAGCTGGAGGGGGCTAGAACAGGAGTTCCCACCAATCAGGAGTGAGGGATAGGAGTTTCTAACAGGAGTTTCCAGCAGCATTTTATTGCAGCAGTTTTCCCCAGGAGGTGACAGCCAATCAGGGCCACAGAAAAGGTATAAAGGAACACAGATTGCAGCAGACTATGTCTTCATGCTGGGACAAGAGCTGAAAGGAGAAGAAGAGCTGAATCCTGAAGGAGCCGGACCAGTAGTTGACCAGGGGTCTTTTGGCTGGAAGATCTTGGAGGAAGACTTCACTAGCAACTGACCAGACTGGATGATCGGTCAAGCAAGGACGGGCCGTGCCTTGTGATCATCTAGAGCCACGTTCTGGTACACTGGCTTGGCTTGAGCTGTGGCAGAGCAAGTCAGAGGGGGGAGGAACGTGGATAGGTTTGTCTTTTAAAAAGGAACTATTTTCCTTTAGGGAAAGGGGTAGCTCCTAAGCTTAAGAGACTTACTGAGTTAAGCCAACAAATACCTGAACCTTATTTTCCTTTCTAGTATTGCTTGTGTATAATAATAAACTTGTTTTAGTTTACTGTTGAAATGCTTGCTGCCAGTGTTTTGTGTCCACACTGTAGTATTCACTCGGCCGTTGCACGAACTCAGCATCCTAACAGGGCCAAGCTACTCCTTGGGAGGGCAGGCACTTACTGGAACGCTGGGGAACGTGGCACCTTAGTTACTCATCAAGTGACAAAATTTGACTCTGAAGCCTACAGATTCCATAATCTTCTTAAAGCTAGGAAAAAGGTTTATATTATTATTGTTGCAGACTTTGTTTTTAAATCCTAAATTTTATAATACATTTTATGTGATTGTTGTCCCCTTTGTTTTATATTGTTATTTTTCTTTTTTGCAATGGTTTGCATCCATAATAAAGAATTCATTTACTCATTCATACTGAGGCAGTTTGGCCTAGTCACGAGCCAGTTTGATCTAGTGGTTAGGGAGCCGGACTCTTATCTGGGAATACAGGGTTCGATTCCACCTTCCCCCATGAAGCCAGGTGGGTGACCTTGGGCTAGTCACAGCTCTTCTGAGTTCTCACAGCCCCACCTACCTCACAGGATGTTCTGCTGCGGGGAGAGGAATAGAAAAGCTTTTGTCAGCCGCTCTGAGTCCCCTTAAATGGGTGAGAAAAGCGGGGTAGAAAAGCCAACTCTTCTTCTTCTTCTCTGTTCTGATACTGAATGAATGAATGTGCCCCTAAGTTAGCCAACTGAAACAATTCTGCTAGATATAATATAACTGTGATATTTTTTGCACGGAACAATTCAGATACATTTGAAGTTGGAGTGATGTAACTTGTACATGCATACAGTGTTCTGCAGGGGAATGAGAGAGGTGAAGAATTGTTGTAAGAGAAAACACAACATGTGCATAAGGACCATACAATGTTGCTCACCTTCCAATGCCCTCAATACCCACAAGGTATTTGATAGAAAGTGACAACCCTATCAAAAACAATAATTCTCTCCTCTTCTTCCAGTGACAAGGAAATGAAGCATAAACCTTGTTTTAAGGAGCACTCCTATCACAACGGGTCATTGCTTACCATCTCCTGAACTTCAGAATAGGACCCTGTGGTTTGTACACAGGCCAGGTGGCTATTCCACCTTAGCAAAATTCAGTCTCCACAAACACAAGGAAATCACAGAGCAATCAAAGCTTCATTGAAGTGGACACCACATTTTTTCTTGTACCAGCATGTAGATGAATTTGTTTCTGTTCCATGTCACTTCCATCAGTCTTTATTTATAATTGCATTCTGTCCTGCTTACATATTAGCCCATGGTTTTAAAAGCTGGGCAAACATTCACATTCCAGTAGATAATTTTGGACATAATTTCTTTTTAAATGAACATTTCCTGTACCACTGCATTTTGTCTATGAAACTGAAAAGATATATTTTGATGGAGTCAAGCCAAAAATTGGAAATATCATATCACAGTGTTGAAGACTAAACTTCTAAGGGTATCTCTTATGACTGGCAGATTTCACATTAAAGAGATAAGTGAAAAGATCAAGATACCTGTACTTTTAATTTCAAGCAAAGCAGATTACAGTGATAAGATACCATTAAAAACATCAAAGCATTACTTAAGTTCAAAACCAAAACAAAAGTTATCATGGATGAGAAAAAGCCTGAGTAGCATTGTATATAAATATATACTGAGCAAAGGCGGAAAGATTTAAAAAGGGCTTGTTCCTTAATCTAAGCCCTTCTCTGTTCTCATTCTGCCTCTAATCCATCTTCTCTAGCCTAGAATGCTCATGAGGAAGGGAAGGGGCAGACTGCCATGTGAACAATCCCACCTCCAAACAGTCTTAAAGCCATGTCAAAGCCATAGGTACTTTTCTTCCTTCCTTTCTTTCTGTGAATGCAGCCAGGCGATTAGCTTCCTTCTGAGTGTTATGTTTTAAGTTATTTGATATACATTACCCATCTTGCAACCTGCAATTCTGACTGGATCATGAGTTTGTATGAGAGTTGGTTGCTCTTGAGCTGCTGTGATGCACGGGCTGAACTATTGCACTAGAGCCTGGAAAATCAATGGTTTAAATCTTTAGTGGAGAGCAGTATGTTGCAAGCTACTACCTCCTGGCTTCACTTAGCTCAAAGAGGTACTTGAGGCTCAAGGGACAAAGAGAAAATTTTAACATACACTTTATCTTGTCCCAAGGTCTGTTTGTGCATCCTTTTTGCAGACATAAAATAATCACTCTAGATGGTTAAGTTTAGGACAGATGGGGGTGGGATGCTATGAGACTCTTGAGCTACTCTCAGACTGCTATGTTCCCAGGGCAGTGCAGGCAAATAGGAGACTAGAAACCTGGCATGGTTGTGGCCAGTGGATCACAGGAGGCATAGAAGGCAATGAATAGGAGTCAGGGGGCTTTGTTTTTATATTGTGATTATGCATTTATGTTTATTAGATGGGGTGACCCTTGATAAAGGGATGCTCAAATTCTGCTCTGTGTGATTGTGCCCGTAGTAAACTTCCATAGAGGAAACTCAGTTGAGATAATTTTGGAATGCTACAGCAATGTCATTTTATTTTTTTAAAGGGAACATTTGAAATCCCAAAATTAGTGATGAAGGTCTTAAACCTCCATTGAGCAAGGTCACTGAAACTTAAGTTCACCTAGTTGATCACCTGAATTGCTTTTAATTTTGGTTTCAAAAGTACGTGCAACAGTTTAGACTAACCATATCACCTGTGTGCCAACAGCTGACAGAATGGATGCTGACATTTGTGAAACTCACTAGAATTGTAAAGAACCATAGATTGTCTAAACACGTAGATCATAACAACATAAACAGAACTTGGTGTATTCAGCTGAGTTTTTTCTGTTCATTAATTATACTTTGAGTCCTTGGATTTTAAGCAAACCTTAGCAGAGGATGTCCAAATCCAGCTTTACTTACTCTGTTGGATGCCGTGAAAAAAAGGAAAATCTCAGCCTGGCTGTTTCATCAGTCTGGAGGAAAGTGAAGTATGTGTACTTTTGTAAGTCCCTTTTCGTCTTACCTGAGGTGCAAGAGGACATTTTCCTTTGGTTTGCTCAAGAACCTTGAAGCATGAGATCTAATTCCCCAGCTGCCTAGTCACTGAAGCATTGTCTGTACTAACATGACAGCTACTGAGATCTAGAAATGCCAACGAAAGAGGTGACACTAGGGGGAATAAGATTTTCTTAGAAAAAGGATGTCCCTTTCCACTTGAATGGTAACTATGAAAATGGCAGAATTACTTCTGTTGCTCTTGGACAAATAGCATATTAAAGCATCACAACCATGTCCCATTTCCTCCTTTTGCCCTCCAGACTTTCCTAACTCTCAGCATAAGAGAAATTTTCCTACAGTCACATGCAGTCAGCAAGCAGACTATTAAAATTAGCACTTCAGCCTGTCCTGGCAGCAGTACAAGACGAAGAAAGGTGAAGAAGTTGGGCTGCTTCCAGACATAACAAAAAAGTTGCCTCAGAAAGAGGGTGTGTGGCCTTCTCTAATCCACCTTTTCTAGCACCACAGAATGTTCAGGAGAGGGGGAGGGGCAGACTGGTGTGCGAACAATCCCACCTTGGAGCCTTCTCTGTGGTACCTTATTTTTCTGGCTGGTCCTATCATAGCCTTAGTCAGGACAATTAATGGACTCAGCTTCTGGGTTACTTTATTTTATAAAGCTGCAGTATTAAGGCAGGCAAGATGATTGTACACAGCTGTAATTATTCTAGCCTGAGAGATGCAAAGACTACAATAAAAAATATTTCCATGATGAAATGTAAGTTGGATCCTCTTGGAACTACAATGTTTCTCATAGAGAAATGCAAGTACAGTTCAATGTCTGATGGGGTGTTTTTCCACTGTCACTAGAAGTACCCATTAAGTACCCATTAACGGGTACTTACCCGTTAATGGGTACTTCTGATGACAATGGAAAAACACCCATGGTTTGCATCAAACAGGAAGTTCCAAAAGTTTTAAATTCAAAAGCATGGGTTCCATCTTCCTCACTGCTGCTCTCCTGCAGATATAAACCCTCACGTCCAAGGAATCTCACTGCCTCTCCACGGTGCTCAAAGGTCTGGAACAGAAGGCATGGAATGGCCTAGCCTGTGACTCACAGATGCTTTCCCACATTTATGGGGTAATGACTTAGCAGCCATGTGGCCCAAAAAGCTCCTGCCCCCACCCTTCTCCACATTCTGCATACACTCCACATTCAGGAAGGTGGTGAGAAGACGCACCTCTTTGCTCTGGCCTTTGGCTAAATGTGGTATAGTTTTCCCTACCACAGACATTATTGTTTTATATTATATGTTTTAT
This sequence comes from Aspidoscelis marmoratus, assembly GCA_014337955.1. Lineage (NCBI taxonomy): Eukaryota > Metazoa > Chordata > Lepidosauria > Squamata > Teiidae > Aspidoscelis > Aspidoscelis marmoratus. The sequence goes on along the minus strand of MTQE01001134.1, from coordinate 55,410,400 downwards.
ATATATGGTTTTATTTTAACATGTTCTATTTTAACATTTTTGAATGCTGTTACCTGCCCTGAGACCTTAGGGTATAGGGTGGGATTGAAATGTAAATATACATTAATTAATAAATGCTGGGGCCACCTTAGATTGCTGCCATGGGTAACACAAAAGGTGGTTGCCAACATTCCACCTTGCCCACCTCAAAGCTGAAGCCCAGGCTTCTATGACTTCTCCGTGAGACCATTGGGCCCTGCCAGCTGAACCATACATCAATCATGATCACTCCTATTAAATAGCATTAAAAAATGGGTTCAGAGGCCAATTCACACTACAGCCTGTAGTGCATGATTAGGGAACTTCTGGGGAAGAGGATCTGCACATTGAGGAGGCTATTACAGCGCCCCCTGCCTTCCCAGATGTTCCCTAATCATGCACTAGGTGTGGAGCAAAAAATCATGCTCCGCACCTTTACCAACCTTAACCGAAAGCTTACCTAGCGTGGGCAGGTAGCAGCCACTCATACCTCTTTTGGTGCTCTGGGTTAGTTTGAGGTGCAGCGCAAGCACGCTGGTACCTCAGACAACCATAGATGCAATTACGCATGTGCAGAGCATCAGTGTTATCACGGCAATTGGGGCTGATGCATAAGCAGTCACATGGGGCACCACAGCCAAAATGACAGCACTCTGAAAAGGGTTGGCTCCACAATCGAATCAAGGTTAATATTTGATTGCAGGAGGGGGGAGACGGGTAACGTTGACTAGCGCTCCATCACACTCCTTCCCCATCCAGTGGACACAAAGGAAAGTGCAAAATCACCCCAGGTCTCTATAGACCAGTGAAATGAAGGGCAAAGAAAATAGTCACAATGACAGTTTTTATGCTCTTTAATGGGAATGATCATGATTGACAACTAGAAGGACAATTAATCAATGAGAGAGGTATGTAGGCAAGGAACACTGGAAGGAAAGATGCAGCACTATTATTTCATCTCTAAAATGTGAGAAGTAGGAAGGACAACTAAACTTTCATGCTAGACAGGAACAAAGAATCATGCAGAAATAATTTATTTCTTTACAGATGTTCCTTCTGTCTGCCAGCTGTCTCTCAGCTTGCTTCACGTCTCTTCTCTAAGGTGATTTTTTACGGGGGGGGGGGGAACCTTTGCTTATGCACATTGTTAAAATGTATCATCCCTTGTAAACCATGAAGAAACGCTGTCACACGTTGCAAATACCAGTTCCCCAAATGCAGTTTGCTTAATGTACTGATTTCTTGGAAAGGAACCACTGCTTTAGTCACAACCATATTTATAACACATAAGATACAACAAGAGCTGTTAGATTGCTGCTCCTCAAATATCTGGGTCTTCATGATAACTTGACGTTACAGTATATGTTTCTACGAAATGTGTAGCTAGTTTGACTGTGTTTATATTGTAGACAGGATAACATAAAAATTCCACGTATATTAAATATTGTAGAATCTCATGTATCCAATACTTGCCCAATCAAAGTTAGTGAAACCCACTTTCCAGGCTCACAGGACACCCAGATGGATGCCGGTTAACAAGACTTTTATATTACTTGAATAGAAATGGGTGTTTCAACAGCTCTCTTACATGGCAAACTACAATGACTGAAGTTCTCTTTTGCCCAAACTTCTCATCTTTTGTATATGATCATCCAACAAATAATTAAGTGATACTTGAAAAAATGGGGAAAAGATGAACAGACACCACTTGATCCTTCTAAATTGTATCTGCCCAGAAATAATATGAAACAATATGCAATGTTATATGTGGGTTCAGGCAGCAAACTATACCAACTACCAGGGTGTTTTTGTATCTGGAACTAGTGTTCAAAAAACTCGGTGGGGAAAAGAAAACTTGGAAATGAGAGTTCCACATATCCTTTTGCTTCCACTGAAGACTTAAGGCATTGAATAAAGTAAGGTTTAAGCTCCAAATCTAAATGAATAGTTAATCTTAACTTCACAGGCCATGAGAAAGTCCTGATGTTTCTTGAGGCAAAGTGGAAAACACAGCAGCTTGCTGAGTTGCAGGGCCTTAATCCAATTTATTCGGGGTCATATGGTAGCAGTTTACCACTGAATATTATTTTATCCAAATATGGATCTTTTAATGAAATCTCAGAGAGCAGCTTGAAATTGCCTGAGACTCATAGGGGGGAAAATGACAAACGGACATTTTCAAATTCTTCCATTTCCCCATGTTGCTTAGGAGATCAAAAATTGAAAGTATGAGACCAAGGCTGTATTCATACATAAAAAAAGACACCTCAAAGATGCCTCAGAGACATTATGTGGCCCTTGTGTTCCCAAGCCTTCTCTAATCCACCTTTTCTAGCACAGAATGTTCAGGGGATGGGAAGACTTACATGTGAACAATCCCATCTCAAAGCCACCTTAGGGGTTCCTCAGAGACAGTTTTATATTTATCAGCCACAGACAAACCAGTGTGGCAACCAAATTAAACCCATTGCCTTAAACTGTAGCTTCACTACAGGACCAAGTACAGAAAGGCCCCAGCATGTATGACTGGGTTTGGGGACTAGGAGATGTAGCATCAGAGAAAAGCTATCTTTTGCCTTGATTTTCCTAGGGATCCTCCTATCCCCATGTTAATAGCCTGCAGAATTTGGGATAGTTCCTAACTCATACTTGAGTCTGCTGGCTGAAATATTAACTTTTGCATCTATGCATACAGTATTCTGCAAAAACAGCATGACATTTTTGGATCATGGGATTTTGGCTTTGCTGTATCACAAGTTCTGGATCAATGCCGGTGGCCCGAAAGGTTACCGGCTTTTGGTACCAGAACATAGATCTGACTGCCCTGACATCTCAACCTTGGGCAAACCAGATGCATCATATCCAGGGATCCAAGCCAGTCACCTTGGGGGTGGGGGAGACTGTCTAGCCCTGAAGAAATGAGAGCTAACTTTCCTAACATGCCTCAGTTTCTCTGCTGGACTTAACAAGATACAGTGACTTGGTGCTACATCCCAATTCAGGAGAGTGACTGTGAGCTACTTTCAAGTAGCTTATTTTTTTTTATTTCCAGTGGCATCAATTCAGATCTCATTCCTTAAACCCAAGAAAAGGAACAAGTATCTTCCCTATATCAGTTCTTCCAGCAGAGCTTCTAGCTATTCAGTCTTATGGCAATTATCTGTACTTGTCCTACTTTAGTTATACAAAGGCCCATTCAGTTTACAAAAGGGAATATGTAAGACTAGTTGTTAGATACAGTTAAACTGGGACCAGCTATCAGTGAATATATAGATATACCCATGCAGTTCTCACTGCCGTTACTTTCTTCTGGAGAAATATGAAGATACTCTGCATTCTAGGCAACAGCTGTAATATTAAGCAATGGTCACTCCTGCCAGACTGCTTAATTAACAAAAGGTACAAACAGGCCCAAATATCACAAATTTGGGGGAGCTGTCACATTAGTCTGCCCCCCCCCCGGGCTACTGCTTTGTCTTCTGCTTCAAAATATCCAAAAGCATCTGGTGGGTCACTGGAAGGATGATAGACTAGATGGTCTGTGGAGTAATCTAGCAGGACTCTTCTTATGCTCTTAAAACTCTCAATTGACCATTTCACAAGTTCTCTTTTGGAAGAGGAACTAAAGCAGTCCCAACAATGAAATGAAGTAAGCAAGTAAATAAAAATGCTGTATCTTGAAAATCATGCTAAGACATTCTGCCATCCTATCCCCCCCCCCCACTGGTCTCTGGAGGAGGAGATTGGGGGGAAGTGAACTTGCTTCTTCTGCTCTTTCTGCCCATCCCCAGCCCTGCACAAGACCCAGCAGATTAATGGATTCCCTGTGTGTGTCCTAGGGATGCGCATGAAATATTTGTGACATCTGGAATTCTTACAAATATGTACAAATTCATAGATTCCTGGCTGTATCAAATATGGCCTACATTTGTAGGCTCTATTCACCACAAATTGGATTATTGGGTATCTGTTGAAGCTTTGGTCCAAGCTTTGGCAGATACCACATGCCCCAGAGCCTCCGACCAGCAGCCCGCCCACCTGCCATTTTTCATATATCACATTGTTTCATGCACAAATCTTCATCTGAATATTTGTGCATGAATACAAAGCCCCTCCCCCACATTCATGGGGGTACAATCTGGCCGAAGCTGAATTTCCCCACATTCCATTAAGACAGATGCACACTCTTTCTTCAATGGAACCATCAGCTGAATCCTTTTTTTAAAAAGGTCTGCTCATCACTATAGAGTTGATAGTTGCTTTTAGGTCCTGCTGCATTCAAAACACACACAACACCAAATATTGTCCCCAATACCAACCAAAAAAAAAAAAATAGTTCACTGTTATCCATACAAATACAGCTAGGTAATTTCAGATCACAAATATAACCACACAGAACAGAAGACAAATATCTATAACTTTAAAAGCTGCATAGAAGAGAAAATTTAAGCAGGTGTTGCTTGCAATCCAAGCCAACACCTGATTAAATTTCCTCCTCCTTACAGCTTTTAAAGTTACAGTAGTTCTGTACTTGTTTCCCTTTCAGAAACTTAATTTGGTCGGATAACTAGTGACATAATGGGCAATTCTTGGATTTTTTTGTCTTGCTAATCCTCTGAACATCTGTAATCTTACAGCTATTAGTTACCAACTCCCACCTAAATCCTTCTCAGACATGGACTTTGCACCCCTGGACTTATGCTGGAATATATCCTGGAAAATGGGCCTGCTATCTGAACGCTACTATGGATGGTGGGAGACCCCAGGTGAGACCTACCATAATCTGCATTAACATGCAGATAACACCCCTATCCTGAGATATACTCCAGAACAAAGCCAAGTGTGGAAAGGGCCACAGTTGATACAACAATAATGATACCATTATTAACGTCCTAGGGAATGCCTGGTTTTAATTCGTTGAATTTTTAAGGTGTTTTAACCGTGCATCTTGCTTTTAATCTGTATTTCATTTTAATCTGTATCTGTTTGAATTTGTATCCTGTTTGAATTTGTTTTAATCTGTTGTTACCCGCCCAGAGACCTTTGGGTATGGGGCGGGATAGAAATGTAAACAAACAAACAAACAAACAAACAGAGTGAGCATGTGTCCCATCTTTAGTGTTTAGAAGCAAAAGCAGGATGTAAAGACAGATTCACAAACAAAAAGAACAGGTATGGAAACATAGTCAAGAAAGTAACCCCTCCTTTGTTTTAAGCACAACTTTGCATTGCCAAATCCACCCACCCATTCATTTTCACCTTAAAAATACTCAGAGGTGGTTCTGCCCCATCCTTGCTCATTGCTTGATATAGGCTACATATTACTATGTAGATCTGGATTGTAGAAATTCATGCCTTGGAATTCCAGATTGCGTTGGAGAAAATGTAGACCCCCCGGATGTCAATGAATGCTAAACAGGTAGGCCGCATGGATGCTGTAGGCCGCAGGGATGCAGTGAGGCTATTACAAGTACAGTAGTACCTCGACATACAAGTGCCCTGACATACAAGTGTTTTGAGATACAAGCCGCCAAGCGAGTGATATTTTGCTTTGAGATGAGAGCAAGATTTGAGATACGAGTATGTAAATACGGTACCGTACATAACAAAAACAACTGAGGTGGTGTTTTGGGAGCTGGAATGGATTAATGGGAAAATTGCTTTGAGATACGAGCGATTTGACATAAGACCAAGGTTACGGAACGAATTAAACTCGTATGTCAAGGTACCACTGTAGCTGTTATGTAGGTTTCTGCTCGTTGCGTAGCTCATTTATTGGGCCCACCCCTGAACTTTGTAAACCCAGCTTACATGCGGAAGCTTGTTACTACATCTGGATTTCAGTTCACAAGGGCAGATTGTAGACCTCTTTTGGGGTCTGCAGCTATTCCAGATTAGAGGGCCTGAGGACCCATTAGTTCCAGATCTCCTCCTGCGTGGAAGGAATGGCCTTAATGGACCCTGCTGTGCAGAAGGTACTTAGCATATGCACACCGTACGCATGCCTATCCAGTATTTAAGGGGTGGAAACACCCCTAGTGAACTCTCTGCAGCTAGGGGAGTCTGTTCTCTGTGGAACGGGCTAGGTTCCCTTCAGGAAGGCATCAGTACTGAGTATTATTTGGCATTTGGTAAAAATATGTTTATTCACCATATTTGTCTTCTTAACTACCCTGGGGCTTTGATGTATAGTGGTACAGAAGTATTTTAAATAAAATAAAGTGTATATTTCTGCCAAACCTTTAACAACTTCTTTTTTTCTTGCTGCTCACACTGGGACCCTAGGTGAAGTTATAAATGCAAATACTGTAATTTTCACCCTCTCCTCCCCCATTCTTCTTCTGTTAATGGAGCTCACATCACAGCAGAGCTTTGTGTGGCAGCTCAATCGACTCTGCCTAAAAGACCATCACAAACCTGTGTTTTAGAGCTTCCCTGCTATCAAGACCTTACGCTCTGCCATGGCTTCAGTGACGCTATTATAATTGTTTTGGAAAAGCAGCAGATAAATCCGTTTTAAAGACACCCCCCCCTCCAGTTTATAGTCCATCTCAACTCCACTGCCTTAAGGCCAAGAGCTTGACCCATCATATTTCCTCAAACATAAGGTGGTGAGAAAAGACCCTAACCCTAACCCAAAAGGTTAATTTCTGTAGCTACAACAGCCACAGTGTAAAGCGAGGCATACTTTTTTTTCTTCCCCTGCTTGTGGACCTCGGGGGCCAAGAAGAATCTGTGGCAAGACCATGAGCCCCCCCCCCCCGTCTGTTCACTGCCACTAGCCAGTCACTCTAAGGTGGCTTCAGACCTAACAAAAGGGGCGGCTTGGAGGCACCTGAGCGAGACAGAGTGTGGCCCTCGTGTTCCCAGGGCGCCTCTAATCCACCTTTTCCAGCACCGAAAGCTTAGAGGAGGGGCAGGGTAGTGTGTGAACCGTCTCGAAACCGTCTCTAAGTCGCTTCAGAGACGTTTTTCTTCTTTGCCCTGTCTGATCCCAGCCTTTAGTCATTCAGGCTCGTGCACGCGCGCCAGCATACCCCTCCCAAGGGACTGAGCGAGTCACCTGGAGTGGAGAGCCCCCCGACCCACGAAGCAGAGGAGTGGCTGCTTTACTCACTCTCGCCCGGAGTCTTTCCAGGCAAACGAAGCGGGCGGCGCTGCCGGACGCCCGGCTGGCTTTCCATCCGAGGAGGAAGCGGCGACTCCCTGCCAGCTTCCTAGCAGACCTCGGCGAGGTCCGACGGAGCGGGCGGCTGGACCGGGGGGGATTTGAAACTAGCGCTGAAAGGAAAGTGGGGAGGAGGGCAGAAGACCACGCGACGTAAGTTCCTCCTTCTGCGGGGGGGGGGCGGGGGAGGCGATGAAGCCACATTGACCGATCCCCGA
>MTQE01001134.1:55373482-55402931 GCA_014337955.1 Aspidoscelis marmoratus | reverse complement strand
GGGGAGGCGATGAAGCCACATTGACCGATCCCCGACGGCAGTCGTGGGTCTGGCCGCCCTTTCGGGGAGGCACGTGACGCGCAGCTATTGAAACAGGCCGGGCTCCCCGTGGGGATCAGTCAGGTGTTTGCAGAAGCTGAGCGCCCCCGAGGGACGGCTTGCATCGAGCTCTCCCTGCACCCTTGCTCGGGTTTGCAAAAAGCGGGTCCCTCCTGCTTTCCTCCAGGGCAAAGCCGAGGAAATGAATGGAGGGAAGAAGAGGAGGTGATGGACGTGCGTAATTATGGGTGTCACAGACAGACAGACAGGTTCTTTTGCTGCTTGAAGCTGAAACCATTTGGTGGGCTCTTCAGCTGATTAGCAGAGCTCTTTGCTGCTAAGATCCTGCAGGTTTCTGGGGGGAAGAATACGGCATCTGTGGTTTATGCCTGAGGAGGGGAAGAATGGGTCGCTTTTACAGCGATGGCACTTTGAATTCCGTGAATGAACTCATTGTTCCGGGAAGAAGCCGTAGAAACGATCCCTGTAGCAGTGAATGGCTGTAGCTGAGGGCTGGAGTGCTGCATGGTGCCACTTCTCTGGGCTGCATCCTCTTTCTGCAGAGGTCTCCTTGGCTTTGGTCAGTCCAGCTTCAGCCCACTTTCAGAATGAGAGAATACATCAGCAAAGTGGCAAGCTGTTCTATTTGTTTATTTTATCTCCATTTCTATCCTGTCCCATACCCGAAGGTCTCTGGGTGGGTAACAATGGATCAAACAGCATTTAAAAACATATTAAAAGCAAGGTATTAAAAACAAGGCACAGGTTAAACTAAGGTACATAATTAAAAGCTCTGATTTAAACTGTGCATTCAATGGTCTGTTAATAAAATTGTGACCAAGGTGGGGAATGAGTCAACCTTGGCCAAAGGCTAAGGCAAAAAGACATGCCTTTACAGGCTTCCTAAATGAAAATAGGGAAGGGGCATGGCGCACCCTGGAGGGGAGACCATTCCACAGTCTAGGGGCCACCACTGAAAATGCTCTCTCCCGGGTGCCCACCAATCTCACTAGTGAAGAAGAAGAGTTGGCTTTTCTACTCCGCTTTTCTCAGCCATTTCAGGGGACTAAAAGCAGCTGACAAAGAGTGTTTTTCCACTGTCACTAGAAGTACCCATTAAGTACCCATTAATGGGTACGTAATGGCATTTTTGTACCTATTAATGGGTACTTCTAGTCACAGTGGAAAAACACCCAAAGCTTCCATTTTATCCCCAGAACAGACACCCTGTGAGAAGAGTGGGGCTGTGAGAGCTCAGAAGAGAGCTGTGACTAGCCCAAGGTCACCCAGCTGGCTTCAAGGGGGAGGGCGGAATCGAACCTGGTATTCCCAAATAAGAGTCTGGCTCCCTAACCACTAGACCAAAGTGGATCACAAGGTGGTGGAACAACCAGGAGGGCATCTTCTTCAGATCTTAAGGCACGGGCAGGACGGTATGGGAGAAGGCGTTCCTTTAGATATTAGGGGCCCAAGTCATTTAGGGCCTTTCAGGGCACGCCTTCATGGTCTCTTTTTGCTTTCCTCTTGTGTTGGATTTTAAAAATGCGGTTGTAATTCAAAATAAAGCATCCTCATGTGATTTGGGGCAGCGCGGATTTAAAACGTACTTTCCTGTCTTCATGCAAACTGCTTTTTGTGAGCCCGCATCTTTTTCTCCCTGCCCACGCCCACGCCCATGCCCACACCCACTGCAGAGACGAAAGGCAAAAACCTCAATTGAACCTCCAGAACACAAAATCATCCCTTTACTTGGCTGCCAAGAGTTAAAAGCAGTTACTGAAAGCAGCTCACTCTCTCCATAACTAATGCTCGCAACATAGTTACAAGCAAAACTGAAAGCAGGCTCCCTTCAGCTGTCAAATTCAGCTGCCTGCATTCAGGTAATGGCAGCTGATTAGCTCAAAACCAGACCTGTGAAGTGAAACTTTGTTTCACTTTGGAGGCTGCATTATTAGGAGGGGGAGGGAGAGATTTGCTTGCTGAGAAACAATCTTCCTGATAATGATAATAGTAATTAGTATCACCTTTCCCTATTAGCAAGCACAAAATCTCTCTCCCCCTCCCAAGTGAAACAATGTGACAGTTCGCAGCTCTGCTTGCATGCTGAAAGAGCTGAACACAGGCAGCTGACTCTGACAGCCCCTTATTCTGCAGGGATAAAAAAATGCCTAAAAATTCAGAAGAATATGGGAGAAGATGTGGAGAAAACGTCTCCATGCTCCCAGGAAAACCCACGGCTTCCAAAAAGTGCAGAGGTAGTCTTGTTTAAAGGCGGGGCGGGGCAGGGGTTCTGCCGTGGATTTTCCTCCTTTGTGGTTCTGGAAGCCCGGAGTAAAGCTCTGCATGCAGATGCTCTGAGGCAAAAGAAGCTTTTTAATGGATTTTTCTTTGCTTGTAGATGCGGCCATAGCTCATTATTGAAGCTATCTTAACTCACTTTGATAATGGGAATGGGCCCTAAGAAACACTGGATTGATCTGTTGTTGGGTTTGCCTTATCATAGCCAGCCTTGTGTAGTGATTAGGAAGCCGGACTCTTATCTGAGAATACCAGGTTTGATTCCACACTCCTACAAGAAGCCAGCTGGGTGACCTTGGGCTAGTCACAGCTCTCTTCTGAGCTCTTACAGCCTCACCTACTTCACAGGGTGACTGTTGTGGGGAGAAGAACAGAATGTTTGTCAGCCACTTTGAGCCCCTTAAATGTGTGAGAAAAGCAGGGTAGAAAAGCCTCCTTCTCCTCCTTCTTGATGGCAGCCAGGAATGTGGTGGTGGGAGATTTGCTCTCACCTTTAAGTCCATGAAGGACTACTGGAACAATCCATAGATAAGGGAAGAGCAACACACAAAAAAACAGTCAAGGAGAATCATTGAGGAAATATGATTTTACAGGGTGAATCTGATCACAAAGAACTCTTCTCCATTTTTTATTGTCCCCAGTCTCATCTCTTTATAAACTTTCGGGTATAGGGTGGGATAGAAATATAAATAGTAACTAAACAAAACTTTGGGCTCCATAGCTAGTGGCACCTTTTCATTTCACCAAACAGGGAAGATAATAGACAAAATCTTTATGCTTAGATTGTTGCTTTAGCTTGTGTAGGAATGAGAAGCACTTCATAAGGAACAGTACATAATCTTAAATCATTAGGTTACTGTCAGCTAGTCTTAAATATTTCTCAATTGTTCAACAATGCAAGTCAAAGAAAGCAAACCAGGAACTTGGTTAAGCATACAGTACTGGTATTCCTAGGTCACAGCAAAGCTAGTGCCCCTTTGATGAAATTCAGTTCACAGGCAGATGACAAAATCTAGCTAGAAAAACACCAGGCAGATTGATATTTGCCAAGCATTAAAAAGGTAGGAGAAGCCTGACAAGGGATGCTTCTACTCTCAGTATATCCCATGAAGTTATAACAGAAGCCTTATGGGACAAGATCAGCGGTCCATCTGTGTCTAGGAAAAGTCTACATGCTTATAGTGAACCAGGAAATGCAATGCTCTGGTTGTTTGTCTGTGCTTTAAATAGCTGCATATGAGGCATCTGTATACCAGAACACATCTGCTTTTAATGTCATTCATCCAACTGCAGTCTCCCTATATATAATATGGTTTTGCATAATGTTTTGTTATGATATATATTTTAGTAACTGGATATATGTAGCCAGACTTCAGGAATCGGGGTTGGAAGATGCAAAGGACCAATAAGAGCATGGGACTTGCACTCAGCTTAGCTAAGATGGAGTCTGATCTATGAGGCAATGTGGGTGATGCAGTCACCCCCAGCCACCTTGATCTGCTGACTGCTCTTTGACCATGCCTGCTTCTAGCTGAAACCCTCTGCTTAGTTGTTTGTGCCACAAGACAACCTAATCACATCAGACTAGTATTGTTCCCTGGCCTAGGCAAGAGAGCCTCCAGATTTTGCTAGTATGAGTACCCTAACTGAACAGTTTATTATTAGTTGTTTATCTGTTGTGGAAAGCTTGAATGTTTATCGATCTTTTTATTTCGTCCATTTCCTCCCAGACATCTGGCCCATAACTTAAGGGTACATTTTTGGGCTAGGTACCTTCTTCCTTTCTGCATCCTTATTTTGGCTAGAGCCAATCATTGTATGTCCTTGATTCGCCCTTGGTCCAACACTCTACATCCTGTGTGATGCTGCCCAGAAGAGTACCCTTGTGTGAGCTGCTGTGCAAGTGTGTTTCTGCTTCTAAGGCCACAGTTACAACTTACCATTTTAATCCACATCAGGAAGGCAGTCGTATTCAAGCCATTTTCAGCCTGGAATGGCTTGATTACATCTTCCTGCTGCTGTAGCTGGAAATCCTCAGCTGGTGAGGGGTTGGGGGAAATGCTGTGTTTGATGGGAAGGTGTTCTGGGAGGGTAAAGGGGGGGGAAGATGACAGGTGGGGCAGGAGGAGGGAGATTGGGGTGGGACAGTGGCAAGGGGATGGGGATGGGGAGAGAAAGTCAGTGCAAGAGGGAGGGCAGCAACAACAGGGAAAGGAAATCAAGACAAGAGGGAGGTGCAGGAAGGTAGATCCATCAACAGCGAAAGGAAATCAAGGTGAAGGAGATTGTGACAAGGGGGGAGGGGAGAGGCTCAGAGCAGAGGCTTACATAGGTATTGTTTTCTGGGCAGCCGGGGAGCCGGAATGGTGGCCTCCTGGAGGGGGATTAAAACTTTAATGCTGTGTTGGCCCGGATGAAGGAAAACCCGAATAGAGGGAGGAAAATCCAGAAAAAAACAGCTTGTCATTTAAAGATGTAACCCAATGGGCTGGAATTTGGGCTGAAGAAGGATTAAAATAAAGATGTAACTGTGGTGTAAGAACACATATTTTGTCTATCATCCATCTGGATAAGGCTATGGGTGATTTTGAATTAGAAAAGGTACCTGTTGATAGCATTGTTGCTGCTGGGATTTGGCCTTCCAGTGGACTTTGTTTGGACAAAGTGGCAGGTGGGTCTTAGGCTATTTAGATATGCTGCTGTATCTTTTGCCCATATTATTCCAAAGGCCTTCTTCCTTCTTCCATCCTTCTGTAGGACACGATGGCCTCAGCTTTGGTGCACTTGGCTTGAGAAAGGCCAAGTCCAGACTGGGGATATATAGCATAATAATGTGTGGCAACCTCACCATAGCCTTGCTGTATAAAGGAAGAAGAGGAGGAGAAGAAGAAGAGTTGGCTTTTCTACCCTGCTTTTCTCACCTATTTGAGGGGACTCAAAGTACAGTGGTACCTTGACATACGAGTTTAATTCGTTCCATAACCTTGCTCTTATGTCAAATCGCTCGTATCTCAAAGCAATTTTCCCATTAATCCATTCCAGCTCCCAAAACACCACCTCAGTTGTTTTTGTTATGTACTGTACTGTATTTACATACTCGTATCTCAAATCTTGCTCTCATCTCAAAGCAAAATATCGCTCGCTCGGCGGCTTGTATCTCAAAACACTTGTATGTCAGGGCACTTGTATGTCGAGGTACCACTGTACCTGACAAAGTTTTATATTCTTTTCCCCACAACAGACGCCCTGTGAGGGAGGTGAGGCTGTTAGAACTCAGAAGAGAGCTGTGACTAGCCCAAGGTCACCCAGCTGGCTTCATGGAGGAGTGCAGAATTAAACCCAGTATTCTCAGACAATAGTCTGGCCCCGTAACAACTAGACCAAACTCCTACACACTCTTTTGGAAAACTGAACTCTGATTATTGGTTTCCAAAAATAGTGCTATAACTTATCTTCTACATGGAGCTGCCATCCTAGCCATGGCCACATGTATGTGCAGGGGGTGAAAAAGACAGCTGTGCATGCATGCTGGTACCTAGCATGCATTTCTGGTTATTTTACACCATCAAAAAATCCAGATGTGTGCATTAATATTTTGCGTAGACAGTGCCAACCCTGTGAGTATGGGTGTGCCCTCATATTCACAGGGGATATGTTCCAGCTCCTACCATATGTAATGGAAACTGTGGATAATATGAATATACTTACTGTACTGTATTTTCCCCTGTGGTCACCCATGGTTGAGTGGGTAGAGAATCGGCGGATACAGGAGCACACTTGTATTCCAGAGGGGCTTCAGTCTGGAATATCACTTGTTAGCATAACCAGAGAGGAAAAAAGTTTGGTGTTGTTCTGGGCCCAGTTTGTGGCTGGCAGTCCCTATTAGTGTGTATGTGGCGAAATGCCAGAGAGAATACATGAGGCTAAAAAAAGGCTCAGGTTGTAGTGTGAGATGGTTCATGAGGGATTGCCTAAGCAGCCATCTTGTATCCCTGCATGTGAGTTCTTGAATTGGGCACAGATGCAGTCTTTAGAAACTAGGTGGAGAAATGGATGTACTTTCTGATGATTTTTTAAAAATCCCCAAATCCAACCAGACTGGGGGAGGGGGGGGGCTGGACTCTTAAAATTCCTCCAGAATTAAGTGTTGATTAGTGGGTCAGGTGGTAGATGACAAGAATTCCCAGTTGCCCCACTTAGGAGATTCTGTGAAAACTGTTCCCCCCATTATTTGCTATGACCAGAATATTCAAAACTGGTCAAGCATTCTATCAAAATGGTGTTTTGATGAAAACCTCCATTCTTTTCAAACACTGTTCAGTTTCATTTTGAGTTGGAACAAAACTAAAAGTCTGTTTCATCCTTACCTCTACAGAGAACAGGAAAATAACACAAATTCTATCTGCAAATAATCTAGTAGATCTGGATTTATTGTCCAGAAATTGTCTGCAATGGATGGTCCATATTACTCAATATACTCAGCTTATGGTGGTGACCTTCAGATCTGGCTTATGGGTGGTGAGTTATGCCAGATGTAAAATCAACACAGGTCACATAGTCTGATATATCCTCAATACTCCCAAGTCTGCCAACATCTGCAGGTCCCTAGCACAAATATGTATTGACTAACAAAAATATATTGATTAATGTGGAGAATGATCTAAATCCACAACACAAAGTCTAGGACCTTTCTGCACTGAACCTTATTTGAGATTATATTCTAGAATAGGGGTCTGCATCAGTATGTGGATGGCAGGTGCCTATTCCAAGATATATTCCAGAATAAGGCCCAGTTCAGAAAAGGTCATAGACTCAGAACATATGTACATATTTTACACTAGTGTACCACTGTTCCAATTTCATTCATTTATTCCCTTTTTTTGGATCTTTAATTTCTTCATTGAAAACCCTTCTGTTCATAAAAACACACAAAAAATAAAATATCATGTGAGGTGAATTCACACTGTCATTGTGCAGTTTAGGCCATGGTTACACCTTCACTTTAAGCCTTCTGCAATCCATCTTTAGGCCTGACTGCCCACACCTTTTCATTCCTATCCATTTTATTTATGGACTTTCAATTCAGGAAACATGATAGCTGTCTACAAATACCTCAAGGGTTGTCACAAGGCAGAGGGATCAGCCCTGTTCTCACTCTCTCAAGGAAGGACTAGAAACAATGGGGTGAAACTGCAGGGGAAAAGATTTAGTTTAGATGTTAGGAAAAAATTTCTAACAGTAAGAGTGATCAACCAGTGGAACAGGCTGCCACGGGAGGTGGTTGGTTCCCCTTCGATGGAGGTCTTCAAGCAGAGACTGGACAGCCATCTGTCTGAGATGGTTTAGGAGATCCTGCCTTGAGCAGGGGGTTGGACTTGATGACCCAGGAGGTCCCCTCCAACTCTACCATTCTATGATTCTATGAAGGTGAAAAGACCACTCAACAAATGAAAAGGATAGAAATGAAAAGGTAGGAGCAGTCAGACCGGAAGAGGGACTGAAGTGAAGGTGTGACTGTGGCTTTAGTGTAAGAAGCAACAACTTGCTACCTAGTACTGATTACTGTTTCCTAATTATTTTGCTATCACATGTATGTAGTCTCCTAATTTGTTCTACAAATTTTGTCCCCAAGTATTCCACAAAGAATTTTACATTTCCATCACAATCGTCTCTCCTCCTAGTCATTATAAATAATGCCGTGGAGAGGGAGGGATATTTGAATGGAAGCTAGAATTTTCCCTAATTCAAACACGGGGAAATAGTTTCCCCAGGGGCAAATACATAGCTTCATCTCTTTGCCCTCAGTCTAGCCTGTACCTTCTGACACACAACATTAAACAGTAGCTATTTATCAACAATACTATGGCTTTCCAGCTGGCCTTTGAAATTCTCTGCAGATCACTGGTTTCTGGATCCTTTTTTTAGCAGGACACATTCAGTTTGGATCAAACCCTTAATTCTCCCTTCACTTTTGACTAGAACAAAGTTGCACTCATGTTTTTATTATAAGCATTTGTGTATACACACACTGTATTGTTGTTTCCGGTAGACAACTAAGCTGTCATTATTTTACTTCCATGCTGAGTTTTCTCAATGATCTTTTCTCTCCGTCAAGAACTAATTCCACCTCCCCACCTCACACATCATGGGGAATGTTCTCCAGCTTCAAAACAGTTCTGAAGCCATTTCAAAGGAAGAAGATGCACCACTGGGCCTTTTCCTAATTAACAGCAGATTTTTAAATGCATGTCGTCTGGACAATTCAAAAGAGAAGGAATATTTCAAAGTGTCAGCAGCATTTCTCAGAGAAACAAAAGCCAGAAGTGGCCTTGTAATCCCTCTATCCCCATCCCAATACAAACATTCTGTTCCCAACCATCAGTTCATGCATCCATATGTCTGGCTAGCTGCTAGCTAGCCTGCATGCAATTGATTATCCCACATGCAGAGACAGTGGTGCCAATTGGAAAATTGGCCAGTAGGACCGTCCTGTTCCCACTCCTGCCCTGCTCTGAATCCTTGAGTGGTTTGTGCTCTGGGAAAACACTTTTTTTTTTAAATCACACAGACTGTTATAAACTGTGCAACCACAATGCTTACCATAAAGTCCCTCTCTACTGGTGAAGCTTAGATTTTAATAGGAATGTTGACTGAGGGAGTGCATTTCCCTTCTCTCTTAGTTAGACAATGTATGCGAATGACAGAAGAAGCAGAACCTGAGACAGTCTTTATAAATGGCTGTACAGCAGGCCATCCGGGACCAATGGCTTTTGGAGAACGTAGCTGCCACTAAACTGCTCAAAAGGACATGGTTAGGAAATACTGACTTGACTCTAGAAAGCTGCTACAGTTTGTGCCTCAGACAGAAACATTTCCTCTAAGCAATGTTTGAACTCACCCCAAAGTTGATTAGAAGGTATCCCACTGGGTGCTGGTGGTAGTGGTCTGGGTTTAGATTTTGGTGTAGAAGCCACAGCCCTCGCAGGGCCCAGGTACTCTACATATGTTCCTGGGAAATGTCCGTGTTCCTTGGTACGTTCATTGTAGCCATTCAGCCAGCCATAGGGGTTCTTCTCATCTCTCTCCTTGTAGTCCATGCAAGTAAGTTCTGCTTTGTTGACAGTGAGCAAGTCTCCAGGACAGAGATCCAGGTCTTCCTCCCATTCCTTCTTGTACTCATAGAGAGCCCGATATTGCAACCCCTCTCCTGAAGCCATGATAAGGACAGTGGGAGCTGCTGAGTTAGACCAAAATTATGCCATCTCTCTGCACTCCCACAGGCATGGAGGGAGAACAGCAAAGACTGCCAGAGGGCTGGGATCCTTCCAGAATGGAAGTCAAGCATTCAAAAGAAAAGTCTTTAACCCTTTCCCCGTTTTACTCCTGAAATCAAATTATTATTATTTAAAAAAAAAAAAAACACCAAAAGCAAGCCCTAAAGGGTCAACAGTCTGCAAAACTATCCATCAGTCTGAGGTCATCTAGGCAAGGACCGCCTACTGCTGGGTGGCAGTGACGCCCAGAAGGAAGCTGTGATACCGGTTTTGAATCTTCTGTGACCAGCTAATCTCTTGGCTGATCTCTTGGTGGCTCCTTTTGGCTGGAGGAGGGAAATGGTGCTTTGCATGACATCACGAGGATGCAGAACCCTCAGCTCCTCAGCCAGCCCTTCCGGTAGCAGATCAGGAGGCAACAATGCTGGGTGGGAAAGAGCCAGATGAATATATCGTTCAGGGCACCAGCAGGGCAGTTCGGAGATCTGTTCCTTGGCCGCTTTGCAACTCCGTACGAGGAGACATTTCCTCGCCTCTTCCTAAGCGCCCGGCGGTCCCAATAGGCTGGAGGCTTCTTGGCAGGAACTGAAGCAGAAGGGGCCGAATCTTGCAGAGGAAGGAGGAGCCCAGAAAAGTTCGCGGCGAGTTGCTCACCTATCTTAAAACGAGAGGGGAGATCTATTGGGTTGCAGTTCCGACGAGGAAGGTCTCCTGGAAAGAAAGGAAAAAGGTAAATAAAAATCAAAATCTCATCGCTGTTTAACCAAGGGCTGGAAAGAGCCGGACCAGCAACAAGCTAACAAAAGCCCAGGTGTGGAGCAAATGTGCGCGGGCCGTGCCAACCTAAACGTCCACACGCAGGATAAACCTCCCGGGGGAGTCAGTCAAAGAAAACTTCCTCCATCCCCTCCCCGCCCCCGCCCAATTCTTTCATCCAAAATCGAACGCCCCCCCCACCCCCCACCCCGCGAGCATGTGGCGGGACGAGGGGAAAACGCATTTCGCACACGCGTCGCTCCAGGGCCGTCTGGACGGGCTCCGCTCCCGGGATCACGGCGAGATCCACGCCGTCACCGAACAAACCCACCCTTCTCGCGTGGGGCTCCAGGGGGTGCCAACAAGGCGTCCTATTGGCAGCCTCGGGAGCCTTCTCGCCCTTGGGGGTGGGGGCAGAAAGCGAGAGAGAGGAGTGATGCTGGAAGTTGCCGGTGACTGACGCCCCTCTCCTCCTCCTCCTCCTCCTCCTCCTGGCAGTGCCAGCACACTTGGATAGTGCCACTTGGGCATGATCCCCGGTGATCCTTCCCCCTCTCCCTCTCCCTTACCCTCTTCTCCCTTCCCTCCCACCCTCCTAGCGCCTGACTCCTGCGCTGCCGTACAGGAATGACTGGGTGATGTCAGCGCGGACCCTCCGCCCGCCCGCCCGCCTGCCTGCCTGCCTCGGATACAGGGGGGTCTGAAACGCCTCTGCTGCTGCAGTGAGGGAACCAAGGAGGGGAGCGGAGAAAGTGGACGCGGACGGAAAGGAAAGGAAAGGAGAAGGGCTGGCGAGAGGAAGAGCTCCGGCTGCGGGGAGTCGGGGTAGGGAAAAGCCACCCCGGATCAACGTCTTAGTGCGGTGCAACGTCAACCATCGGGGCAGGATTAGCCCGGGGGGGATAGGAAAATGCCAACGGGGGTCGCTTTGCGGAAAAGAGAGCGAGAGCGAGAGAGCATCATTTCAATGAATGAAGATCCCAAAGGGAGCGGGACAGGCTCAGAATTTTAAATACCGCAAGTCAGTTTGGTTTGCTTGGGACTGGACCATCTCTGTACGCATCGAGCATTGGTGTGCTGAGATGTAGGCTGCATCCGGAATTCGTTAACTTATTCCACAATATTTGGGTATTCCGGAACAGAGCAGAATAGCCATACTTGATTCTGAAATACTTTCTTGTGGAATATCCAAATACAAAGGAACGAGTAAGTGATGTCTGGATGCCACGGCTGTAACAGTGGCTGAAAGATAGGTACTGATGCATTTAGCACCGGTGCGGGGGACGCAGAGGGGAAGGGTAAAACAAATATGCAGTTGTGTCCTCTTGCATCCACCTAGAATTCAACACGGCTTGCTCTCTACAGGCTGCAAGCCCAAACACACATGGCAGAAAGTGCATCTGCAGGAATTTCAGCGGTAAGATCTGCTCAGAAATAAGCCTGCCTAACACCACAAGCCAGGCTTGGCATTTCTGGCAAAGGGAAAATACGGGATGACAATCTGATAAGAGGACATTGGGCAAGTGTTGCTAAAGAGTCACAGCACCAAAACCTTAATAGCCTTGGGTCTGCAAATGACCTTGGTTTCTGGGTTGGCAAACCACGCCCTCATTATATCTCAGTTGTTTCCTAGCAGTCAGCAATTCCATTCCCATAAGGAGAGAACCAGTTAAGAGGCTTACAAATGAACCCTGATGTTCTTTCTCCAAAATCTAGAGACAAAGGATACTTCATCTGGCCCTATTCACACTAGTCCTACAGCACTTCTTGGTGAGTCTGCACTTCATTGCCTGCTCTGTCTCACACATCTTACTGAGTGATACTTGTACAGATTTGGGCAGCTTGTGCAAAACTGCCTGGACTTGCTCACTAGGGCACGTCTGGTGGACTCAGTATGCTTTCCTACATATCAGCCACTGACACGGTCATTGGTATGGACTAATCCATTTGATTAGGTTGCCTCTAGGCATCACTTACCTATTCCATAACATTTTTGGATATTCTGGAACAAAACACTCCCAGGATTATTTCATTTGGTCCAGATATTACATTGATGTTTCACAATTTAGCATGTCACACACTATCTTAAACTCAGGATCTTGGCTTTATGCTCCAGGGTCTATGTATCAGGGGCACAGTTATAACATCTGGCACATCAAATACTATTCTGAAATAATTATGGGGGTTTGACCCTATCTGGATGCAGTCTTTGTTTCGTGTGTGTGTGTGTGTGTGTGTGCGTGCGTGCGTGCGTGCGTGCGTGCATGAGAGAGAGCTACAATCGGTCATGTAGCTGAAAAATAAAAGCTACATCCAGATGTTAGTTACTTATTCTACTTATTCTGCTATATTTGGATATTCCAGAATAAAGTAGAATATCCATGCTTTATTCTGGAATATCCAAATATAATGAAATAAGTAACCAACATCTGGATGTAGCCACCCATTGATTTCCTTACAATGACGGTGCTTATATATTTTTGACTCATTACTGGGAATCTAAGAATTATGGTTCTTCCAGATAAACCAGTTCCTCTCCATGTGAGAGAATATTTATTTAAATGCATGGCAAATATGTATCTTTTTACTTTGCCCTTTAGCTGAAGAAACATTTTCCCTTCCTGTTTCAGGCCTTCTTATTGGTTGCTTAAATGAGGTAATTTTAAATTGTGTTTTTTTATATTGATATTATTGTAGCCTGTCCTGAGATCTCTCGGTATAGAAATACAAATGGAATAAATAAGTTATATATGGTGAACCAACTTTCTTTTCTGAGCAAAATACAATAAAAGTAATTCAAAACCATAGAAGAAGAGGAGGTGGAGGAGGCCGGAGAAGAGGAGCTGGCTTTTCTACCCCACTTTTCTCACCCATTTAAGGGGACTCAAAGCAGATGACAAAGACTTATATTTTTTCCCCCACAACAGCTCAGAAAGAGAGCTGTGACTAGTCCAAGGTCACCCAGCTGGCTTCATGGAAGATTGCAGAATCAAACCCAATGACTACAAGATATGAGCATGGCACTCTAACCACGAGGCCAAACTGGTACAGATGTGGGAAAGTACCATTTATACTGGAAAGGCCTAGATGAAGGGAAATGTGCTCAATAGGCATCTGAAAGTTACTTACACAGATGCCTCATGTATGGTAGGTACCACCACACAGATAGTCCAGCCACAGGTAATCATGTGATGACATTCATATACCTGTGGCACTGAATAATGATAAGACTGCATACTTTCCACACCTTGCAACAGATGAAACATATTTGCTGTTTGTAGCTCAATGGCATAGAGGAACAATCAGTTGGTGGACCAAGAAGGGAAGCTGATTTAAGCTAAACTAAGGACAGGGGGGTGGAATCCATAACTTGTCCCTCTGATCCACATGAAAGGTCAGAAAATGTATCAGTCCTTTAATGTGGATTAGAGTAGGATGGGAACACTAGTAGGAATGTTCATGAATATTCGTAACATTTGAAATTTGAATGAATTTGGCCAAATTCAGACATTTGAATTGAATGTTCACACGTTTGAAGATTGACTTTTGAATTTGAACTGTATAGGATTGAACATTTGTATCTAATACGAATCCTACCACATTTGAAGGGGATCTGTTTGAATGAATGTGAATTTTGTTGCACTTGACTCTATAGGAATTGAATACAAAAAGAAAAAATGTGCACATCCTTAAACACTAGTCCCCATGCGCTACCACCTCTTGCCTTTTGTTGATTAAACCTTTCCTTTCTGGCAGGTAATAGCCACAAAAGGATGAACAAGGGGAAAGCTGTCACACACCTGCTTCTGCCCCCACAATGCTCCTATGGGCCACTATTGTCTGCCTTTCCTTTACGCACCTTGCCCTTCTGGTGACGACTGCAAAAGGGCTTAGCAAGGGAATTGTTCTCATACCGATGTGCTATACTCTCATCTTCTGGGAAATTCTGTGCAAACTGTCCTAATTGTCTTCTATTCTCTTCATCTTGCTTCTCTAGTAGGGCTTGCAATTGGGTGAGATAGGGAAGTTTGGAGTAGAATGCAAAGGACTGACCAAGTCCTTGAGGGCTGCAGAAAACCCCTGCCCTTGGGTTGTGCTTTAGACAGCCCTGATGTTTAGGACTTTAGTTTTCTTCCACTATTTTGCTCCACTAGTAGAATTAAGGATTATTCACTTAAAGAGAGGAAACCATTGAACTATCAGTTTGTTACCAAGCAGCCAAATCTACTCTGCTTGAACCCACCATGTCAACACTGTGGCAAAAATGTGACTTTTGCTTACCAAAAAACAAAGCAAAACCCCAGAGAAAACCTGTGACAGCCAACCAATGTAGAACAATATTGCATTATTCGCCCTGAATAGATCTGAAGACAAAGCTTTGTTGTGAAAAACAAAACCACAAACACTGCAGTTGAGTAAGACAGGGCCTTCAGATGTTTATGTGCTTCAATGAATAATCTTAATGCATTGATAAAATAGGCTTACAATTACTTCAAAAATTAATCTGTTTGCCTGCTTAAATCAGGGCTGGAAAAACTGTGACCCTCCAGACACTGATGAATTACATCTCTTTTGAACTCCAAGCACTGTGGTAAATGGCAAAGAGGAATGGCAACTGTAATTAGCAAACCTGCCTTTGTGCAACTTGATTCCCATGCTCTGAGCAAATTGGGGCAACCCTCCCAGTATACCTTTAGCACACCTGTCTTTTTGAAAGTAGGCAGATTCAGGCTGAGTGTTGACCTATGTTCAGAAGGATAAAGAAGTCATTTGAATGGTGCCATTTTGAAGCTGCCTCGTTAGAGGCATGGAAAATGACATTTTGAACATTATATCTGAAGCATTTGAAATGGCCAGCCCCAATTTACACTTAGCAAACTTCATGAAACACCTAGCAACTTGACCCTATCACAAGGTGATCATTTGCCTCTGTTCCTTTGTAACCCACCTGGTCTATGTGGGGCCTAGCAGGGGTTGGCTGCCCGCTGCCACACCAGAGTTTAATGTACAGAAGCATTTGATTTGACAAGACACATTTAACAATTATCCACTGTAGCTGTGCACTGTACACTCGATACTCCCAGTTTTAAAAATAGGCATAAGCATTCTCACTGCAAAATATTGTGTTACTCCGCATTTTTAATCTGTAAACTGAGTGACAATTAATGAGGACTCTTGATTATTTGATGAAAAAGGTGCTAGAAATAAGCATTATTATTCTTATAACTTGCCTTCACTGAAGAACATGGAGATCTGTCAGAATGTATTCATGCTGAGCATGTGGGGAATGTGAACAGAAGAATTTTGCTGCTGCAACATCACAAAGATGCTAAAATGTGAAGTATTGACTGTGGGTCTAGGCAAACTTTTTCCTGAGGGACTTTTGGTAAAACACAGGTTTTAAAAGTGATGGCTGGAGGCATGTGAGTGTCAGAGGACATTCCCCCCCCAAATAAGTGGCTATAAGAATGCCACATTACAAGGTTCTTCCATTTTTAAGACTCAGAGTCACCAATCTGTGGTCTGAAAAAGTTTTAGCCAGTTTATCTATCCTGGTTATAATATTAGCCATGTTTTTAGTTATCTATATCATGTCTGTCCACAAGAAAGATCTGAGTAATTAAAATCCTTTGCTTCTCCAATTTTATATCTCCAAATGTCTACAAGACCAAAATTATCTAGCAGAACAGAAAAGGCTTCAGATAACTTTCCTTGTGTTTCTTTTATATATTTTATCCAAAGTTCTATCCTTCAGAAGGACCACTATTTCATTTAAGGGTGCCTCCAGACACATTAAAGCTTCAAAGTCCCTGCACAGCCATTTCCTGTTGTCCAAATGGGATGAGGGAAAGTTGTGCAGGGAGGGTGAAACCTCTGCAGTGCCATGTTCTGTTGTCCAGATGGGACGATCAATCATCTGCAGTATCTTTGCAGCCTGTGAGGGAAAGTGTGAAGTAAAAAGCTGCTGATTAATCATCACGTGACCGATCATGTGGCTGGCAGTGGTGCAGTGGTTGCAAAGCTTTAATGGTGTCTGGAGGCACCTCAAGTCACCTAACAAAATTTCACATGGATATTTCAAAAGTTTATCCATCTGTAATTTTTAGAATTTAGTTTTACCTTTATTTGGTGCATACCAGAATCTTGGTTACTTGAGTTATTTCAAGCCCTGCATGTCTTCCTTGATTGACTTTAAATTTCAACTCTGGTTTTAATTGGGATTTTATATACAATACCATTTTTGTTCTAAATGTTAATATGCCAGATATTTTGCATTTCTTAATGTCATGTGGATTTCCTGTAGATACTCTTGAAATAATGATTTATCCCCTTTTGGTGGGGCATTGTTTCTATTTGCCTTGCATGTTAACCATTTTTACTTCATCATTGATTCATATCTTTAAAAGTATTCATAGCTTCTTGTCTTGGGTCTTCCCATTGGTCAGAGTCTGTTTGGATGTTGCTCAGTTATCTTCTGTATTTCCTGAGCAATTTTCTAGCCTTTTTCATTGGGTTCAAGCAAAATCTTTGTTGTTTAAATGTGAGTATCACTCCCTCTAGTTATCCCATCTGAACTGGATGTTTTTCTGCTTTAATTTCTCAGTTAACAATTCATAATAATTCCTCTTATGAACACTCCTATTTGGAATATCTTTAAGAACCATAATCAGTACTCCATCCACTTTCACTCTGTCTTCATAGTTTGTTTACAAAATCTGATCTCTAGTTTGTCTTCTGACAAAATATACCAAAACATCTCTAGAATTTTTTGGGTTTTGTTTGCAAATCTGGCATTCACTCTATAAACTTTGTCAGTTTCTAAATGAATTTCCTCTTCCTGGTTTTGCAGGGAGTTTGTAGAGACTGTATCACTCTTTTTACTTGTGATTAGTATGTTGTAGTTTTGTTCTTAAATCTTCAAACATTTTTTTCACATAATCTGGACCATTTTTCAGAAGATTGATCTATAGAAGATCTATAGAAGTTTCCAATTCCCTTAAATCTTTAGATCTTGAGTTTTTAAATGTCATTTTTATTTTTATTATTGCTTAACACTGTGATATTCTTCTGGAACTTGCTTAAAAATTCCTAAACATTGCTATTCCCCCAAAAGCCAGCAGATAGCACCAGAGACTATCTTTTCAATATCCCCCACTGTTATGTCTTCCTCCTTTTCAAACAAATCCAATTTGTATGATTTTTCACTTTGTAATCAAATCTTGTTAATTCAGACATTCAAATTCAAATCAAATGTTGGCACATTCAAAGATTGACATTCAAATCTGAATCGAATGTTTTGATACATTTGAATGAAGCTTCACAGGAATTCGTATGGGATTCGTATACATTCGTATAGGATTTGTATGGGATTGAACATTCATATCAAATACGAATCCTACCACATTTGAAGGGGATCTGTTTAAATGAATATGAAATTTCTTGCTTTCTATTCTATATGAATCAAATTGGAAAAAAATCATTAGTACACATCCCTAGTCTCCAGATCTCAACATATTGCCGTGTATTTTCTGTGATTGAACACGAATGAGTTCACCCACTGCAGTATTCCAAACCTTAGCTTGCCGTTCTTGCATGGCGAGTTCCTTAAATTCCTTCCAATATCTCGTAATCACATTTCTGCTAATAGTTAAAATTCTATTAACAATTTTGCCAATTACCTTGTCAATAACATGAAATAAAGAAAGGAGGCATAACTGTGGAGTTAGTGCTACATTCCACTTAATGATAGCTCTGTAAGTGATAGCAAATAAGTTCTTTAACAGCATCCATGCCAAAAAATGGGTCTTACAGATTTGGTAATGTGAAGTGTCCTTTTGGTTTATTAATTCTGAATTTGTTTCCTTATTGTTAGCCGCTATTCATCTTTCTGGCTGTTTTTGATTATTTTGTACACTTCTACAAACGTTGTCCGCAAGTCCTTCTCCCAGGTAGTCCTGAGATTAGAAAGAGGACTGCTAAAAAGGTCAATAGGAAGGAAAACAGAATGGAAACTTGACCTCTGGTGTTGGAGCTAGCATCAATATGTTCTGTTTAAAGCCAGTTATCTGCATGCTTTTTTGTTTCTGTGGAAGTGAGAAATTTGGCTAATGTTGAAGCTAGTAGCCCAAACTGCCAATATTTCTGCAGAAATACAGGGATGGATTTCCCTATGTATATCATGTATAGGTTCTTTAGGGTGTAGTCAGACATTGTAGGGACAATACATATTGGGTTGACTTCTATCAAAGCTATACAGATATCTGGCAAAGGCAAAGTGAACAGTCTATTCCACCATTTATCCCTTAAACTAAAGGTAAAAACTAGCAAAGAATTTTGAAAAGGTCTTTAGTGGTAGGGGTGAACATTGGGTCCTCTTTTAAATGGCCAGGGATCTCCACCAGTTCCCAGTTTCTCCAAATCTTATATTTGTCCTTTTACATAGATAGGATTGAATCAAATGGGTATACTTTGTTGTATTTAGTAATGCTAGGCAAGTTCCATCCCACTTTACAGAATTAAAAATTAAAGTATATTTATTCACATGGCATTTGGGTCCACCTTCTCAGCTCCTTTGACTCTATCTCCTTCACCCACTTATCTGCACCCACCCAGCCTTGAAGCTCAGCAGCCTCCACTGGGGACAAGTGATGTCATTTGGGGCAGTATGGCTTGGAATGATCTGTGCCATATGGAAAAGCCCTAAGAGACTAAAGAGGAAATTCGATAGGGCTAGAGCCCATGTGCCTATAGAACAATGCGGCTGTAGAGGAATAATAATGATGTTCATTCTAAGTCAGGCAGCCAATATATGAACTTCAGGATTCTTTCCATCCAGCAGCCATTACGTAGAGAATACCAGATATGCAAGATCCACTGAAAAGCAATCCTGTGCTACAACTACAGAGCAATAGGGAAAACTTTATTATGCAGGATTCTGACTCTTGCTCTGCATACAATAAGGAAGTTTTCTAAAACCCGTTTTTCAGCAATCAGGTGCACCCATTTTATACATCTCAATACACTGTGTTAGACTTGGGCTGTGTCTGCACGTAACAGAAAGTGTGTCAAAGGCACTGTAGAGACAATATCCTGTGGCCATCTCTAAACTAATTTAAGAAAGTAAGGCTATATTTTCAGGTAGAAAAAACAGCAGCTCAAAAGTACCTTAGGGAAAGCAGTGTGTCACTCTTCTGTTCTCATCCCACTTTTAATCCACCTTTTTAAGCCTAGGATGTTTATTAGAAAGGCAAGGGCAAACTGGCAGGGGAATGATCAGTGTGTGAATATAGCTTAAGCAAAAACAATGCTGGGACACCGTGTGGGTACTAATGGTTGATCACAGTTTGAGCAATCAGAGGAAGTTGCTAATCCCAGAACTGATATTCTCCTTCTTCGCCTCCAGATATAAGGTGAAACCCACAACCCTCTTGGTATTGCACTGAGACTGCCAGACATATCTGTGGCGTTCCCAGTGCAAAAGATGTATTGCATAGCTAGCACGGGAAATCCAGCACTTACTCTGGAGGCCTTTTTGTATTACAGCCAAATGGCTGTAGTGAGGCTGGGCCACGCGGGGATGGGTTCTCCTTTCGCATCCAGGCAGGTAAGGAACATGTACGTGTAGTTGCAGGTACCACAAATGTGCTCACTCTCTGAAACAATCTCCTCCCTCTTATCTGTAAGGTATTTACACTTTTGATATTTAGGCGCCACTATCTGAAGACTTATCTTTTTACCCAAGCCTTTCCATAGAGGAACATTTGTTTCCTCTATCCTTGATCTTAATAATATTTTAATATATTTTTATTTTCTCTGTCTTTTAAACTGCTCTGATATATAAAGTATATAAATATTTAAAATAAACACATAACGTGAGAGATGCTTGAGAGTGTGAAAAAAAAGGCCGTGCTTACCTGACTCTTAGAAGTGCTCAGCAAGGTGTTTTCATATGCAGTTTGACTGCCATGAAGGCAAATCTACACCTGGGTTTTCTGCCTGAGTTTGGAGGACCACAACCAAAGACAATTGCTGGACTTCTCCCATATCCCACACTGCCTCTTGTTGTCTGGACACAGCCTTACTATCAGCAATTTTCTTTCTTTCTTTCTTAATGTTTATATCCCACCCTTCACTCAAAGGTCCCAGGGCAAGTCACAGCAGATAATAAAAATTGCAAACACTGAAAGATACCCGTATATTTTGCCGTATAAGGCGACTGGGCATATAAGACAACCTCCAACTTTTCCAGTTAAAATATAGAGTTTGGGATATACTCCCCATATAAGAAGACAACACCCGGTGTATAAGACGACCCCCAACTTTTGAGAAGATTTTCCTGGATTAAAAAGTAGTCTTATACTCCAGAATATACTGTACTTAAAATATAACCCATCTTTCTGCCCACACTCACTCTCTTGTTCTGTAGAAAATTGCAGGGACAAAATGCCCAACTGTTTACTAGCATTTACACAGATGAATGTTAGTACATGCCATCCCTCTCCCCATGCATCTGGACACCTACCTTGAGTGCAAATGGATGTCTAGGCTCTTGCCATCTTGAAGCTCTGATGCTGGCGCTGGCACACGTAGGCCAAGGCTGCCACCCAGGCAACCTTAATATACCACTTGTGTGTGCTTGTGTGACATGCCATGTGGCGTGTCAACACACTTGCACAGTGCATCAGGTGACCCTCCAGCACCCAGACAAGCTGTGAATACAGCATCCAGAGCCTTATTGGCTCTGCTGCTGGAGATGGTAAGTGCATGTGTGGAGCACTTAATCATGCTCCACTTGTAGCCACCTCACAGTGGGCTCCTGCACATAGGGAGCTATTTCTGATTTGGAAATGGCTCCTTCAAGTGTGGATGCTCTGTCTTGCTCGGAGTGTACTGTGTAGTGTCTATTGAGGCAAGGGCTGAAAGGCCCTTGGCTCAGAGGTAATGCTGAGATGACTGGTTATGGAGGCCATGGAATCCTGAACTGACCCATTAAAGGCATTCTCCACATGGAAACTGAAGTTTCCCAACACCACTGTGCCAGGGAGCTCCAACGTCACAGCCAAGATAGACTCCAGCTCAGACAGGGAAGCTGTTGGCCAGCAACCGTAACAGTACTTGCAGCTGAGAAAGGCAGTCAGAAAAAGTTATGTTCTCTTAACCACATTAATGAAGGAGTATGGTTCTTAAGCCTCCTCCAGAAAATGGTTTAGAGACTCAAGAAGGAGTATTAACAGCAGATGTGGATATTATAACATTGGGCCTGTTATATGGAAAGGATGGCAGAACATTTCCAACTTAAAAAAAAAATCAAAGCTACATAGAATTAATTCAAGCAGATGTAGCTTGTAATGAATTCACTCTTCCCCACAAATGTTAAAATTAAAGCAGCTCTGTTCTCCTTTTCGTAACCCTTTGCAACGTCTGAGTCAACACTACATGTGGGCATACATGCTCATTGCCATGCCATAGGTTGAGTCACGTTTGCTTTTGGTGTTTGTATGAGGTAAATAAAACAGATCTATTCATCTGTGGCCACTAGAGAGCAGTAAAGAATAAAGAAGGGCAAGACTATTTGGCTGTATAGTTCATAATTTAAATTAAAATATGAGGTGTGGCTTTTGTTTTCAAGAGATATTTGATTGGCTTGAAAAGGGGGATGTTTCTTTATGGGATGAAACAAGAAGTGCTTTACTTAAGCAGTTGCCCACAACATTAGCTAGTAAGAAGAAAGGCAGTTGCCTTGACATTTTTTGGATTACTTCTCGGTTCGTGGCTGCACTTTAAGGTGAGCTCTGGTTCTGGAGTGGGTCTTACTATTTCCTACTGATGGAAGAATGTGATGCATGCTGGACTCATACTGGACTTACTTTTAAATTCACGTTTGCTAGCAGCAGGAATCTTACTGCTTACTTTTTTGTGTGATGGTGGTTTGTTCATGGTATCGTTCCTTCTTGAAAGTCTCAGTAAAACTTCGATGACAGTAATAGCTTGCAATTTAACAAATGTAATCTTGGGTTTTTAAGTGGGCCATACTACTGGCCTAATGCTATATTGAGATATAAACTGCAGTTGGCTTCTTCATCTGTTCTTCTCACGGAAAGTTTTATGGAGGCTGCCAATCTATAGGATGTTTTTGTTTTCCTCATTGCCGCTCAGGGTAGATTTGTTCAGGTGCTCCTGAGAACTTTTAGGAGTGTTGTTCAAAAAGTGAAGTAACAAGAGTATTTAAAGGCTTCGAAGCACTTTTGGTTTTGCTTAATAAAATGATGCATGCTTCTAGTGCACCCCAAGATGACCAAACATTTTATTTATTTTTTAAATAGAAAAGTTTCCAGTCATGGCTATCTTTTGTTACAAGGAAACTGTAAAAATGCATTTTCATGCTGCCACTCCTGCCACTCTTCCCGCTTTCTACAAGTAATAGATGGCCCAAAAATCTGCTTCGTAAGATCAGGGCTTAAGTTTAGCTTCCCAGTAGGACTTTCTTTAATATTGTTTAGAGCCCTGATTTATGTTCTTGGATCTGGAATCTGTGAAAAGGCTTAGTACCAAAATGTTTTGAATTTCAGTTAGATAACTTTATCTTTAATTCCTTTATAGATATCAAGATGAGCTGTTTTACTTTCTTGAAGGTTATGATGATCTTATTCAACCTGGTCATAGTTGTAAGTACCTGCGCTTGCTTTTTCCCTTTTGCTGAGGAAACAGTTCTCTTTGAAAGAGCAGTTCTTAGTGATACCAAAGGCCCAGCTAAACCTAAGTTTTAATCCACATTCAATCCATTTTCATAGCTGGAAAGCACATAAGCAAAATGACAAACTGTATTCTGTCAACATTATCTAGCCCAAAGGTGGATTTTATGGGTTAGATGATGCAGAGGGAAACCTGCTTGTCCCTTTGCCGATGATGTGGTCTCTCACTCTGAAAGTGAATTGAATGTGGGTTAGAACTTAATTATACCTGAGCTCTAACTCAATGTAGGTTGAGTAGCTCTCTATGCAACTAGCCACACATCTTTAAAGGTAATGAAGGAGACAAAATGCAGTTGTAGGTAGAGGTATATCTGAGTAATCCGGTTTAGGCGTAACGTGTTTTTAATACCTAGTGATCACAGTCTTAGTCACAGTTCTTGTAAACCCTATAGTACTATTTGAGGACTAAAAAGAGGTTAATTGTGAACTTCATAAATCTGATAGATGCTAGTCTGCTTACTCCAAATTCATATGCAGTAAAAAAAGCACTTCTGAGGGGCTTACTAGGTTTGCAAGTGGGATAACTCCTCTTAATTCCGTAGTTAAGTTGCTTGTTGAAAAAATAGGATGGCTGAAAAGGGCCCATGTTAGCAGTAATCTTATGATGAACCTCTCCAGAGATGCATGATTACCTAGTCTCCTCTGATTCTATTTTGGGACTAATTTAGAAAGGATTGTAGTATAATTCTAGGGTAATTCACTGAAGCTATGTTCCCCCTTTATATGATACAGCCAGACTGATTCTTGGATTAACCTTTTGCTGAACATCATAGATCATCACTTAGACACTGGGTTTGTTTACCTGGAACGTCCTTTGTGACTCTGGCTCCTTTCTGCCACACCCATAGGACAAATAGAAACAATGCCTCTAGTTTCTGTTAAGTTTATTGACCTTGATAGTGGGTGTGTCTCCATAAAAAGGCAGGCCAAGCCCACGAAATATAGTTGCAGTACATCAGAAGTGCTCATTAAAATGTATTTGTGTAAGAAGTATTCATTAAAATGTAACCCTAGCTTGTCTCTGACAGGCTAAATAGTTTATGGTTTCTCTGGGTGTTGTGTGGTTTCATACTTAATCATGTTATTAACTGTATGACAAACTAAGCACCTGTTTTCTTTAGCATGTTCCTTAGATGATATTGTATGAACACTTTCAGAGAATTAAGTTAAAGCTGAGTCATTTGCTGTACTCCTACATTTTCCAAAATAAAAATAACACATGGACCATTTTTGCTTATTTACCAGATTACTAACTCAGCTCCATAACAAAAGTTTGTGGTATGGTTTAGCAACATGCTGGTTTGGGAGGACTAGGCAGTGTGCCAAGGGTGGGAAGATATAGAGGGGCTCGGTGTGATTATTAGTAGCCTTGTGCCAGCTGACTGTGCCAAGCTCCTGTCTCCTCCTGTGGTATAGCAGCCTGTCACTGTCTCCACCTGGGATAAGGGGATTTCTCACTTAACCAAATCATGCACACCCCAGCTTTTTCAGTGCACTGTGGTTCTACCTGAAGTACAGTACTTGGGAAAAATTCAAATAGGCTGAGTGCAGTAAGATGATAACAGGACAAGGAAGACCGTTGGTGGCCTATGATATGCAAATATTTATTTTCGCCACAAACACTTGAGTGCACATTTGGACTTATAGCTGTACAAAACAGTACAATATGCATTCCCGTGACTCAAAAACAACATGCTAAAAGGTAGGAACCTCAAATATTCTATCCCGGTTGAGATCCAAGACTAATTAGATGAGACATGCTAATTGATTGTGAATTACAGTCAGACCCCCGTATCTACTGATTCAGTAACCATAGTTTTAGTTAACCATAGTTACTGGATCAGCCCCCCACCTCTACAGACACCATAAGGGAAAAGCACCCAGAACCATAATGCCTATTTTAGGATCCATAGAGTGTTGGAATGGGCATGTGATGCCACCAGAACCCACCCCGAAATGCAAGGGGGCATATGGGAGGCAAGTGGGAGGTGTTCACTGCTGTCGCATGCCTGTTCCGTCTCTCTCTGGAGGCCGAAATAGGCCTTCCAGAGGCCAGAAAAGCACTTCTGGTTCTGGGTTTGTATGACCCCAGAACCGGAAGGCCTATTTGCAGTTATCCATGGTTTCAGGTAGCCATGCTAGGAGCCAGAACATATCCCCGGTGGGTACAGGGGTCCAATTGTAATATTAAAAGGAAAGAAACACATAGACTAGTATGGCAATTTCAGAGCTTTTTGGTATGCTTTATTATGAAATGCAAAGAGATTAGGCTGTGGAAATAGAAAGCCCTATATCTGCTTTTAAGTCTGAAGGCTGCTGGATATCTGCTGTGTACATGATCAATGAACGCTCAATTTATGTGCATAATCTTAAAAATCCATGCTCTGGTAACCTCTAGATTGGACTGTTGTGCACTCTACATAGGGCTGCCCATGAAGACGGTTCGGAATTTGCAGCTAGTGCAAAGTGCAGCCGCCAGGGTGTTAAGTGGGACAGCTAGCAGGATGCAAATCACCGGTTTTAGAAGGGCTGTACTGGCTGCCAGTTTGCTGCCGAGCCCAATTTAAGGTGTTAACTCTGACTTATAAGGCCCTAAATGACTTGGGCCCAAAATATCTACAGGAACGCCTCCTCCCATACCGACCTGCCCATGCCCTAAGATCTGCAGGAGAGGCCCTTCTGATTGTCCCACCACCTTCAGTAGCGAGGCTGGTGGGCACCCGGGAGAGGGCCTTCTCGGTAATGGCCCCCAGGTTGTGGAATAGCCTCCTCCCTGAGGGGCGTCGTGCTCCTTCTCTGTTTATGTTCAGGGAGGCAGTAACAACGTACCTCTTTGCTCAGGCCTTTGGATAAATGTCAGCCATGTTTCCGCCACTGTAAACACCACTGTTTTAATTGATATCGTTTTGGTTTTTTTTAACATGTTGGATTTTAGACGCTGTGATGGTTTTTACTGTTTTATTATATATTGTTGTTCGATATGGTGGATTTTAAGGTTGTTACCCATCCAGAGACCTTCAGGTATAGGGCGGGATAGAAATATAACTAATAAATCAATAAAATAAATAAAAATGGCAACATTTTCCTCTCTAAATATTCACTGATAATTTATGCCTTCCTCTTCCATGCACATGTGACAACCATCTTTATAATAATCACGGATGTCCGGAAGTGACATGTATAAATGTGGTAGAAATACTTTTGTTCATGAAACACCTCTTAACGCCTTCAGAGATAACTCTTAACCATTCTCATCTCTAACCATTCCCTCTCTTTACATTTATATAAATACAGTATATGCATTTATAAATGTAAGTAAAACTTGCAGGGCAGATTACAATAAAGCTAATATAGAATAACAAAATCATAATGGTTACCAGCAACCAAGACATTTTTGTTAATAAGAAAATTGATAAATATTAAACCTGTAAAAACAACAGCACTAAGTCATTCTGAGCATAGACCCCTTTGATTCCAGACAGAGGTGCTAACTCTTCAAATAAAGTGATCTCCTTGAAAATAAGCAATCATCAAGAGTTTTTACAATCATAATGTTGGAGGCTGTAAGAGCAATATTCTTGGGGAGGGGATTACTTTGAACTTAACATTCAGTTTACACAATAGGTCTGGAGGGGAACAAAGTCATACCTTTCTCTGTGTATCACCATTCAGCATTTAAAAAGATCTAAAGGGCATGCAGGTGTAAGCAGAGAAAATCCTTCTACAAATCTGGGAACCCTGCCATGGACCAGCATCTTAACCATGTTGACAGGTGGAGAAATTCTGCTCACAGATTAATTGCATGGTGTTGGGCAGGACCAGTCACATTTTGTCCCCACACCCTAACGGATTACACCATCTTGGGAAGTTCCAAGAAACAGTTACCATTTAATTGGTGCTACTTCCTTCCATTAAAGTGCCTTTGAAGTTTGAAGGCTTCTTCCTTGTGCGTCAAAATGGCTACTCCTGCTTTTTAGATGCTAAGGCTTCACATCACGCATGCATGCACACACTAGCTTGGAAGTACCTTAAACATAGTAGCATGTGGCCCTCATGTTCTCAACACTTAGTCCGTTTTATTTTAAGAGTGCAGGATAGGAATTGGCTGACGGACCATGCATTTTTATATTGCCTGGGTGCAGCCCATTAACATTCCCATTTGGTACTGGTGTTTCTGCTGTGGAGATCATTGGAACTGGAGGGGCAGCACCAAAATAGCTTGGTGGGGGTTGCTGGCCTAGCCAAGGAGTATGCTGTGGTGGCATCATAGCAGGCCCAGTAATGGATGGCAGAGGGAGCAGTTCAGTGGTGACCAGAGGCCGTTGGGTATAGTGGGATGAAGGGTAAGTCAGGAAGTGGTAACAGAGGTCAAAATGGAAAGAACAAATGTTAGGTAAAATTCCTTTAAGTCTTAAGTGTTTTCAAATTCACATGGAAATTGACCTCATCATAATTCATATAGTGAATTATGCTTGCTGAGTTAGAATACTGTATGCATGAAGATGAAAAGGAGTATGACCTAAAGCTCTAAGCAACTTTGGTATGATGGGCCTCTGCCCACTTTGTCTTTATGGACCAAAGTTATATAAATCAGTCAGTTCAGGGTGGTCCTGTTTACTTTGGGTGTGTTTACACAAATCACCTTGTAGAAGGTAGTATGGTACATACATTTGCGTTGTGAGCTTATCTCTAATCCACCTTTTAGAGCTCAGAATGTTCATGAGAGGGGAAGAGAGCAGACTAGTATGTGAACCATCCCACCTATGAACCATTTTGAAGCCATTTCTAGTTAAAGTTCAGAGGTGCTTGTTTTTAACTCTGTGAATGCAGCCTTAGAATTGCTGATCCCTGTCAAGGTCTGGTTCTTTTCCCTTGGCAAAGGACCACAGTGTTGTGTATGTTGTGAAAAGCCACTGAACCAGCTTGATTCTTTCTTTTCCCGATAATGTACTGTTCAACCTGGCATCTATAGATGCCCTACCCTTTTATTTAAAAGCAAACAGAAATGGCACCTGTGGTCAAGGATAATTGCTTTGAGCCTGTTGGGAATGTTTCTGTTTGGTGCCAAGTGCGCACCTAACTTTTTCAAATGAATAGAAGCCTGGTCTGAAAACTTTGATAGCTGTTGCTAGTGAAAACTTTCCTATGTAAAGACTTTAAGATGATTGCATAGACTCTTGTTACCTTGAGACTCTTGTGCATCTAGATTCCTTGAGCATTGAGAGACACTGAAACTTACAAATGCTTGCTTACTTCTGGTTTCTAGCCCTTCTAATTTTTTTTCCAAACAAATTATGTAACCATCTAAACATGGGGCCTGTTTGCACTTGGCCATATTGCCTACACTAGGATGTGGACTGCAGGTTGTATTCCAGAATAAAGTCAAGTGAGAAAAGGCCCCTGGTTGTGGTAACTGTTAGACATAATTGAATGAGTTTTTGCCCTCTTATGTTCTAATAGATTTTTTAAAAAACCTTTGGTGTCTTAGGCCCCCATTCCTCTTTAATGTTTTTAACAAACTGAAACTCTCAGATGATGCTGAAATTTGTCTGAAGAGTATTAGAAATACTAGTTAGATCAAATTTGGAATCTATATTTTCCAAATTGATCCCTTCAGATGGTTTGGACTACAATCCCAAATGTACTGCCTAAGGAGCTCTAGTCTGAATTGTGTTTCCTTATAGGGTTTTTCCCCAAGCACTCTGAGGTGTCTTACAGGTGGTTCACGTGCCGGCCTGCCCCTCCCTCTTCTCATGAATATTCTAGGACTAGACGTGGGATAAAAACACAAGGCCATGATATTTCACTTGTTCTGAACATTTTCTTCACTCTGGATCTTAATGGTTGACTTGTGGAAACCCTGCATTTCCTGTAACTGCTTGCCATGTCAAAGCTGTAAAAAGCTATTACTATTCTGTTACCAGCCGTTAACGCATTTTCCATTGAACTTTGCTGTTTAAATATAGTTCCTCTGCACACTTCAGCTTGCTTACGGCTGATCAGTCACAGGCACACCTTAACACCTCAATAAGCATATTTTTATTAGTACTAGGACTTTGATAAGACACACCAAGAAAAGGCATTGCTGAGGTGGCTTAGATAAGGCTTTGAGGTGGGATTGTTCACACTCCACATGAATATTCTGTGCTAGAAAAGGTGGGTTAAAGGAGGCTGGGGAGCATGAGGGCAACAAGCTGTCTCTCTGAGGTACCCCTTTTGTTATGTCTGATCACAGCCTCAGTGAAGGGGAGCCGTTTAGGCACGTGCATAATATGCCACATGGGGCGCATCCCCATGGCATGTCTTATTTCGGTTTAAGGAAACCGAAAT
>MTQE01001134.1:55359225-55372044 GCA_014337955.1 Aspidoscelis marmoratus | reverse complement strand
CCGTCGCCGTCGAGCCTTCGGGGAGCGGCGGCAGGAGACACAATGCCGAGACGGCTCGTAGCAGGGAAAGGGACTTTCCTTTTTAAATTTCAGAACAGCGCAGTGGATTCTTTCAATGAAATCATTTGAAAGCAAGCTATTGGGGAAGGGAATCCTAAACATGACGTGCCTACAATACGGAGAGCCCATTGGTTACAGTGCGATTGGGGGCGGGACAGCCTTAACACAGAATCTCATCCCGGAAAACGATACTGTCCACACAGTTAAAAAGGAAACACGTATCGACGCACGATCCCGGAGTGAGACCTGTTGAAATCAGGATTTACTTTAAAACGGGTTAAGGTGGTTTAACAACGGAAGGAGCTTGTTAAGCCGAATTCCCGTCTGAACTGGGCAGAGTCAAAACATTTTGAATTCGAGATAAGGACGCCGTGGGGATTCGCCCATGATGTGAATTGGTGACCTGCTAACTATTCAGATGGTTCACTACCAAAGTAGGCCCAACATGAAGTCTAGTAATTCTTGGGTGGGGTCATCCCTGGTTGTACCCAGTAACTGTATCCAGTAAAATGTCTTTTTTTAATATTTCCTTAGCTTGGTGGAGCAACGCTCTTAGGCATTGGCATCTGGGTCAGCGTTGACAGCAATTCCTTCCTCAGCGTATTTGGCACTTTATCCTCCAGCTTCATCCAGGTTGTGAACGTGGGCTATCTCCTCATAGTCATTGGAGCTATTCTGTTCGTGCTGGGATTCCTGGGATGCTGTGGAGCGCAGAAGGAGAGCAAATGTCTTCTAATCATGGTAAAACACAAGAGACAAAAAGTTTCTATCACTTGATGGCTGGAAATAGCTTATTTTGTTTTGTCTTGCAATGAAAGAGGTTGTTGATCATAATCTGAGTAGCAAAGGCATTATGGAAAGCTGTCTTCTCCAAGAAGCCATAGGGTGTTTTTCCACTGTCACTAGAAGTACCCATTAAGTACCCATTAATGGGTACAAAAATGCCATAGTTCTGAATGAGCTCTCTGATCAACTACAAGCATGACTGAATTTTTAAAGCAGGTCACTTATGCTTCTTGGTCCATTGTTCCTGTGTACTTGCAATTTGGAAAGTTTCTGGATTTGATGATTCCTTTCTCCTAGGCAATTAACAAGTCAACTTTTATGAAAACTAGAATTGTTTTTCATGTTACCTTGAATTCCCACACGCCCAGGCCTAATATAATAATGTTAAAGTGCTGTTGGCCCTTCAATTCTGTCTGATAGATGCTTACTTTAAAGACTAGTTAGTTCCTTGTCAAAGAATAATGTTAATCACGCTTGGTACATAGGGTTGCTAGATGAGAAGAGGGTATCTTTAAGGATTGCGCAGAAGAGTAAATTTTAAAAGATGTTTCCTTCATAATAAGCTGTGTCTGCTGAAATTTCCTGACTATTAAAGGTGCAGGACCCACGTCCTCTTCATCTGGTCACCCTAGGAAGGTAAAATACAGTTGTCATTCTTCTTTATGATCACGGACCCAAATATGTTGTGTTTTTAAAACCCATAGCTGCTCTTCTTTGTTCTGATGGTCTGCATTTGACATACATGGCTATGGTTGATATCCTATTCTTCCTCCTTTGAATAAGAGGAAATAAGTTTCTGTATGTCCAGCCAAAATTTCCACTGAAGAATGAGGAAGTTTCTGTTGATATGCTCCTAAAGTGTCATGAAAAAAAGATCAAGACAGAGTTTGATAAACAAACCAGATAATTTCTGTGTGGTGAAAGAGACAGGAGTCCGTAAAAGAAAAATGGCCATAGAGGAAGAATGACAAATTTGAAAAATATTGAATCTCCATTTACTTTTTGTTGCAACACAGCTTGTTTTGCATCTTTGCCATACTAGTTAACCCAGAATTGTGAGAAATTCCCATTGGAGTAAGTCACTATGATCCTGTATATGATCCTTGTATAAAAATTCCAATTAAATCGAGTTGGCCAAACTATGATCCTGTAGCTCAGGGGTGTCCAACCCACGGCCCAGGATGGCTGTGAATGCAGCCCAAGACAAAACCATAAATTTACTTAAACATCATGAAATTATGCTTGGACCTTCTTTTTGCTCATCAGTTTTTGTTGGTGTTTGTGTATTTAATCTGTGGCCCATGACAACTCTTCTTTTTCCAGTGTGGTCCAGAGATACCAAAAGATACCAAAAGATACCCCTGCTGTAGATGATCCTGTACAGAATATAAGAGTTTTGGAGGAGTACCTAATTTTTTACTCAGGCTTTTCCACAGTGAATGTTCATTTGTTTTCCCCATCCTTGATTTTCATTGCGGTTTTTTATAACTATGGTTATTTTAGCTGTTTTTGTTCTTTGTATACCACTTTGAGATGATATTTTAATGGGAAGCGGTATATAAATATTTTAAATAAGTAGATAAATAAGTTGGTTCATAATGTAGTAGCTGATCCTGGAGAAAGTAGAAAGACAGCTGCAGGATGTATTTGGTCAAGAGCCTCCAAACAATACTTGCCTGATTTCTGATGCTTTATAAAGTGAACAATCTAACACTCGTGTTATCTTTTGTCCTAGTTCTTTACAATTATCCTGATCATTTTCATAGTCGAAATTGCTGCTGCAGTGGTCGCCTTGGTCTACACATCTCTTGTAAGTAACATAGAAAGGAGGGCATGGTCTCATAACAGCAGTCCTAGACTGCTAGCGTTTTCAGCTTTTAGATGCTTAAGTAGGCCATGGGTTCACAGTTGGGAACTCTACAGAACTGCTGTGATGGAATGATGGAAACTATTATTCAGAAACATCTGTTGGCCATAGCTTTAAACAAGGGATCCCTGAAAGAGTTTAGGAGCGCACTTAATGCAAGATGTATGCTTCATTTGATAACATTTTGGACTCTCATGTTTTGTTGACATTTGGCTGCCATATTTGGAAACTTCATTAGTGACTTCATAAACTAAAATATTTTCCCTAGTGTGGGCTGGGGTCATGGGGTATGAGACGTTCCAAAAAAGGACATGTGAAGCACAATGAAAAGAGATTTCCATTTAACTGAAAAACCTGAAATTTGCATGAGAATAATGAGGTAATTGCTACACCTAGGTATTATTTTCCGTTTTTCTAGGAATTAAATGAGTTAGGACAGTGTGCTCAGTTGTGCAATGATGCAAATTGTAATTCAGGTACAAGCCAAGTTTCTGTTAAGGAAATATGTTAGAACAGTTCTACTATGCCTTTTATGGATTAGTTATGCTCAGTATCTCATCTTCTGTTTGGCTCATTCATAAAAATCAAGTGGAAGAACTGAGATGTCTGCTTATGAACATCAAAAGAAGATACCAGTGAAGAAAACCTGAACATTCCACCCCCATCCCTCCAAAAGTTATTAAATCAGATTCTGGTTCAGCAAAATGCATGGATATTATGTAGTGCTTAGTCAAAAGTTATCAACTTTGTTCTATATAGGTTGGCACTGTTTTTTGCTTAACTATCTAGGAGTTCATCCCTCATGTTAGCTTTTATCATTTCATATCTGTATTTTTGTCTCCACATCAGAATAAACATGGCCAATAAGAAAAAAAGTTGCATTTTGTAACTTACTGTAAATAGTTGCATTTTGTAACTTACTGTAAATAGGTAAATAAAATACACACCTTTTTTCTATTAATATTAAGCAAATCTTTGTGCAGATGTTCATATAGGAAGTGAGGATGATTTTAGAATGCAGACTTTAGATTGGTAATGTAAGGAAACTGTGAGAAGTCAAATTTGAAAGATTCCTCCATCCCTAGCTAGGGATAATTTTAACATTATGAAGGGAGACTGAATATGCCTTCCAATGTTGCTGTGTTTCTTCAAGTAATTTTGCTTTTGACCCCTGGTAACAGAGGTGAATTTGTCTTGCTGTGATGAAACACAGAATGGGGGAAAGTAGAAGTTGTGGTTAGGGGATGTCTATTCTATTGACCTTTAGACCAACCACTAGCATGACCCATGACCATGGCAGATCTTCTAATGTGATATTTCTAAAATATCAATTGTTTGTATACCACCGTCACAGTTTTTACCATATCCACGTACTACTTGCAGTATTAATAACTACTTAATATTTCAGTCGATTCCCTTTTAAACCTCATATCAATGCTAAATAAAAATGGTCTTTGCACCATCTTCCGGTGGTACATGGAACACCCTTTGGAAAATACTCCTGTTAACATAACATATACTTTACACACATGAATTCAATAAAAAATGAATTCAGTTGTACAGGTAGTTTTGAAAAGGTAGACCTTCAATTAGTAACATGTCCTTCTATTGAATAAGAACTCCTTTTGTAAAAGAGGCAAGGTTTTGCTTGCCAGAAAAAGCAGGAAATGAAATATGACACGTCTACTCTCCTGAAGTAATCTGAAGAACAAACATGGGAGGGTGGAAGAAACCTCCTTTGCTTGTCACCACCTATAAACTAATTTCATAGGAGACATTTTGCTACCCAGGGAAGATGAGTGTTAACATCCCCTATAAAGTGTTTCACACCTCCACTTTATAGAACTAATTATTCACTGTATACTGAACAGTGCAGAACAAATGCGTATATGGAAACATAAAATGCAGTGTAGTTGAACTGTGCCCATGTAGGACAGAAGCAAGCCTTACTGAATTAACTGGGTTCTGTCCTAACTTAGTATGGGTAGAATTCCTTTCTTGCCTTTGCGGGGATTCTGGCCCAAATGTGTATGTGAGGAAAACAGCATATATGTCTGGTATGGAGATGGGGAATTGTGGAATTGTATGTCTAGTCTTGTTTAACTTAATTAAAATGGAATTAAATGGCAAATTCACTGATATATGGCAATTCTTGGTCTGATGCTTAGAGGATTTACTTTCTTTCTAGGCAGAAACAATATTGCAAGCAACAGTGACACAAGGATTTAAAAATGAATATGGGAAGAATTCAGACATTACTACAATATGGAATAAAACAATGGAAGATGTAAGTTGGCCCTTAAACATCTTGGAGCTAGGTAGAAAGATAACGGACATTAATATGTACATAAGAACATAGGGCATGTACATAAGAGGAGCCCTGCTAGGTTGGGCCACAGCCTATCTAGTCCAGCATCCTGTCTCACACAGTGGCCCACCAATTGCCTCTGGGCATCTCAGGCAGAAGACAAAGGCAAAACCTTCACCTGCTCTTGAATCCCTGCAGATGGCCTTTAGAGGCATCCTGCCTGTCTCTCCAGTCTGTAGGCAGTACCTAAGAATCCATTCTAATAGCCATTGATACACCTATCATTTGTGAATTTGTTTAACCCTTTCTTAAAGCTGTCTAGACTGGTTGCTGTTACCCCCTCTTCTGGCAGCAAATTCTAAAGACTAATGGTTTCGTGAGTGAAAAAATACTTCCCTTTGTCCTGTCAGCTTCTTAGAGAAAATAATTTTTCTCTATCCACCTTTTCTACACCATGCATGATTTTATAACAGGTCCCCTCTTAAATGCCTTCTTTAAAGGATGCAGAGGCCTAGATGATGCACTCTGATATGTTTCTAATGTAATGAAAGCGTAGGTACCTTTATGGACTGTACTCATGCAATGCCAGACTTTTTCTGCTTTAATTTATCGTTGCTCTTATGATGCCGTCAGATGATCTATGAAAAAGTGGTGATAAGAGGCTTAATGCAAGCCAGAAATGGAAGAGGGGGAAGCAACTTTGAAGAGTAGTAGTAAACTCAGTTTTAAAAATGGGTTCATTGAGACTTTTGAACAAAGGAAATATGGGTCCAGTACAGTCTTGGCTGCAAGAGAATAAAGAAAGGTCGCTTTTAAGAATCAAGTGAACAGACTAGATTGCTTAGATGAACAAAGAAGTGCTTTTTCTGTGGATAAGTATGAATTTAGCAAGTTCTTCAGCTGTTCAAAGTTGTAGTCCAAGGCAGTGGTCATAACAAGGTCTTGTAGTGTCTCATGGTTTGGTTGCTGTTATGCTGCAATACGGCTAGTAGGTGTAAAACCTGGGATTACTCCAGGGTTATGTTGGGATTGACACACATGTCTGTGACAAACCCAGTGTAGCCTGGGATATTTGGGGAATGTCCTGCAGTAACATTTTACCTAAAAAGCAAGAGCACTTACCTTGTCTGGATGCTTACTTTCATGCATGATCCATCATCTTGGAAATGGCCATGGCGCATGTTTCTCAGTTGGTGTGAAAGAAATCTAAAGTGAAATTTATTATTAAAATTACCTTTCCTCTTAATGCCTTTCTCTTTAGTTGAAATGCTGTGGAATAATGAATTATACAGACTTTAATGAGTCTCCCTATTTTAACGAACACCATCTGTATCCACCATACTGCTGCAAAGCTGAGCCTTGTAATGAAATCAATGCTAATAGAGATAATGTGACGGTAAGGAAACTCTCAATTCTTTTTTTTGTATTCTTATGTAAGGGTGAGCCTACTCCTCTGTTCCCTTTCAGAAGAGTTACCTGCGTTGGCCTGAAACAAATTTATGACAGTTGCTGTTGGTGAAAAGGGTTGAGTGCTTCTTCAGGGGAAATCACTGATTTTCTCTCTACCAACTCGCTTCCCGATTACCTGGAGATAGAATGTCTGGGAAGACCATTAAGATTTATATGGGTGATTAGCTGTTATAAAGGGTTCTATAGCTACTGTCCAAATATATTTCAAACCTGTATATTTTGCTTGCTTACTAGTCTGAGAACCTTGTAAAATATGGGCTACATATGCTTGCAATTACTTTGTAATGGGTCCTAGTGTTGTGCGGCTGGTGATCTGCAAAATTTGGATTAGGGTGTTGCTGCTGCAGTATCACTGAGGCAAAGAATGCCCTGCTGTATTAACTTCTTACAACTCTCCCATGATGGAGCTTTCATTGGTGGAAGCCCGCAAAGTTTCTGAATAGGAAGCAGCCTGTGTGGGGAGGTGTTTGCTGATCTCCTCTTAGAAAAATTAAGATGTCGCTTCAGTGAAGTTGAGTAGTAGGATATACGGAAGGTTAGTGAAGGCTGAAAATGGCACTGTAGGCCTATACAGGCTTACAGGTAGATATTTCCTCTCTCTCCCTCTCTCAAGCTTTGACAATGAGTGTTAACAATTCCTGTTTTTGTTTTAATGAGGATTCCATCTGCACCACTTGTCCTATTGTTTTCCCCCAAGGATTAAATCTAATAGTTTAATACCTGTTGTCTGCTTGGCCATGAACTGTGCTGCAATGAAAGTACTTTTTCTTCAAAAATCCTAGGGCTGCTTTCCTCAGCTGCTGTCTGAAATACGTAAGAATGGTGGAGTAGCAGGTGGAGTGGCAGCTGGGATTGCTGCACTGGAGGTATGTTTGCAAAGTCCCTGGGGTTAATCCTGAGAAATGCATCACAAAGTACCATTTACAGCTTTACTAGGTGTGCCCCACTGGCAGTAGGGAATCTCCCTCACAGTTAGGGAGGGAAAGAGGATTAGAGACGTGAGGAGAAAACAAGGGCAGTCCTGTTTTTTCCTT
Organism: Aspidoscelis marmoratus; assembly: GCA_014337955.1. Lineage (NCBI taxonomy): Eukaryota > Metazoa > Chordata > Lepidosauria > Squamata > Teiidae > Aspidoscelis > Aspidoscelis marmoratus. The sequence continues at coordinate 55,364,519 of MTQE01001134.1, read as the reverse complement.
TCACTTACACGTTTATATCCTGCCTTCATTATGGAATTGAATGTGGGTAAGCAAACCAGGAAGGTTTATGTACTTAGTTTTTATGTACTTAGAAGTTTACTTAGTTTTATGAAATCAGACAGTTGATCCATCTAACAACTGAATATGTGCTAGCAACAAAGACCAGCAAGAGTTTCAGGCAGGAATATTTCCAGTTCTTACCTGCAGATCATAAAACCGGAAGGAGCAGGTAGGCAGGTGAGAACTAGGCCTCCAATTGGCCTCATCAATAAGTGGACAAATGCTTATCTTCTGAGTCATCACAGAATTCAGATCAAAGCATTACAAAAATTACCAAGCTGCTCTACAGGCTGGGAAGACAGGCAGGAATGCCTCTTAGGCTATTTAGAGGGATATGAGACCAGGTGAAGGTTTGCCCTTGCCTTATGCATGAGATGCCCACAAGCAATTGGTGGGCCACTGTGTGGGACTGACAAATTTGAAAATAAAGGTTATAAAAATAACTTCAGGCGGGTTTCATTCTTCTTTCCAGCTTGCAGCAATGGTTGTATCCATGTACCTCTACTGCCGCCTGGATGATAAGTCAATGGGCTAGACAATTAGAAGGATGAAATGGCCAGGAGGCGAGAGAATGCTGCACCGAGTAACTTTTCTTAACATGTGTTCACATCAATCAACATTCCTTGGGCCTGATTAGCTGTTTGACTCTACTGAGCTGGAATCTGTAGTGTGTACATAAATGAAATAATGAAAAGTATTTTGATATGAAACTTTTGCAATGATGTAAATGGCTCTTTCTGTGAGTCTGAAATAGACTGGAAAAAGAAACTGGCGGTGTTTCTGCTTCTTAGAAATGGTCCGTCTCTATGGAGCTGGGGACTTTCCACCTAGCTTTGATGCCTATCACAGGTGAAATCACTGAAGAGGCAGCTTTTTAGAACACCTCTAATGGCTTTGAAAGACCCCAGTGCCTTTCCTTTATAAATAATAGGATTACATCTTCTTCTGGTATAAGTGAGGGTCAACACTGCTTTACTCCCTGACTTAGATACCAGTATAACCTAAGAGAATAGCAAAGGCCATAAGTTGCTGTTAATGGCTGGAGGAAAAACAAGCACAAGGCTATGAAGAATGGTGGAAAGAGCATTTCCTCCCACTGGTGTCCAGTGGGAGTACCTGGCTTGCTCTGCTCATACTCCTGCCCTCCCTGATCTACTTGGTGTGATTACCTGGAGTTTTTTCTGGATGTCTAGAAGAACTGGTGCTATCTGAATGGAGCACCTCTTACACCCAACTCTACTGTATATTGACTTATTCTTCTATATATATTTTTTACATTTGTGGATGCAATTTAATTTATAATCTATGGACAAAATCATATTGTTTGCACACTATTGCAATAAAATCTACTTTTTAATTATTTTCTGTGGATATTGGTGTCTTGCAGTAGGGTAGATATTCTAGAACTTCTGTTGGAACACAGTTCCAGCCAGATATCCTGCTAGGAAGTGATAATGTGGGGTATTGCTTCCCCAACTTTGTTGCTTCCTAGCTAGACCTTGCCAGTTATGGTGCTGGGTTTTTTTTGGATGTTTTTGTGTCACGCACATCCAGGTATTTGGCAAGCCCTGAATACCCAGAAGTACACATGCCTACTACTGTGCATTTTGGACTCCGCGCATAAGCAGTGGATGGAGCTATCCCCAAGGTAGCCAAGGAAGGTGAATGTGCTATTGCTGGAAAACCTGCAACCAAATGTTAGATGTTTCAGCAAAAAGTTTTTCATGCTTGTTTTTGGAGGGTAGAAGCAGGACTTCGGTAGGGTTGCCATAGATACCATAGTGGCAACATGACACTTTATGGCCCTCAAAAATCTGGATTGGTCCTGTTGGTCTTGGAGCTGAAGTCATAATATTGAAGTCATAATAGGCATCTCTGTGGATTCCTCTCTGTTGTGGGCCTTTTTAGACATGTCCCTTCATGGAAAAATTGGAGAGGATGAGAAGGTTACTTGCTTCATGCTCCTAGGATGCTGCTCTTGTTGCATAAAAGTTATCCAGCTGGTAGGCAGAAAGCAACACTGCAATGTTTCAGAAAATCCAATCTTGCTGATCCTAACTTGAATGGTGACACAGTACACAACATTTGATAAAGTTTTATGAGCTCAGGAGAAGATCATTTCTTAACATGTATTAATGAAAAGGATCTGAATGCTTGGCATCTGGGGGGAAAGAAATTGAAAAGAGCACCATCAATTGAGTGTTCTTAATGTGGATGTCTTTCCTATAAAGCATTAATGTTCAAAAGTAAGACTGTGGCAAAGAAGGCAGGTCCTTGGAACACATTCAAATGATGCTGGTAAATATCATTCATTGGATGTTTCAACCCTGTGTCCCATGGGTGGAGATTTTTTTCACTGTAAAAAAAATTGACAACCTCAAATATGCCACTGTATGCTTATTTATAGGGATGTATGCAATTTAATATGGCATGCTATATGAAGTTATGCCAGTTTCATGATAATTTACCAACACTGACTCCCAAGGTGTTCAAGTGTAATTGTGGAAGGAATAGTATCTCAGCATGATGCCCACACCACTGATCAGTGAAGGAGGAGGAGGAGAAGGAGGAGGAGAAGGAGAAAGGTTTAAGGGTACTCAAAGTGGCTGACATAGCTTTCTATTCTCCCCACAACAGACATTGCTGGCTTCATTAAGTAGTGTGGAATCAAACCCTGTGTCTGTGAGATACGAGTCCAGCACTCTAACCACAAGACCAAACTGGTGACAATGGGTGCAACAACTCTAGCTAGAGCCATTTCTTTGATACACTGACGATACTGGCAGGTTTCATCACTGGTAGGAGCATGTGTGTCTGAGCCAGTTTTTAGCTGGCAGCTTGGTGTTCCTAACAAATGCTAGAAAGAGCCGATGACAGGATTTTTGGCAGCTACCATTGCTTGGAAAGTCCAGTGGCATAGGAAGTGGCAGTTGCTAGCAAGCTGCTTACAGTGCATGCACATGTGGACGCTTATGCGTGTGAGAGGGAATTACTACTATTTTTGCTCATCCTACATCACACTGCACAAGTATAAACTCAACCATAGTCTACTGTTACCAGCCACTTCACAAGAGAAAAGTTGGGAATCAATAAAGGACACTATTCTATACAAAGAATCTCTGAAGCTTACCGTCAGCTTGTCCACTGCACTGCCATCTTGGTCACTCTCACGGACCCACCCTTCTCTCTTAACTTCATTACAGGTACTGTCTTTCCCCTATGTTGTTGAATTCCATGCATGCTGATAGTGCTGTTCTGGGAACTACCAGAATGTTATGAGAACTCAAGGTTATTGTGGTGTGAGCATGATCTGGACTGTGGGAAACAGATGGGGAAGAATGTTAGATACATACACTGAACAGAGCTGTGATCTTTTATCAAATAAAGGCTTGCTAACATGGCTGAGCTTTCTCTGTATATGTTCCTGCCCTGTAGTGATCTTGACACTTACAGGAGTTGTAGACCAGAAGGCCAAGGAGGCACTGAGTTGCCAAATGGTGTTGCATACCATAGTCATAACAATGAAAACATGAACAGAAGAAGGTAAGATCGTATACAGACACCAAACTACTGCGACAGGTGGTGACTGTGTTTTTGAAATATTGGTTGGGCTTAATTTTTCCAAGCACATAGTATTTTTTTTTTCCTGGCTGTTAAATTCCACATTGAGCTGTCTATTCTAGTTCTGGTCATGTGTGAATGTAAGAGATGTTATCCTAATCAGAAAGTTTATTTTCACAACAAGCAGTGCCAGGTGTTCATACAGTTGCAGAGCACAGAATTCAAGGACAGAGGGCATACAAGTCCCGAGTTCTCTTTTTTTTATAAACTCCATTGGTACTTACAAATGTGAAGGGCGCTGACTTCTGAAAATTCAAGTAAAGTCTTGTGTACATGACTAGAGAGAAAGGCTTTGTATATCTGCCTAACTGGTAGTATTAGGATCTGACTCTCCTGCCCCTCAGCTTCATGGAGTGCCTCCTGGTTCTACTGTTGCGCAACAGAGAAAATATTTTTTCTGTGTCTACCTTTTATATCCTCCAATCAGGTCACCTCTTAAACATCTTTCAAGGTTGAAGAGGCCCAGATATTACAGCCTGATTTCATAAGGAAGGTGTTCCACCCCCTTTATACAGATTTTACTTTATACCAGTAGAATATATGTGCTTGTCTAAAACTAAGCAAAGAGTAGTTTAGGGTGATTCCACACTGGCTGGCATATCTCATCAGTAAGTATACTAGGAATGTCTTTTCTGCAAGAGGTCCCATTGCCTCCCTTAGACTGTACCAGCAGGCCAAAGGGAAGGTCCTTAAAATGCTTGCTGGTCCAGCCAGTTCAGAATTGCCCTTATAGCAGTCCGATGTGGTTGTAGTGCTCTAGTAGCACTAGCAATTGCCCTAGATGTTAACCCTAAAAAATTGATTTCAGTAGTGGGGTTCCATTCTGAAACTGGAAGTTTGAGGGGAAACCTCATTTAAAACAGACTTTAGAAAACTCAGGTGGCCCTGCATCCATTCTATTTGAATTCCAGATTGATCTGAGCTTCTAATCCATCTGTTCAACACTCCAACTGCATGCAAAATCCACTGACAGCAGCAATGGATGGATATGGCCGTACATCATGCATCCATTAGCATTCCACTTGTGCATTTATCCAAGTGTGACTGAGTAAGCTCAGGAGCCTCTTGTCCCAAAAAACGGAATTTATAGGTCTGCCCCATTTCTTAAAGGACTTGCACATGGATCTGCTACCATAGAAACCAATCCTGCAAGCATCTGTTATTTGTTTAACAAATAAAATGTTCTCATGAATTCAGGTTTCACAGTCCTACTACAGTGAGAGCACTGTTCCGGGCCTGATAAGCTGTATGATTCAATAAATGTTTCTTCAGAAGTAGCCTTTGATGTTCTGTGCAAGGGCATTACATTTATATCCAACGTGTCCTCTAAATGTTTCTCTTGTTTGCTGGACCAGGTTAAGAACTTTCTGTTGACTTAGGTAAACAATAAACCTGATTTTCTTTATGGTTTTGTTTATAGTGAAAAATGCCTTTTAGTTTATAAGTCTTAATTGACCAGTAAACAAACTCAACTGTCAGAATAATAAGACAGGGAAATTGAAGTCATGCACGTGTATATTATCATTGTTCCTTATTAGTAACATGTGAAAAAGACCTTTCATGATTAAGGGACTTCTCTCAACAATTTCTGAGTTCACATTCTCCCCCCCCCC
>MTQE01001134.1:55315243-55336145 GCA_014337955.1 Aspidoscelis marmoratus | reverse complement strand
CCAGGAGGTCCCCTCCAACTCTACCATTCTATGATTCTATGATTCCCAGACGCTACAGTTTTCAGTCTCCTTGTAAACTGGCTTCTCATAGCATTTCATTAAAACACTGTGTGACACTAGAACCAGGGGGCACTCTATGAAGCTGATGGGTAGGAGAGTAATCGTCTGACAGGTGGAAGTATTTCTTCACCCAGAGGGTCATCGGCTTAAGGAATGTGCTGCTGGAAGAGGTGGTGACAGTTACCAGTCTAGATGGCTTTAAGGTAGGGTTAGACAAATTTATGGACGACAGATGTATCAATGGCTACTAGAACGAATGCCTAGATGCATCTTTCAGGCTGGGGGGTGGTGGAACTGGGGCACTTCTAAGGCCATTTGCTGGGACTCGAGAGCAGGAGAGGGTTTGTCCTTGTCTCTGATTGAGATGCCCATGAGCATCTGTTGGGCCACTGTGTGCGACAGGATGCTGGACTAGATGGGCTGATGGGATGCTTTAAATTAAAGCATCAGAGTTTCTTCACAGTTGAAAGCTCATGTTCTGCGGTCAAGATGCCCTTCTCATACCCTGGGAGCATGAGTGAGGGTCCCCCAGTCCTGTTGGAGGTGCTCTGCCCTGGAGGACATTTCTTCCATGTAGTGAAGATGCAGCAAAATATCCAGATTGTACGTCCTGAGCCAAATGAAAACAGAGTTGGGTGGCAACAGAGATTAACAAAATACTGTTTTAACCATTTAACCTACCACCTCACTCTGTCACCTATTCTGATTTTTAAGAGGTGATTGTGGCATATAAAGCAAGTGACAGTAGGAAAAGATAGGGCTAGAGAGGAAAGCCCCTTCGTGGACCACTGCCTTATTGTGATGGAGGGAAATTGTACATCTCAATGAAGCTACACACAGTGCTGTGTAGGACCTCCTAAGATGGTCGTATGCAATGTACTCCTTTTTTTCCAGCAGGACCTGTGAAGCAAAAATGCAGAGATCTGGACAGTGCTAAGGATCATTTTCATCAGTGGAACTTGCCCAAAAGTCTGAGTCGTATTTTATCTAATAGAAAACACTGGGTGTGCACCCACAACTCATGATTTATTCCCCACCACCTCCTAAGGCCAGATGACTCAAAATCTTTGACAATGCAGCTTTTTCCTCTCTAAAACCCCCTTTCTTGCATCACAAAAGGCTTAATCCTGTTGCCCTGTTGCAGGAAATCTACTTTTAAACAATTAGAATTCATTCCTTTGGTTCCTGAATTGAATGATTGGACTAACACAGATTGGAAAGCCTGAAAATGTTGCCTTTATTCAAGTTTTGTGATTTTTTTTGCCCCTGTTAAAGTCATCCCCTAACCAAAAGAAGACACCAGGAAATTACTGCTTCCTCCTCTTGCCTCCTTTCCTTTCCTTTCCTCCTTTCTCTGTTCTTCCTCCCTTGACATTAACTTTGCTTCGCTCCCTTCTTCATTTTATATCTCACTTTGCTCTCAAAAGCAGCTTAGAAGTGGTTACATCCGAATGCTAGCATCTTGAGCCATGCTGAAGGGCAGAAAATGCACTTCTAAAGTGCACTGTGTCGTCTTAGAGGCTGGATTGGAATACTAGCTGACACATGCTACTCCCTTTAAGCTGCTTTTAAAAATGTGTGCAGATGCAGCCCATAGTTATTTATTGAATTTTTGATTGAATAACTCAGTTGCAGCAGCATATATTCTTTCTCTACATCATCCTGGCTGAACTTTGCCTGCTTAAGGATAACTAAGAATCTAAACATGATTGTAGGAAGTAATGAGAAAAACAGCTCCTTGGAATTTGATGCAGAATTTTTTTTTAAAAAAAATGTTATTTAGCAATAACAGAGTAAATCCATCAGCCTGTAATAGGTGCCCATGGTATGCTCACTTGACATACTGTGTTTATTGTTGAACTAGAAGAGTTACTAATTAACAATTTTGTTGCATAGTTAAAACACTTGATGCATAGATTAAGGCTGTGATCAGACGCAGGAAAAAGCACCTCTGAAGTAAGCTTGTTCTTCCCTTTGTCCATTCACAATCCAGTAAATTATTATCAGGCCAACAAATTTGAAAACAATTATGGTCCCACCAACATCTACTGTGTTTCTTAGGCTGTGTTCAGACATAAGGGGCACCTCAGAGGGACAGTGTGTGGCCCTCATATTCCCAAGCCTTCTCTAATCCATCTTTTTGAGCACAAAATGTTCAGGAGGGGGGGAGGGGCAGAGTGATATGTGAATTATCCCACCTTCTCTAACCTGCCTTAGAGATGCCTCAAAGGTGCTTTTTTTTCTGTGTCAGATCACAGCTTTTATTGTTTTAATTAGTGTTCCAATTGCAGCAAAATAGATTTCCTTCTCTGTCAGTTCATAGCCTGATTTACTGTGCCTGAAGCACTTGGAAATGATTGGCAAATGGCCATTGTCCCCTATGGTCAACAGCATGAGCTGACAAATCCTGCTTGAGATCTGTAGGCTGAAGTCCTTCAACATCTGGCAGGTTACACTTCAGGTACCCTTCTCCACAACAGCCTCTTGCTGCAAGGGTAAAATGGCACAGTAACAATAGCAGCTGCTCTGCCCCCGGCTTACATCATGAGTTAGCAGCCATCTTTTCCATGCATCAGTTGATTTATGCCCTAAAGTGATTCAAGTCGTCATAGTGATTGATTTTCTGCTTCTTATCTTCCTTTTCACCTGCGACTTCTTGCCTTTTAATGTCTGTTTGCTCTAGTTACAATTTAATGGCTTAATAGTAGGAGTGATAATGTAATAGGGAAATAGCATTGATAGCTATTGTGGGGAAAAAAAGGACACTCCCTTTGACTATTGAGAAACTAGATGACGTACAAAATGAATGGACAGATCAACTATGTATGTATTACACAGTAGCTATGTTGAGGGTAAATGTTTGTCCTAGGATCCAACTACAAGTGTTAATCCACATTTGATCCATAGTTATTTCTCCATCACCATTGTGCCTCCAAGCAGCTGTCCAACAGAGCTTTTTCAGGTGGTGTGAAAAGCCCCTTGAGATTTAGCATAAGGAGGCAAAGGCAATTGCCACCTAGCATGTGCTGTGACAAATTTGCAGGGCACTTTGAGGGCAAAGTCACTCATCAGATCAGTAGAGGATTGGATGCCACAGTTAAAAACAGAGGAAGCGTCCAGAGAACTGTCTAGTCCAGTTATCTTGGATAAGTTTCAGCTACTGAGGCCTGAGGATGGAAAGAAGCTGCTTGATGGGGGTTCTGCTAACCACGTGCATTCTGGATCCTTGTCGTTCTTGGCTGATTAAATCTAACCAGCTGGTTGCGACTGGATGGATTTAGGGCAGTGATGGTGAACCTTTTTGAGCTCGGTGTGTCAAAATTCGCAAGAAAATCTAGCTTAACTTGGGTGCTGTGTCACATCTAGAAATATCCATGATTTTGTGATATTTGTAGCTCTAGTAAAAAAGTTATATTTTTGATATATGTATTTTATTAAAAGCAAAAACAAATATTCTTTACATTAGTGACTTTTGTTGCTGAACCTTCAATTGAAAGTTGGTATTTCGTACACTTCAAGAACAAGCAAGCACTACACGCCCAGGTGCCAGGGTGACCAGGTGTGTCACCCAAAAGGGCTTGGCGTGTCACCTGTGGCATGCGTGTCATAGGTTGGCCATCACTGGTTTAGGGAGTGATGAACACCTCTTTGACAGGTGGGGTGGTACCAAAACTGAAACCAAGGTGAAGGTGCTGTGTATGGTCTTATGTCCATGCAGAAGGGAGGTGTACTGTTCTTGATGAGTAGGGATGTGTGTGAAGCACATTTCCCCCTTTGATTGAGTTCAACTTGAAGGGGGAATGTTGGGCTTTGTGCGAAGCCCCTCCCTGAATGTAGGGGGCTTCACCTTTGTGCACAAAGGTAATCCCCATCCCTTCCTTCACATCTTGCCTCACCTCCCCATTCACCTTTTGCCACTACTGCTTCCAGCTCAACTAGGCTTTCTAGAGATATATGTGCAGCTGGAGAGGTCACCCCCATTTCCAAATTTATGAATGGGACAACCTCTCCAGCTGTGTTCACATCTCCAGGAGGCCTAGTTGAGCCTCTGAGAATGGCACAGTGGCAGTGGCTGCCAGATTTAATGGTAAGGGGGCACAGGCGAGAGGGACACAAAATGGGGGATGGGCAGATCTGACCACCCCGAAGCTTCAACAAAGGCTGGATACATTTGCTTCATGCAACTTCAAAACTGACAAATATTTTTCACCCATCCTTATTGGTAGGTTTCTTTGCCCTTGGAGGGATGGGTGTGTAATTTGTGGGTGCTCTTGGACTCTCTGGTGACACGAAGCTTATATGGAGGTGGGGATCAGGAATGCCTACTCACAGAGACAGTCTGGCCACACTGATCATGCTTGAAGATGGTTCAGAAGCTGCAGCTGGTGCAGAACACAGCAACTAGACTGGTAACACACACTGCTGGTGGGATACACATTACAACAGACCTATTAGTTAACAATTCCAGTTCAAGGTATTAATGTTAACTTATAAGGCCCTAAATTGGTTCAGGCCTCATATAGACCTGCCTTTGAGGTCTGTGAGGTCCTCTTGGCAGTCTCACCACTGTCAGTAGAGTGGGAACATGTGGGAAGACATTATCAGTTGTAGCTTGGAAGTTATGGAAAAACTCAGGCACCCTCATTGTATGTATTCAGACAACTAGTGAAGATACTGAAGGAACAACATCCCCTTCCCTTACAGACCATATCATTGTTTTAATCTGTTTTTATTGTGACATTAGTGTAACCCAGTTTGAGACCTTTGGGTATAGGGTGGGATAGAAATATAATGAATAAATAAGTAAACTTCAGAGCGAGCAAAAAATACATATGAGATGCAGCTTAAAGAAGGCTTCAGAGTGGGATTGTTCACACATCAGTTTGCCCCTCCCTTCTGTGCTAGGATAGATGGATTAGAGAAGGCTTGGGAGTAGGAGGACCACACACCTCTGAGGCACCTCTGAGGTACCCCTTTTGATATGTCTGAGCACAGCCTGAGAGAAGTATCAGCAAAATGACTAGCCATTTCCTTTCTGCATTATTTAATCTAAAGGATTTTTTGTGGGGTAAAATAATGTAAAAAGAAAACTGTTTGACACTTTGCCAATGTGTTTTCTCACTCTGAAGATGGATCAAATGTGGATTAAAACTTAAGTGCAGCTGGTCCCTTAAAGTTTAAACAAAAGAGCGCAGGTTTTCTATTGATGGCCCAATTTAACCCAGAGCTATATCAGAGTGAACCAGTGAACTAAACTTGCCATTCCATTCCTTTGAAACACAATACATCCGTTAGTCTGTCTCCTCCTTTTAGTTTCTCATGTGGTGGCTATGTAAATATAATTAATCAAAAAACTCAAATAGAAAAGGGCAGGACAAAAGGACTGCAGTAAAGCAAATTCCAAAACTGCAAAGCAAACTATGGTTATGAAGTCTGGTTATCCGTTCCAAAAGAACAAATTATATAGTAAGTTTATTTTCCCTTTAATGTGTGCAATAATGCTGAATATTGGAATTCTAAAATGCTGAGCACTCTGAAACCACAGATACTGTTGATGTATTCAAACTATGTTCATGAGAGCCCTCTGTAGACTGTTCTTTCACTAAATGGTCAAAGCAACTCCAGTGAAAGAACAGTAACTATACTAAACTACACCATTGAAGACCACATCTTCAGTTACTCTGGAAGTTGTCAGTGGACATGTCATGTTTGCATTTGTGGCAGGAGGCACCCCACCGCAAGACTGCCTCCATTAAGGCCTTCCCATGTACCTTCCCATGTAAGGTGCAAACCATGTAAAGTGCAATTTCTTGCCCTCAGTGAAAACACTTTGGATGTTTTTCCACTGTCGCTAGAAGTACCCATTAAGTACCCATTAATGGGTACAAAAATGCCATTTTGTACCCATTAATGGGTACTTAATGGGTACTTTTAGTGACAGTGGAAAAACACCCTTTGTTAGCTCTGTCACATGGTGCCTCCATGTTCCGAAATGGAGTTGCAGAGGTGTCTGATGATGTGGTGTACAAGGTGTTTTTGCTGAGGTGCTTGCCCTCTGGCCTGCACCCCATTGGAGATTCAGCCTTAATTTTTGATAAGAAATTATGACACAGAAAGGAAGAGCAATCTGAATACTTTTATGAATCCAGCAGTTCTGTGGTGTAAATTCTTGTCCTGTAGGAATACTCTGTACCTTCACAAAGCATACCTTATCTGGACCATGGAGATCTGTGACGAAAAATCACGCCTTTCTCGTACAGTAAGGACTTTATCACATTACAGAGAAGTAACAGGTGAACGCACAGGAAATGCCCAATAAAATAGTACTGAGGACATATCTAAGCAGGCTTTCAGGGTTTATAATCCCATAAAGAATTTCCTGCACTTGATTACGTTTTGTCATCAACTTTAGCACTATGATCTAGACTAATTAAGTCAGTAAATTTCAATCATAAAGGCTACTACTGTCTATCATCCAGTATATTTAGAAGGATTTAGTTCTAAGTAGGTATAAGATTGTGTTGTCAACTACCTGTGCAGAAGAAACATTTGTTGTTAAGCATGCTGTACCAATTGTGCCTAGGGAAAAACAAATCTAAGGACAACATGCAAGATTAAGAAAGCAATGAAGTGTTCATTACCCTCTTTGAAATAGAAGTGCAGCTGCATGTATATTGTCTTCCTGATGAGCAAAATAGCTAAATGGAGTCCTAATACTAAAGCAGACAATAGGTTTTCACTATAATTGATTTTAAGGTGGCCGCTTGCACAAAACCATACAAAACCAATGAAAACTGAACAAAACCAAAGAAGGAAGTATATCGACACAAAAAAGATAATAGGGCACAGATATGAATAAAATGTAGGTATATGAATTCATATGCAAAGTTGCAATTTTATAGTTGTGATTTTATTAGCGAAGCATTTAAGTGTTGTGAAATTAGAGGTCTCTGCCTTTTTATTTTACCTGGAAAAACTTGGATCCCTGGATCTTGGTATACCTGGATATTCTTAAAAATAAAAATTAAAGCCTGCTATGCAAGGGAAGGGGAAGAATGAAAATCACAGAGGGGAATGACCTAGTAATAGCATAGGGACATGAAGCATTGATAAAGTCTGTTATACTGGAAGTGCTGGTTTGCCCCCTGGCCTCCATCTTTTCTAAGGGCAAACAGAGACTGAATCTGCAGGAGAAAATACATTCCAGTACTATGAAATACTGAAATGCAAATCCAAAGAAAAGTACAAGCAGGGGAAGCCCTTGGACCAGATGTACCACCTGAGAATGCATAGGAAGGCTTCAGTTCCATAGGGATGAGAATGGTAAAGTTCATATGCCTTGCTTAGATGCTGTACCAGTTGTGGCTCAACCCCACGTCCTTCTTTTGTAAGAATAACACCTACTAAAATGGAGGTAGAGGTGTGAATCTTGGCCATTTCTCAGAAGAGGGCAGGCAACATCCTTCCCAGTTGCCTGCTCTCCCAGTTGGATGCAATTACTATTTGTGTATTCAAATTTACTTCAGAGTTTTTTTTTAAAAAATGAGGCAGGTTTTTTTCTGCCTCTTAAGACATGGAAAGATTTTATTGCAATGGGCACCACAGAAAATGTGCACCTCTCGTTCAGGGGTCCCCAAAAGTCTTTTTCTGTGGTATGGAATGTCCTCCTTAAAACCTGGGAGAGCTTTGAATGCCAGGCATTAAACTGTGCATTAAACTGTGCTCACCCCAGTGGAATGTGGAAACATGCCAAGTTCCTTGCAAGTGTCTTTACTTAAAATTCCTTATGTTTAACACATAAAGATAAAATATTATTTCAAATAGAAAAAATATCTATGGGTGTTTTTCCACCGTCACTAGAAGTACCCATTAATTACCCATTAATGGGTACTTCATTAATGGGTACTTAATGGGTACTTCAAGTGACAGTGGGTACTTAATGGGTACTTCTAGTGACAGTGGAAAAACACCCATAATCTATGTGGGAAAGCCCTGGAAGTTATCAGGTACTTTTTCTGAAACAGGAAGGACTAAAATATGGTGTGAGAAGATAAAACCTGCCCAAAGGTCAAAAGTGCTTATATAGCACACACACTTTCATTTTTATTTATTTTGATGAATGTTATGGGTTAGCTTGGGTAGCTTCTACTGTTGAACTTAAGGGAGAGGAAGAAGCATTTTGTACATAAAACATTAAAAAGAATAAAGAGAACACATCTCAATAGGAAAGCAAGATCACCAAAGGGAAGTGGAGTATCCACTGTGTGAGACATCAATGTATATCTTGCCATTTTCTAAATTATCTTACTAAATAAAACATATATAGCAAGCTTGGAAACAAAGAGATCCATCTTATTTTTCAGACTGTTAGTTTCAGACTGAAGTTTAGACTGAAACTCTGACTTCCAAACAAATATTTTTGTTTTGTTTGAAACATCTTTCATTTGTTTACAGTGTTTAATGGACATTTTAGAACCTATTACTGAAATGATTCATCTAATCTTGAATTCCAAACTGTTCCAGGAATGGTTGGAGTACCTCAGACATCAGAGTGTGACATGCAACCAGAACATTTGGAAAGAACAGGAATATGTTTCCACTAAACAGCACGGGTTTTTAGTAAAGGCAAACAGAACTTTTTCTAAATAAAATATCTTAGTTCAGTCAGAGAAACTCAAGGAACTCGGAATCAGAATTCCCATTCCCATTTATCCTGTCTCTATTACCATATGGATAGCAATTATATCACTTAAAATTCAGCACACAAAAATACAATACAAGTGCATAGGACACAGGGACTTTACCCCAAATCTGCACATGAAGGTGAGGAAACAACCAATTGATCATAAAACTGGATGGAAACTGTGGCTATCAGTCATTTTGGCAGGTAGTCATTGGGAGAGTTGTCTTGACGTGGTAGTGGCTGTCATTCAGTGGTAGAGCAAACAGCCTTGAAAGAGAAGTTTCACCAGTTCTATATCCAGCTTCTTCCAGAAGTAGACAATGGGAAACCTCTTCTGTATGTCTGCCAAGAAAACTGCACAGAGGTGATCATGGAGGTGCTGCCAGTGAGTTAGCCATGACTTGGTACCAACATAGGCTAGGCCTATGAGAAGTTCCATCTGCTTTGTCAATATTCCATACGCACGGGGCTTTCTATCCAATAGCAGAAATGCCTCATATATTAGAGGTTCAAGAAGCCACAAATGAAGGTAGAGGGAGAAGGAAAGGGGGCATGATGGGAACTTGTCTGCTTATATGTTCTTTGATTATGTGTTCTGTAAAGGCGTATGCTGTATTGCCATGCATTTCTGCTAAAGCTTTAAGGTTACAGCTTAAATGTGAAAAAAAACAAACCAGTTTCTTTTAAATAGAAGAATTTTATTAAAAAGACCCTCAATATTCCTTTAAAATCTAGTGAAGTGCAGGATCTTCAGGGCTCTGGGTGTGAGGATAAATGTGGATTTAGAACTCTGTTATTTATTTGTTGGATATATATACATCCCAGTATATATGTCCAGTATCTCCTACAGCATCTGAACCGTTTTACTTATTTATTGCTTGAGTAAGTGAGGTAACCACAAACTGACTCTTGTCATCTGTTAGGCCTGTAGGGGTTCATGACAAGCTGTTTTTGCTGGAAATCAGTTACAAGCCTGTGGGCAAATCCTTGTATTGGTTCAGCAATTGCTTATGTTGTCAGGAATTTTCCAAGAAATTATCTTCTGTACAGATACTCTTCTGAAATTTTCAATTAAAAATTACAGTGTTGGCTTGTGGATCTACTACGCTACCAAGTCAGACTTCCAGCAGCATCTGTATTTTCTCAAGATCTCTTATTTGCAAAGGGAGAAGGAAATGGAGGAGATTGTAATCAAAACACCATAATGCACACCCACACCCAGTTTTTTCTACAGTTTAGTTCTATTCTTGGTAATAACTACTCATTATCCTTAAGAATCCCAAAAGGTTTTCTTTCAATTCATCACGAAGAACTGAGGACCTCTAGTGGCTCTATATTGTACCTATTCAGAAAGGTATCATGGAGTAAAATTGAAAAAGATGGGGATTTTTTTTTAAGGAGTATATCTTGAACCACATGCCTGCATTTTCACTGCCTTTGCCATATGAAATTTTCTTAATTTTTAAAATGCCGTAGCCAGTTATCCTACTCTTCCCCTTGCTCAAATTCCTTTAAATGGAATGGGACAGGAGTTTTTGCTGATGTTCATTTCAGAGAGACTTGCCCTTAAGAACTTCCTATGGGTCACTGTTTACCTCTGGCCTTAGGTATTATTCCTTTAACCAAACTGACCACAGGGCCTTGAAAAATTAAGATAATGCATCTTTATTTTGTTTGAGAGGCACACACTGTTCTATTAAGGTGTGGCATATGACAATACCGATTAAAGGCATTTTTAGCCACAGTTCTTTGTAATGCTCCTTTCTCCCTCACTCAAGAGTTGCCATTCATTTTCCTGGCTCTGCTTTCAACAGCAGAAGGCAGCTGCTTGGGCAGTCAAAACTTCACTCACATCATTTGTGTATTTTGTTACTACTAGGAGCAGCCAAGAGGTTGTAAAGTCCGCTTACAGCAGTTGTAGAATCTATGATCATCTTATTAGGAATGCATCAAGGAATTTCAAGCTTTATTAGTTTTACCTTTTTCTTCCTCTGATCAAGAACTTGGAACAAAACTCCACTAGTTTTAAGACTATCATTCCAGGCAACACGATCTACTGCATACAAAAATCATGGTAAGATTAGATGGGAAATTATCTCCACTTGAATTAAGACAAAGGTGCTCCAACTGTAGCCATCTAGGTGCTTTTCTGGACCACATCTCTGCTGCTAGAACCACCAAGAATAACAGCTGCCCATGATGCCTGCTCAGACAGATGAGTTTTATATCATTTAGAAGGTTATTGGTCCTTCCACAGCTGTTTCTTAGGTGTCACAGAGCAAATGCACTCTCTCCTTAAAAAAATACTTTCTCAAGTGCTTGTTAACAGAAATGGCCCTTGTCATATCTGAAAGATCAAACCAGAGCATTTTCTGCAGAGCTTTTTTGTGCCCGTTGATTGCTAAGGTTGAAGATAGTATTCTATTCCAAAGCAGTAAGGAAGTACAACTTGTTATTTGCAGTGGCAGATATTCCTATGCATTACAATGGAGAAAAAAACAGGATATATAACCAGTTCTACCACCTTTATTTTTCAGAAAACAAAACACAGATTCAAAAAACCAAAACGAAAAACAGAAATAGAAATCCAACTTTCCAGAACTCCTTTTCCAGCTGTCTGCAAGAAGAGATTCTGCAAAGAACCTAGGAACACCCAGCCTATGAAAAAAATTAAATTAAAATGGGAAAGGTAGGGTGGGCTGAAGAGTTAAAGTGGAAGAAGGAACTAAAAGACAGCAAGAACTTTGTTAGTTCAGATGGTACCGTTTAAGAGGATGGGTGCACCGCTTTGAACCCACAGAGGAACCCAGAGCATGGCAGTTTTACATTCCAGTGTTGTATAGAATTTTTGTAGCATAAGCGTGTAAACACTAACAATGACCTGTACAGTATCAGCAATCTCCACAAACACTTGAGATATTTTCCCCCACCCAGTCTCAGAGGCAGCCATTACAATGTCCTTGCTGACTCAGAGGGTACACAACGTTCTAGTGGCAGCGATCATAAAGTGTTTAGCTTAAATGAACTTCAAGGAAAGGATGGTCAATGAACTTTCAGATACTTTCCCCTGCAGTTAGCAAAGAACATGGACAGGGAAGTATGCTCTTTGGGTTTATTTGTAAAATATGACAAGCCAAAAGGTAATTACAGGAGGTGCAATGTTATGTTTTATAATGGGAATTTTAATTTAATGGAACTTGGCCATTTTATTCTATTTTCTTTACATAGTCCTCAAATATACTTATTATTTGTTCATCACAAAAATGAACTGAGTGTATGAGAGGGATTAAGAAGCTGTTAGGTGTAATCCAAAGAAAGATTTTTTTGGACCACTAAAAAAGTCAAAAATTCCTAAAATTAAAAATGATCTGAGACCTTTAGAGGATCCCTACCACCACTACCACCAATACTTAAGGTATCACATGCCACATTAAAAGAAACTTATGAAGATGCATTTTGGGTAAGAAAAAAACCCTAAGGTTTTTCCAATCTGATGCCAGAAAAGCTCAAATTCACATTACTTTTTTGAACTTTTTTATTTTTTCTAAAGTAAGTGACTCCCAGGACCAACCTTGCCTTGGCATAAGGTAGCAAAGGTTTAGGGGGCTATTATTATTCTTCTGCCCAAGTTGCATGGCTGACTGTGGAAAATCATTTCTAAATTTTGCCACCTTTTATATAACATCATGAGTCAAGAAGCTTGCATGCATATTACTTACTACTACAAGATGCCGTTTTATGTGAAATCTTTGATTTCAGGTGGAATAGGCCCTGAGCAATGAAAGCATCCCTCATACTATGCTGACTGGGCCCCAAAGCATGCACAGAGTGCAATAATAAACATCAACTTCAGCAGATAGCTAAGTGAGTCTTCCTTTCTTTTCTGGGGTCCTGGCAAAAAAACCTAGGCTTTCTCAATGGGAGTTACACCTACGTTAACCAACACAATTTAGTTTGGAATTTGGTCAGGGAGAACAAAGGTTGTGCCTATTGTTAGTGGCAAGATGAAAATCCTATTTTATTTTTTTAAAATACTACTTTATGGCAAATGTAGATAAAGAAGCCAGTCTCTTGGAAATGTTCACTGTAGCAAAACAAAGACATCAAGTGACCAAGTATGCAGTTGGATCTGTAACATGACAAGTCACAAACCCCCTTTCCATCAGTGCAAAAATACAGCACAGCATGGACATAGTCTTTTGGAGACAAAGGTCTTTTTAAGTCAGGACAGTTAACACCTAGCACACTCGGCGTTCTTCTGGTCTAAAATCAAAGGTTCCTGAATTCTTCTTTTCCCAAGCAACCACAACAGGAAGTGTTATTTCATTCCAATTAGGGATCTTTGCTGTTGGTACACAGAAGCTTCATATCTTCACATGGCACCATCTTGTCCTGTGGGACAGAGGAACTCCACAACTCCACTACAGAAAGATAGTGTGTTTCTAAGAGGTGTGAATTCAAGTAGCTGGCCTCCTGGTCTAGGGTTAGTATTCGCTATGTCATCACTTGACTACACTTAAGACAGGCCTGTGTCTTTTAGGATCCAAACCAAGACATGTTTCTGCAAAATATAAAGACTGCAAGCTGCTTCATGAGGGATATTTAACTTGGTGTCCCTGTATGTCTGGATTTTGTCTCTTCAACTACACCACAAAGAGCTGTACCCAAACCTTGAATGAGTGATGCCTCTGAGATTCCTTTTCAAAGAAATACAGATTTCTTTACATTATAGTGCATGTCTTGGGAACATTCAAGAAGACAATTCAGAAACCTATACTGCAGATAAGCTTTTTGTTTAAGTTGTCCTACATCTGGAAAAAAACAGTTGTGCGGCTCACAGCATAGGTGGACTAAATAATGTCAAAAGGAGCACAGGGTCTTGGCAGCCTGAAGACAACGTGCCAACTAAGGAAAAACAGCAGCAAAAGCATCCCTCCTTGTTAGGGGCGAGTAAAGTGGCCTATCACCATAGTTCTATCAAGGTGAACAAGTAGGCCATAGGCAAGTGTTTTCAAACATGCTATCCAATTATTTTCTGACAAAAGAAATGGTGCAAAGTTTGAACAGTAACCTCTGTATAGTTGTCATAGATCACAAACTTCAGATAAGGCATCTAAAAGTGCTCTGGGCTCTCCAGTTTAGTTGCAGAACCGCCCACTTTCAGAATGAAAAATGTGTTTCATTTTTCCCTGTTCAAAGAATGCAAATAAGCAAGATGTGAAAGCAAGACACTTTGGAGAGGGATCCCTAGCTAAAGACCACTGTTGGCTCAAAGTGGCACCTTGTCTATGGATTCACAGCTCCTTATGCTTCCTCTTCCTCCTCACCAGTTACTGACTTCCTTGTGTCTTTAAGGACACCAGGAGACTACCAACTGTGTAGCTGATTAACTTGGTGCTGGGGAGGAAAAGGAGGAAGAACAGACAGGCAAAACACTTTATTGAGCAGCACTATGTCAAATTTGCATCTGGTTCATCCCCTGTTAGGCTGCACACTTCCCTTTGTAGTTCTCATTAGATCATTCTCCTGAATCATTCTAGAGCCATGGTCACCTCATAAGGCACAAGATGTGGAAGAGGAAACCAGTTTTATCCCTGTATTTTATCCCTGAATTACTGTCTCTTCCACCTACCATCACCACCATCCAGTGCAGAATCCAGAAGAACCTTCTCCAAGACTGCACCAGCATGCTACTTTCTGAGCAGGCTATATCAGCGACTGTAGTCACTACAACTGGCTTAAATTCAGTGGGCCTTAAACCAGCAAGTTCTATCAGCTCCATAGGAGGAAGTACAGGAGAGAGATTCCCTACTGAGTGGTACACACAGCCCATGATACGTAACCAGCAATCATCTGCACAACTGGTTGATGATAGAAAAAGAATCCCCCATAGGCTTTTTGAGCTGTCCGAATACTTGTTCTAAAAGAAGCAAGCAGAAGGTTTGGCTTGATGCATTCCCTTGATCTCTGCCCTTCACGTGCTAGCAAACATCAGAGCTGTCCAAAGCTTGTCTTGGCACCCTCAAGGCACTTTTTACACCTGCTTTTCCACTGCCTCTTGGCCTCTTTTGTGGGCACCATACAAAGGTGTTCTGCAACCGTAGGATACAGAGAGATTATCATCGTTCATATCCTGGACCTGCTGTAGCCACCAAGGCTGTTACTGAGTGTATCAAGAATGGACCTTGGAAGAACCAGAACTTGTGCGGCAAATAAAAGCCAGGATCTTAACACTTAACTCTTAAGTTGCAGTCTCTACCACCTGGTAAGAAGAAAAGGAAGCAAGGACAGGAGGAATTCTGAGTCTGAACACCCAGTACCAACATATGCAGTTTGGTTGCGGTTCACATCCTTCTCGCTGATCCATGGTGGCCAAGCTTCTCTGTCTGGCACAGAATCAGTCTCTGTATCAAGGTGCCTTGTCTATCTTGCAGCCTCAGCTAAACTATGATGAAATCACTTCCCCTACTGAAAAGATAGGCTCTGCATGCTCTCGCTCCACCCATAATGAAAACCATCAGGGCACCAGGCCTCTAGAAGGGTAATGAACAAAATATAAAGTTAATAAATAAGGGTGAGGGCTATGAAAGAAAGAATCCTGAAGAAGCAGTATGAGAAGAGCTTCTTAAAGGGAACCAATCCCTTTCAGGTAACTCCTTCTGGCTCAGTCCCCCTGACTGAGGGGGAAAGGGGTGGCCACAGTTAGTAAAGCATCCATGTTAAAAAATGAGAAAAATTGCATCGTGGCAGCGGCTTAGAAAAATATTAAAGGTGCCTGCTACTGCCTCTGAGGGCCTCTGATCCAATCTCGGCAGCAGCTTCAGGGGAGCCACCATTTGTCCTGCCCCTGGTTCCTGAGTCCTTCAGAGAAAATAGCACACAGATCTTGCAGAGCTCTGGAGCATCTCAAGCTCTTCTGCCCAGCAGACTGTGAAGACGAAATGGACAATGCATGTAGTCCGGCTTCATGTTTGCTCAGCACCTGCAGCAATGGCGCCCACCACTTCCTCCTTGGCTTGGGGCTCCATGTAGATTGGGGTCACCGAGGAAGGTTTCTTGGCTCTAGAAAGCAAATGAGAATGCCCAAGTTAGTACCATGCATCTGGAAGCACCTCACTGTGGCTACAATAAAGCTCCTCACGTAACTTTTTTCGGATTATTTCAGATGACAATGGCAAACACCAGGCTTTTCACCTTTGGTATATAAAATATGTGCCCCATTGTTGGGCTATGGCTTTTCATGAGTGTTCCTCCACTAATTACTGTACATCTCATCTCTTCTGAAGGCTCCTGTGTAATATGTTCTTCAAGATGGATTGCAAATAGCCAGCTATTTGTTTTTGAGCAGGATTTCATTCCATGTGCCCAGCCCCTGACAAACCAAGCCACCTACACAGGAAGCTAAACTTCAAAACCATCCTTATGAAGTTCTGGGTTTTGTTGTTCTTGTTAAGTTCTCCATAACTTTCTTATGGGCATCTGTAGTAACAGCAAAATGTGGACATATCTGACATTCCATGCAAGCTCATCCATGTAAAGGAAATTCTTTCACTGCATGGCACAAAGAGAAACCAATAGTAACAAGGAAGACTAGGAGAGCTTTATGAAAGACTTACGAATATGGAGAAGCAGGTACTCCGACAACCAAGAAGTGGTTCTTTTTCCGAAAGAGACGCCACAGTCCTTTGTGGTTCCCACGGACATCCAGATCCCAGATGTGGAGGCACTAGGCATAGTTTGGGGATGGGAAAGACAGTACACAAGCGATACACCAGTAATTCTTAAGAGCTATGCACTTAAAATCATAACTTAAAGGCTCTGCTTCCAATGAGTTTTCTGTGTTGCCTCTGAATTCAGGTACAGTTTAAAGGTAACAGCAAACTCTACCCCATCCAACTCCACCCAAGATCACAGAATAAGATGGAGTTACCTTGGCAAGCTGAGTCCAGGTGGTGAAATCTGCTTCCTGCTCCATCTTAATATACAAAACATAGATCTTCCCTTCTGTATCTGGTACAGATGAATCTTCACAGGGGTTCTTGGTGTGATCCAGAACCTCTGCCTCACTGGCAAAGGAATTAAAATAAGTCTGCCTGCCACTGAAGTAATTAACATGTCAACATGCGTTATTTTCCAGCTCAGAACTGTTCATCAACAACCCAGCTCAGGGTTTTGCACAACTATATTACGTATCACTAGTATGCTTAATTTCCTTGAATACATTACCTAAGCAGCCGATGGATTTCAATCTCATAAGCATCCTTCTTTAAGCTGAATGGCAAAGAAAAAAGAGGAGATGTTAGAAATGCAGTAGAGTGTAAGTCTGCTTAGAATACAGCCCACTTTCTTTATTCCTCATTTCAATTTCACAAAGACATTTGTGAATAAGATTCTCACCAGCCTAGAGGCCCAATTACTTAGCACTAGCACATTTCCGTTGGGACTATTAATTATAGTCCTATGTTAAGCTAGTATCTCTTCTTTGTTGCTCTATACCCCTAGCTTAATGTCTAGTAATGACAAGAGCAAGCAGTTCAAAATATTTGCAGAGTACGGATGTGCAAGAATTTTTTTTGACATTCTATTCGAGTCAAGTCGAATATTCAAATTCAATTCGAATTATTTAAATTCAAATTAAACAAAATCCAATTCGAATTAAGCAAATTGGAATCTATTCGTTCAAATTTTTTATTCGAATTTGCACTTACGAATGTCGACAAGATGCGTAGACGCCTGAATGCATCTGCCCAACATCCGCACACATCTGTACGTGTCTGTACACCTGCATATGCATCCCGTAGTTATCCTGTACGCAACCCGTTTTGTCCTGTACGGATCTGTACAAAAGCGTATGGATGCAGCACAAGTGCGGATCTTCAAGTCCACATCACGTACTGACCCATACACATACAAATGTCTGGATAATTTGAACGAATAGACCCAAAATTCAAAAACCAATTTGAATGTTTAAATTTGAATTTATTCGCAAGTTGAAATTCAGCACATTTAATTGAATTTCGAATGCCTATGAATATTCGTGCAGAGCCCTACTGCAGAGCCCAAGTCTGGAGGAAGAATAGGAATGCAGAAAGAGGACTAGTACAGAGAATGAATATAGGTTCTCAGTGGAGATGTGCCAAACTGGGTTTGTACTGAGAACCTTCTTTACTGAACTAGTGGGGGTGGCTGGATTTATTTTTAGATTAAACCCTACTAAAGCCTTGTGGTTTGGTCTGAAAATGAACCAAACTGGGAGAATGGGGAGAATTCAATGAATGGTTGATTAGTTTGACTTTCCTATCACATCACACCCCATCTTTTCTTCCTTCCCAAATGTGTCCTGCCATTTCTCCTTCTCTCTGATTATGTCACACCATTGCACATTCACTGCATCCATGGGCCTTACCTGTTCCCCATGGGCCTGTGCTGCTCTGCTGACACCACTGTGTGGTCTAGGAAAGACTATCTCCTAACACAATGTGCTGCTAAGAGAAAAAGGGGGAAATCCACAAACAAACTTGGAGCAGACCATAAAATTAGGGACACTGAGTATGCAGGTGTGATAGTTAAGCCTAGATTTGGGCACTGAGAAAGGTACAGAGCAGAGCTGTTTAGGTGGAATGAATCTTATTCAGTTCTATATTATCTGCATGCACTATTCTCACCTTTCCACATTCTTAAGCTGTACATTAGGAACAGTATTGAACTTGTGCTTTTTGAAGTAGGCTTCCTATGAAAAGAAAATAGGTAAAAATATATTTAAGACTTATCATTGCCTCTTCTCACCACATATCCCTAAACCAAGAAGAAAGCAAAAAATCAGTTTTTTGTGCCAAGATCCAAAGAAAATATACTGAACTGGGCATCTGTCATTGCACGTAAAGTGGATACTTTGGAACAACAATCCTGTATACAAGCATTTAGTGCAATGATGGCCAACCTATGACACGCATGTCACAGGTGACATGCCAAGCCCTTTTGGGTGACACACATGGTCACCCTGGCACCTGGGCGTGTAGTGCTTGCTTGTTCTTGAAGTGTACGAAATACCAACTTTCAATTGAAGATTTAGCAAATGTAAAGAATTTTTTGTTTTTCCTTTTAATAAATACATATATCAAAAATATAACTTTTACTAGAGCTATAAATAACACAAAATTATGGGTATTTCTAGATGTGACACAGCACCCAAGTTAAGCTAGGTTTTCTTGCAAATTTTGACACACTGAGCTCAAAAGGCTCACCATCACTGATTTAGTGTGAGAAAATTTGTTCTAGTTTACTAGGATTTCAGAGGCAATGTAAGAATTATCAGACCTAGAGTGCAAAGCAACATGGGAAAATGCAAATTGCCTTATGTGTAGTTTACCTTGTTCTGTACTCCACTGCCTAAGCAGTTATCCTCATTGCTATGGGGACTGCCTAGGCAAGCATGGATAATGGCCTGTTTTGTTTTGTCCTGTAACTACGGCACTGAAGCGTTGGTGAGTGTTTACAAAGTTCCAAGGAAAATTAATATTCACAGGACAAACAAAAAAGAAAGAAAGATGTCTATCCTTTGAAAGGTTAGATTATTGTTCAAGAAATACAAGGTTTCTGGAGAACACTAGGAATGGAGCAATTCAAGTTTGCTTTTCATCCTGTTACTATATCAAGTTTGCTTCCATTCAGTTACATAATCTAAATCAACAGGTACTCAGACAGAAAGAAGACTGCAGCTACTAATAGCAGAAGAACCCATGGCTGCTACTTCTGCATGAGTTCATGGAAACCACTCACGTGGAAGTAGCCATTCATGTTGAGGCCAACAATGCCAAAATGATACGATCGTGACACATCAGGGATGAGGCATTCACGGCCTTTTCGCTGCTCTGGCATTCGCATCCACATGTCCCAATCCCAGAGCTGAGGGCAGAAAGAACAGAGTACAATGCAAGACTTCCCTATTTTGATATAAACCCCATAGGGCATTGTTCACACTGTAGTTTCTGGTTTAGCAAGGGGACCCATTTTGGCAAGACATCAAATTGCGCCATCAAAGCAGAAAACAAACCTCACACAATCTTCGGAGGAGGTCAGCTCGGTGGTTACTCTAGCTGGGAATTGTTCCAGTAGGAGCAGTTCCAGCTGGAGTGGTCCAGTGCCGGTAAGTGTAGAAATGCTCATAGATACTCTAAGAAGCAAAAACCAACCAAATGCTCCCTTGATTTTTGGTATTTTCTTAAGAACTGAAAGTTGAATTTTTTGGTCCCTTTCTAAATCACAAATGCACTAACTCGACTTACATAACAGCTTAATAGACTTTTGAAACCAAGTTGGTTATTATTGTGTCAAACAGTGAACCAAAATGATCTGTATTCATGCAAAAGCTACATGTTTTGGGAAATCTATACTTTCATCAAAAGGCCTACATTGCTCTAAGGTGTCGCTCATTTGACAAAACGTGTGCCTATAGTTTCCTTAAACTGCTCTTCTAAAGCCAAATAGTTTTAAATTGTCCACATTTAAACATAGGAAGCATCTCCATGGTCTCTTTTTGCTTCCCTCTTGTGTCGGATTTTAAAAATGCGGGTTGTAATTCGAAATAAAGCATCCCCATGTGGTTTGGGGCAACACGGATTTAAAACGTACTTTTCTGTCTCCATGCAAACCGCTTTTTGTGAGCCCTCATCTTTTTCTCTCCACCCCCATCCCTGCCCGCTGCAGCGATGACAGGCAAAAACCTCAATTGAACCTCCACAATATAACACAGATCACCCCTTAACTTGGCTGCCAAGAGTTAAAAGCAGTTACAAGGATAACTGAAAGCAGCTCACTCTCTCCAAAACTAATGCTTGCAACATAGTTACAAGCAAAACTGAAAGCAGGCTCCCTTCAGCTGTCAAATTAAGCTGCAGAACCAGACCTGCAAAGTGAAACTTATGTTTCACTTCGGAGGCTGCGTTATTAGGAGTTAGAGAGAGATTTGCTTGCTGAGAAACAATCTCTGTGGTAATGATAATGATAATTAGTATCACCTTTCCCTGTTAGCAAGCACAAAATCTCTCTCCCCCCTGAAGTGAAACAATGTGACAGTTCGCAGCTCTGCTTGCAAGCTGAAAGAGCTGAACACAGGCAGCTGATTCTGACAGCCAGTTCTTCTGCAGGGATAAAAAAAAA
>MTQE01001134.1:55290759-55308548 GCA_014337955.1 Aspidoscelis marmoratus | reverse complement strand
AAGTACCCATTCCTTAGATCCAGATTAAAGGAGTGCGGTGGAAAAACACCAAGAATATCGAGTCCTGAATACACATTTTGTTTTTATGAGGTGCCACAGAGCATCTAAGCTGTAACTACTATTTAGTGCTTGTGGTTTAAATTCACTGGGACATCTTTTGGGGAATTGTGCACACTCATGAACTTCAAGACGACTTTTGTTCAAGTTTACTTACTGGATCAGGATTGAACTCTATTGGTGTAGGGTCCTTACAGCTGCAGACGCTGCCATATCCTTCTACCTTGCTACAAAAACGTTTTCGGCGCCGATTAAGCTCTGAATCAGGCCAGTGACACTCCGCATCTGTGTGCAGAATAGGCAATGAGGGGTATTGGCTTGAAGCACAGAAGAATTCTAAGCTAAGCAGTCCTCTGTTGTCTGCTAGACTCTTACTGCTCAGCAGGAAAACTGAAATCCTACAAATATTGCTCCATAACGACGCTTTTCTCAATGACTGATGAGAACCAGGAGCTGAACAGCACCTGGATGGGCACTTAAAGAATATGTCTAAGAACAATCTTCCTTTAACTACAGGGTCATCAACTTTTAAGGTTTTACTTTGTTGGATTTGCTTCAAAGTGCAATAGAATAAAATGACATTGCTAGAATGCTGTGAAGTGACTGAATGAAGCTGTCTAGAACCAAAAGGCTCAACCAAAAACAACCTGGCAATCTAACCTACTACTGTACCAGTCCCAGAATACAAAGATGAGTAGAAATGTGGCTTATTCTTCTGGTGTACAGGATATACAGTGGATTTCTTTTTCTGTCCTGCCTCAAATCCATATTGATTTGTTTTCACAAAACTTAGATCAGAAGCGATCACCAGTCTTGCAATGAGGAAAAAAAAGTGTTCATTAAACTGATCTCCAAAACCATACCTCAAGGGCTTCAAGGACACCTATTACGAACCATATTTTGACTTCTCAAGTTCACTTCTGCTCCTCACTTGCCTTCCTCCAAATCATTTCTGATCTTGACCTTATTTATATTTGTTGTGTCTTTTCAGCTGTTGTTGCTCTTAAAGAATAATAATACTCCCTGAGAAGAACCGGCAAACCATACCTTCCATGGAGGTGAGCTGGACTTCTGTTTTCAGCAAAACTGGCTCTCCCCACGTGGAAAGCACAGGAGATTTGGCATATTTCTCACCATAAACCTCACCTGTAGAGAAGACAGTACCTTAAAACTAACAGAAGATCCACTATCAGAGAGATCATGAATCCTGCCAAAGCTATCACACTCAGCATAGAGATGAATACCATTTTTGTACCTGCCATTGGGACCATTCACCAACATTCCCCAAGTAACAGGGATAGGATCTGCTGACCAACCAACCCTTAAAGGTAATCAGATGACACTGAGGATGGATATAATCCCTTCTTCATGGAAAGAGCTTCCCACTTCACCAACATGGCTCTGGAAAGCTCTACCTGTCAATGGTCTCTCAGCCCCACCAGACATTCTTTTCTCATGGTTCTGTTCTTTTCTGTAAATTCCAAAAATTAGAGCCTAACCTCCTTTCTTCCCCACAAATGTCCACATGTCTCTCCAGCTGAGAGTAGCTGCAATCTGGCTCCCTAAGCTCTTCAACAGATTCTTCGCTGTGTCTTTAAGGTGGAAGGAGCCCTCATCCTGAAAAGGAACAGAATCCATTATGAAGCTATCATGATAAATTACAGAGATTTACTGCATATTCTTGGTCATGGCCCTACTACCAACATTTAAAAATTGTATCTCAGCATGGAAAGCATTCAAATTTAGATGAGCCTAGAATATGGCAGTATTTAATCCCTTGCAGAGTATCTCTATCCTAAAAGCCAGTTGTATGACTGAAACCAGGCAGATGCCAGACTCTTCTTTGTGCATTCTCATCTCCCATATATTCTAAGAAGCATTAAGGATGTAGCTGTAAGGCAGAATCAGTTACAGTAATCACTTGGAGCTGTTTGCTCCAAATGGCATTAATTGCACTGGATGAGAACAAATTAATGGGTAGCAATTACTTATACTTCTGCTTTAAAAACTTCTTAGATGACACTTTTTTAAAAAATATATTTTTAAAAGAAACAATCTAAGATTCATACTTTATTTCTTTGTCACTCTAAATGTTGATGCCAACATATTCTTAAGTAAAGAGTATCAGGGATAGCCGATACATTCTCTCTAGATGTTGTTAGACTATAGTTTACATGAGTCTCGACCAGCTGTAATGCTGGGGCTGATAGGAGTTGGGAGTCTGGCATCTGGAAGGCACAAGCTAGTCACTAATGAAGCAGAATCTATATCAAAGGCCACACATGGGGACTGCGGTAGGCCAGTGGCACGGAAGCAAAAGTTATGTAAAGGTTCAATGGTGAAGAAAAGGTTAAGAACCACTGGTTTATGACATCCACATATCACATGGCTTTCTCTCTTGTCTACATGATGGATCAAGTGTATTTAGGCATGTGCATGGGGCTGCTTATTCCCCGTGTTTCTTTACCAACCGGGTTCCCTGTCCAGCAAACCTCAATGAATCTTGGGAAATAAAAGTGTCAGCAACCTTTTCTTGCTGGTGCTAACATAGTACTGATCAGCTGTGCAATGAATCTGAAACTATCCAAACCAGTTCAGACATATTCGCAGGCACTGTGTGCTGGGTTCCAGTTTTAGCTCCACCTTGCACCAGCTATCATTTTTCAAACTTTGCTGTCATTTGAGTTCAGCGATCCTCCAGTGGATAGAGAACCCTTTTGGTAAGCAACAGTTTGAGAGGACACCAGGCCACTCCCTGCACCTGCTTAAGTGTCTCACACATAAATCAATAGCTGCTGTACAATTAGAGGCATCCAGTGTCAAACTACTTTGAACATTGTAAAAGAAACAAGAATGCCATCGTTTGCTTTTTAAAAGAAAATCAAAAAGCCACATTTCCTCAACTTGCCTTAATTGTGAAGATAAGAATGCGACCCTTGGCTACCATGTTCAGGAAAAGGACCATTGCTTCATCTTCATGGGGAGAATAGGTGTCAAAAACCCGCTTTGCCATCACGTGGCCCTATTGATCATTTATACACAGAGAAGTTAGTTGCATTCGAGCAGAGCTTTATAAAGGAGTGAAATCTACTCAAATGCAGGGATGTGTTATTGGCAAGACAAATAATTTTAGATACATCATTTTATGGGTGGCTGGACACAGAGCACATAAGTCCCACCCCCTTAATCTGGCATGTCTGGAAGCATTTTTAAAAAGCTTCTTCTGCTGCAAATTGAACTGTCTTTTGTTTTAAAATTCAGTTCACAGCAGTGGGGACTTTTTTTAAAAAAGTGTACCAGTGGATGCACCAAAGGGAAAGTGCTTCCATGTTTGACCCCTACAACTGCTGTATGGTTCCTGTATCTAATGATACTATGGGTCACTGAAATAAAATGTGTGGATCCAAAATGATTCTGGCAGTATTC
The DNA here is from genome assembly GCA_014337955.1 of Aspidoscelis marmoratus. Classification (NCBI taxonomy): domain Eukaryota; kingdom Metazoa; phylum Chordata; class Lepidosauria; order Squamata; family Teiidae; genus Aspidoscelis; species Aspidoscelis marmoratus. The sequence goes on along the minus strand of MTQE01001134.1, from coordinate 55,305,065 downwards.
ATACATAAACAATTGCAGTGCTTGATCTGGCATCTCTCAAATGTATGATATTGTAATACTTAATTGGTATGAGTATGTCTTTTTGGTATTTATATATTTAAATTCTCTACCTTTTTACTTACATATATCTATCCATCTTGTTGATATTGTTCATTTGTTGTTGTTAGGTGCCACTGAGTTGTGGCATCCCCATGGACACCTCTATGCAGTTTTCTTGGCAGAGATATAGAAGTGGTTTGCTATTGCCTACTACTGAAAAGAGGCTGTAGATTGAACCAGCAACCCTCTGCTTTCCAGTAGGGATGTGCACGAATGGTTTTTTGGCATTTAATTAGTAAGAAATCAAATGTTAGAAAATCCATATTTGTCTGAATAGAACCCTTTTGAATCTAGTACGATTCTATTTGACAGGAATGAATTCCTACAAATATCTGAGTGCATATCCTAGATACTTATCCTGGACTTCGATTCCCCTCTTTCTTCCGTCTTACCCAGTCACATATCTCCCTCTCTTTCCCTGGACTTCCTTTGACTGCCTTCCTGTCTTAAATGCAAATTCTGTGTCTTACTCTCAATCAGAGACTCAGATTCCCCTCTTTCTTCTGTCTTATGCAGCCACGCATCCCCTCCCTCTCTTTCACTAAACGTCCTTTGCCTGCCCTCCCATCTTAAACACAAAGCCATCATGTCTGGGCTTCCCCCTCATTTCCCCCCAAGCTTAACGAATGGCCGAATCATTAGCACAAATATTCTGAAACATTCGTATCCATACGAATGCCAGTGTATAAGTGCTGTGACATTTGATCTATGCACAGGTGTCTGAATTCATACAAATCCGAATGATAACTAGTGTTACGAATATTTGTGCACTACTTTCCAGGCACTTTACTCTGTCACTAAGCTACAGCCACTCACAATATTGTACATACTGTACCAGAATTATAGTAATTGATTATCTATTAGATATCTGATCTTTTTCTGGTCTTTTATGGATGTACACACTTGTATTTAAGACTATGAATGTGTATGTTTTTAATTTGGATAGAAACAGATAAAATATAACAGCAAGAAAAATCTTAATACAAGTTTGCTTTATGTGTATTACCATTGACTGGGATTTGTTTGTTGACTAGGATTTGCTGTTTCTAGATTCCTTTATCAGCACTTTAGCCTAAATTTGTTCTTGCTGTCAGTCAGAGCATCGTGGGGGGAGTAAGTAGGTTAAAATAGACCATAACACAGAGGCATGTATTACAGAGTGCTCTAAATAGCAATGAGTGGCCCTTTACCAATTCTATGTGCAGGTTACGCACATAGAGACAGTATGGTAAAGCAAACTACATGGCTGTGTCCATATAGTTTAACATTTTCTTTCAAGGAGATGCCAGAGATCAAAGCTGTGCTCTTCTGCATGTAAAGAAATGCATTACCACCAAGCTAGGAGACAGTAGTGTAAATCAAAGGCTTCTATGGGGCTCAGGACACAAAACTCTACAGAATCTACATTGCTTTTTATCGCAAGTTTTACTAATTTTTTAATAGCCAATTTTAACTAAGGTACTTTGCATCTAGCTTCTGAACAGGGAAACAGCTTGGTGTACTATGTACTGGAGAAGATCAACAGTGTTTCTTCAGCTTACCGTAGCCTGGTTTAAGACAATCACATGGATTCCTCTGCCTTGCTCCCGGGCTTCATCTTCCAAGACCTGTACTATGATAAAAGCAACTGGAATAATACTCTGTCACTTCAGGTACCACTGAATGATTCTTTTGGGAATTTTTTTCACAAGTTGCGAAAGTTCGGCACCCTAAGAGTGGCCAAGAATTAACTTTTCTCTTGCATTATTTTGTGCCTAAGGAATAACAAAAGCCCATATTCACCCACTGCAAACCCTCTGCTAGCACTAGGAGTTGATTCAAATCTTATAAGGGTGTGTCCAGACTCAGGAAAGCTGTGCATCAGAATGCGCATCTGAAGTGCGGGTGTCACCTTGATGCCTGATTCTGTGTAGCAGCGGTGCATTATGCCGCCGCTAATTTGAATTTACCAACTGCAGAGCGATCAACACTCGGTCCGCAGTTTCAGGTAAATTTGAATGTTCCTGCCAGTCTGGCGAGAACAGCAAATGAGCCTGCAGCTCAGCTCTCATTGGCTGCCCCCCTCTCATGTGATGCGCGCCTCACCGCATGCGCCACGGAAGTATCGCAGCTGCCAAGGAGGAAGCTGTGGGGAGGGTGCTCAGATCTGGAAGGCGCACAGCACTTAAGTGGTGTATGTTCTTACAATAGCGGATTTTATTCCACTAATCTGGAAGCTGCCATAAGAGAGCTAAGAAGAGTAGTATAGCCTTCATTATCTATGGTTCTTTTTACACTTGCCTGATCAGGACAGCGTCACATGCTCTTGGATGATCTATATGTACACCGTGGCATGGTCTCCATCCCAGAGTGGCCCAGAGCATGTGAGGCCATCCAGATCCTCTGTAGTTTTGGAAGAGTAAAAACCGCTCCACAGTTTTACCAGGAACAATTCCTGGTAAGCTCCTAGAAACTGTGTTCACATCACTTCCTACTGCAAATATAGCATGGGGCGGCTGTGGCTGCCACAGCAACAGACAGCCATGTGCTGAAGGTTGTTGTGGCTGTTGCTATAGCGATGTGGCAGCCCGGAACAGACTGCATGCACTGCAAGGGCTGGTAGGGAAGTTGGTGCCAGTGCTCTCAGTGTGAATGATTTTGTTTAGTGGGGCTTTTGTGAGTTGGGTACATAAACCTATTTGCGTCACAAGAATCTGTTAAAAAGGGTCAGGCTTGCAAGGTGAGGAGATAGCAATGAGCAGGTGAGAGGCATATGAGTGATCACTAAGATTAAAGGTAAAACTCATCTGCCTCTGTTACTTTTTCTCAGTGCCTTGCTTTCCCTCCCAGCAGGAATTGCAGCTGGAATAAGGTGGAGCTATATGGGGCTTGCTATGATGTCACAGCATAGCTAACTGTGACTTCATGGTTAGTGGGATGCATCATTGTGCCATTGCAAGCCTCACAGGAATGCTGGGGAATGTAATGGAGATAGGTGAGGTTAATCTAATTTCAGAGAACAAGCACCTTCATAGGGGGGGCAGGTCTACATGGTGTTAGATCCTGCAAACTTGCTCCTTTGTAAGGGTTTGTATGGTAAAAAAAGCATAACAAGCCTGTTTGTAAACATTCCTAGCAGGAAGAACTTCCTCATTTCAGAAAGGTATTGTGCTCTGTATTATGGGAATTTTCTGCTATCCTGTTTATTGCATCCTTTCTCGCAGCTCCTTCACACACGCTCACCGTTGTCCCATCCACTGCTACGTAGACCTTGGAGCGGCTGGAGTAGACTTCAATATCTAGAACCTTTTTATTGTTGGCAGGTCGTCGTGGAAGCTCTAAATTCTGTAGGCCTTCATCTAGGAACGGAAAGAAATGAAGAAAGGAATGAATAGGACCACTGCTTATTTTAAGGCACTCAAAAACCCTGAGCCCAGAAAAATGTCAAGAGATTTGTACTTTAAAAGGAATATACTATCATAAAATCGACAAAAATACATTTCAAAATTACTTAGAAACATTCATAAAACTGGACGGCTACACTTCACATCCCAAAGCTAGTATGAATAGATGTTGGACTATCAGTCATAAGTCTGATGGCTTGTTTCCAGAGTCAAGGTGCTACCATGGAGGACCCCTGTTTTGTCTGATGCAGCTTGTAGCCTTCTAGTTAAATGTTTCAATCTATAAAATAGAAGCATTTAAAAATAATCCTTCATGTATCTACTTTGCCCATGTGTTTAGAAATTTTGGAGTGTTTGACAGGATCTGAAGAACTGTAAAGTGTCATTATGTTCTTTCACGCAAATACAACATTTGCTATGCATTATCTTTTTCCTCCCTACAAAGAGCAGAATAGTTTACTTTAAACTCTTCCTGCAAGGCCATCACACACTTTGGGCCTTTGATAATAACCCTGTAGTGAGTGCTGTTTGGTTGCTATTAGGAAGAAGATAATCTGGGTAACTGGTTCTTGGCAAGAAATGACATTTTCACTCAACCCTCACCGTAATCCTGAGCAGATTCTTCTTCTTCATTAGCTGCTCTTCTAGTGTCCAATATCAGCTTTATATTCACTATGACAGTCACCAGCAAAAATAGAATAGCCCCCATCTGCAAGATCATTAAAAGCAAAGCACTCAAACTTTTATGGCTTTCTGATTTAAAAGATGCTTCAGACAAACCACATATTATCACTTGCATACATATTGTACAAAACGTGAGCAATGCAATCCTGCCAAAGATCAGAATAGCTTTTGGATTATCTTTTGCTATACACTCTCGCAATGGTATTCTCAAAGACATTCTATCTGTGAAAGAGCAGGATGAGACCATTAACTCTTTTAAGTACCCCGCCTCAAACCCCATCTTTCATTTCTTTTAATTAGAATACCACCCTGCCTATTGCGAGTAACTCCATTTTGGAAAACTTATTTAAATTTCTTAGAATAGAAGTGGCATTTAGAAATGGAAATGAGATGGGAAGTCAATATCATTTTCATAAACGCATTATGTCTTTTAACAGTTTACAATGGCAAGATTATCCAGTAGCATGCTATTTTGAGTATCAACTGCATTTAGAAGACTCCACAGCCCTTCATATTTTAAGAAAGATCTTTAGGATGTTGAAGGGGGAAAAAACAACCTCTCAGACTGCCTTGGACTCTCAACAAAAGCTTTCTTTGCAATTCCAGGTCTCTGAAGACTTTTTTCACGAAAGAACAAAAAATCCCTAAAGCTTTCATTGCACTTAGTCAATAGCACTGAGAAGAAAATTGTGAATTTACTAGGTGAATATGAACATAAATTCTCCCTGCATAACAAACAAAAATATAATTCACCTCTATTCCCCTGCTATACACAGCATTAATTAATTCTATTCCACACTATACCCAGAAGTTGCAGGGCAGATCAAAATAAAAACACCTTAAAAACAGATAAAACTGATTAAAAACTAACAGTATTTGCATGGGGAAGGAATGTGATTATCTCAGGAGGAAGCCTTCAATAATGGGGGGGGGGGGGTTGCCCAGAAAGTGATATGACTATTATGTTAATCTGTTTGTAATTTCAGGCCTGCAATTTCTGATCTACTTTAGACTGACATAAAATTGCATCTGATTTCTAATGCTTACTTGACTGAAATCTGGAGATATGCATTTGCATAAGACTGTATCAAATGAGTAACAGCTATGCATATCCATGGCACCAAAGATAGCTTGAAATTGTTTTCTAAGTTGTAAAACTTCATAAGATGTGAAAAACAACAAATATTTATACTCTTATACTGTGAGAAATAAAGCACTATTCCATTGATGCAGTTAGATATTGCTTGAGCTAATTCATTTCAAATCACAATATGCATGAATTTAGATTTGTAAGTAAATATTATTTAAAATTTTCTGTGCTTTAGATACTTCATATTTCAGACCTTCTCCAGAGCATCCTGATCTTCACCAAATAAGGAAAGAAATGCTTTACAAAAACTGTATTTGTTCAAACCTCATTTGCCAAAAGTATCTATTCTGCTAATAATAGCTGAAGATAATGGGTCTTTCTAGAATTACATTTGAAGTGGCTCCTCACTGAAATGAGAACATGCCTGACAATATGGTATTTCTGTTGGAAACAGGGCAAAATTCTTCAGAGAAGCAACATTTGAAGATAAAATCTTAGCGCGCTCAATGGCCATAGGTGCACTCTCCCAATTTCAGATGTACTGTCCCTGATCACAGCCTTATTTATATTTATATCCTGCCCCATACACAAGGGTCTCTGGGTGGGTTACAACCTTTAAAATAAAAAACTATATCAAAACAATAGCAACCAATACAACATTTAAAAACCAACATGATAAAAATTTAGGTGTATCCACACTTAGAAAAATCAAAAAACAAAAACCCATCTCTGAGGTAGCTTAGAGAAGGCTTCAAGATGGGACCGTTGACTCATCAGCTTGCCCCCCCCCTCCATTGTGTTAGAAAAGGTGATTTAGAGGAGGCTTGGGAATACGAGGGCCACACAAGGTCTCTCTGAGGTGCCTCTGAGTCTCCCCTTTTGCTACATCTGAATACAACCTAAGTTTATGGAGTTTCCTCTGCCTCCCTCTCCCCCATACAATGGTATTATAACGAATAATCCCAAAGTGAAGCAGGAATACAGGGTAACACAGGTTTCTATGGGAACCTGAATTTGAAAGTCGTGTCTGAGTGCAATTAAGGTGCCACTGCCTCCTCAACACTGACAGCTCTGTGTTAAATTTTCTATTTTTGAGACAAGATACTAAAATACAGGAACGGAGGCCGACATGATGGATGTATCACAAAGATGGTTGGGAAAATCTTTTTAGGTGAGGCAAACAAAAGAGTTCAGTGCAGGTTTCCAAGGTCAAAGCTCTCCATTCCCTAATTTGCATGTGCTGCTTTATCTTCTCTTCCATCACATCTTACCTCAGTGTACAGAGAATAAAAAGATGAATTCTACCTTCTTCCATGTGGCCCTTTAAATTAAGCCTCCTATCCTCAGTTTATAGTGCCTCCTCGGAATAATCAAACACAAAACAAAAGACCGCTGAAACAGCTTAGAGATATCTCACAGGTGGGTTTGCTTACACGTCAGTCTGACTCTCCCCTCCCCCGTCTCTTCATGAATGTGAGATGGGATGAGAACATGAGTGCCACATGCTACCATTTCTAAGACACCTTGGAGCTGTTTCTGCTTTACGTGTGAAAGCAGCCTCTCTGTCATAACCTTAACGATATTTTAGGGAATGTCTACATGCTCATTTTTATCACTTAACTACTGCCCATCCTTGACATACATGGACTTAAGAACTGTTACCATACAGTTTACTAAGTATGTAAAATATTTGTAGATACAAAGTTTTGTTTAACCCCCCCCCCAGAAAAAGGCACAATAAGACACTTTTTGCCAAATCCTGAAACACCAAGTAAGTTTATCATAGTGTTTCTGTATTTAATTAATTTTGCATTATTTACTGAATATTATAATTTATAATACCAGAAGTTTAAATTGTGCTTTATAATGTAAATCACTTTTTTGGGGCAGTGGAATAAAGTAAATAAATAAGCAAGTAAACAGTAATGAAGAGGATGCTTATGACTTTGTTCTCTTCCACATCTAGCACAAACTCATTTCAAACTGTCTCAGCTGCTCCTTATTTTCAGGCTTGTTCTGTTTGCTACTTTCTCAATACACTCATGTCATGTTTTGATTCTGTTTCTAGCCTACATCCCAACATATTTTTCCTTTTGTAAAAAAGAAGGGAAGTGATTATAGTGCTTCCTTCTTGAAAATTATCATGGGTTGCTATTTGCATTTTACTAGCAACCTAGTGTTGCATAAGCAGATTTGTTGCACAAGTGACACCACAGGAAACACAGAGCCAATTAGTGCATCTAAAAATATACTAGAGAATAGCAACTAACCCAGCATGAGGATCTGACTCTAGTAGTCGCTTTTCCCATCCCACTTTTAATGGAAATTGATCACAGTCGAGGCCACAGGCAAAGGTTGTTGGCTGTTTGAAAGACCTTTTATAGCTAATGCTGCAAACATATTGTGTGTGCATATGTGTGTATTAGTTCATAAATAGCTACCACTTCCATGAGCACTCTTAGCCCAATTCGCTGTAAGGTGATTACTTATCCTGGCTCTTTGATGGCACAGTGATTAAGAGCATAAGGCTAGAACCCAGGAGTTCTTTGTTTCAAATCTCCATTCTGCCATGGAAGTTCCCCAGATCCTCCCAGTTATTGATAAAATAGCCTCACTACCTGGCAAGCAGCTTGGGAAAGATAAAACCTATGGGAATAAACCCTGACAAAAAATTCAGAGTGAAGCCTCTAATAAGTTTGGTTGGGCCAAAGGCCATCTCTCAACCAGGGGCCTTTCTGTACTCGGCCCCATGGGCCATCTGCACTGGAAGGAACCATTTCCATCTCAGAGACAGCCCCTTCCTTGCAGGAGCACACAGAACACAAACTACACGTGGAGCCTGATTTTGTGTTCTACACGTGCACTTATCCTGTCCGGTAGTGTCCAGAGGCACCTCTATGATACACAGAGGGGCACGCGACACCCCACACAAGTGTGCTACTGCATCACGTGCCTGCGTCACTGTGTGTGTACAGTGCAGCACCGGTGTCCCGATGGCGGCAATGGCGCACGCACAGTGATCAGAACCAAGATGGTGCTGCCAAGACCATGCATCTGCACTTAGGTTAAGTGCCTGGATGCGTGGAGTGTGGGTTGGCATGCACTAGCATTCAAAAAAGTCCAAATGTAGGGTAGTCCACAAAAAAATAAAAAATGGGTAGAAATGAAAAGGTGTGAGCAGTCAGGGCTGAAGATGGACTAAAGAAGGTTTTAAGTGAAGGTGTCGCTACAGCTCATGCAGTATAGGGTAGGATATAAATGTAAATAAATTAGCTGCAGATACTACATTTATCTGCAAGCTGGTAATCTACTTTCTAACATCCCTCTGCACAAAAATACCATGCTGTCTGGCAACTTCCCTAACTTTAGTCACTAACATAAACATCTTTATTCCCTTATTTTATAACACTACCTACTGTTTATAGAGCTGTATGGTTTTTGTCAATGTTTTTAATTTTCCTGAAGTGATAAATGGCTCTGGGCGTGTTTTAAACAGCTAAATATCTGAGGACACAATGATGACTTTAAATGAGACAAGGCAAAGGAGAGTCTCTGGTCAAGCAGGAAGAAGGTACATTGCAGTAAAGTAACTTTCAATTGAAGGACCAGATACTTACTTTGCTAGCATTCAAGCTGTGTATGTGGGTTATCTTAATTGTAGGCTGTATTAAGACATGGCAAAAAGGGCACCTTAGAGAGACAGTATATGGCCCCCATGTTCCCAAGCCTTCTCTAATCCACCTTTTCTAGCACAGAATATTTGTGAGAAGGGAGGGGACAGACTGGTGAGTCAATTTCACACCTTGAAACCTTCTCTAAGCCACCTCAGAGATTCTTCTGCTATTTGTGATCATGGCCTAAGGAAGCTTCAGTCACTCCGTGTTGTACGTAGGATGTGTCTCAATCTTCCAAAAAATCCAGGAGATAAAGCTACATGCCCTTATACTGTATGTAGCTAGTAAGATTTTGTGATAAAACTGTTAAAAGTTTTCATCTATGGCCAACCTTAAAATGCACAGATACGTTGTTGAAGAATGGTTGCAAGCCTAACCAGGAGATACAAACTCTTTTGTTTGCTACTCAAGATGTAGAGAAGCACTGAGGTTTTAGTTTCACCCCTTTTCTTCTTTTTCAGGGAGAGGGGCACAGTAGAGGAGCAACATAATATATGAAGTAGGGACTTGTGGTTTGTTCTTTTGCATGTTGCTGGATAGCAAGACTTCAAAACTGTACAGGATTTAAAGATTTTTCACTGTCAAAAGCTGTTTGCTCAGTTATATTTTATGCAACAAAGTAATTGCTTGCACTATGGGTATATTCAGACACATGGTTTTGGACATCCCTGAGACAACTGTCAAACCCTTGGGGTACACATCTGTTTGTGCATCCCTTTTGCAGTTTCAAAAGAATCACTCTTAGCACATGGAGTTAAGGTCAAATGGGATGCAATGGCTATCGAACTCCTGAAACAATCAGCCTACTACCACTGCCAGCCAATCATATCCATGGAAAACCAGTTGGTGGCAGCAAATGGAACAAACTTTTGTTGTTATGGAGAGGTCAGCTAGCCTTTGAGATCAAGGCATAAATTAGGAGCCTTTTAGGTGCTTCTTTTAAAAACTTATGTGACCCAGCAGTTTTTTTCCTGTATCCACAAATGGTGTATTCCTTTGAAAATAAACACCACCAAAATCCTCAGCATTGAGTTTGGGTCTTGTAGTTCAAAACTATCTTACTCATGGATTCTCAGCATGGTTGGAATACATGCAATTACTGAAAGCAACAAATCATCATTTCTGGGTACTATAGTATATACTTCTGAAGTCCCTGCAACAACAACAATAGGAAAAATGCTAAACAAAACAAAGACTACATACCACATAAAGTAATAAAAACTGTATCAGAAGATTCAGTTTTCTGTTCCATCCAGAAGATAAAGGCACCCCATTACTCTTTTTTGTATGCTACTTGTATCATCTGAGCTTTCTCAGGCACAGATCCAACAAAAATGCAAGAAGCAATACAATCTGCTATTCTGTTTAATAGAAACAATGCATAACTTATTATTTATATACAATCACTTTGTCACCTCCTCCTCCACATTCCACTTGCATGTGTTTCTGGCTAATTCAGTTTGGGAACTTCATAATCCAACAGCATTTAAATCTGATGATCTTCTCTAATCCTCCCAAAGCACAATGCAGAGGGTTACCTCAGCAACCAGAGACAGAAGGTATGGTGAATACAAAATATTTTAACCTGACATAGCTTCCTCAGTGCTCTCTGATTGGTCAGCTTGTACTTCCAGGTGAGGTGCCAGCTACGTTTCTTCCATGGATTGGGTACTGGGTTTGGCTTCCACTCATCCATCGTAGTCGATCAGTATGGACAGACATAAATCCTACATGAGGTAGCTCTCAGTATCTAATCTTCCTAAGCACCATGCCAGCTGGACCCCTAACAAGAAAGAGAAAGGAAAATCTGAAAGGTAATGTCAGATATATATTGTTTCGAAAGCTTTAAGGTTCCGGTTTTTTCAAGTACAATCAAACCGTAAAACCACTGAAGGTCGGCAAAATGTAGTCATTTAGCAAAGAACATGTTAGAGTATCTTAGGAGATAAGTGGCATTGGTCTATGGAATGGAATGCAAAATTTATTTACTCATCTAGATCATCACTATAATCCTGGTGGCAGTTGGCTCCTGCCACCCTTAGTATAGAGTGAGATATAAATGTAAATAAATTAATGTGAAGTGAGATTGAGTCCACTCAGTCTTTCAGTTATATGTTTCAGTTCAGGGTTGGCTAATAAGTGCCTGTAATGTTCAGTGAGGCCAATTTTCATACATTTCCATAGAGCTGCAGTCTTGTAATATCACACTTATATTCCAGTACTACATTCTTGTAGCTGTGTTGCCCTCTGCCCTGGCAGCCATCACTAGTTGCACTCTAAAGTCAGTTTACACCCAGATATCTGGGTGCAAGAAGATTTAGAAAAACCAATCAGTAACACTGAGTAGAAATCTTCTGCAGAAGGGTAAGAAATTTAGATGGTAGGTAAAACTAAGAATGCTAAATATTTTCCCCACATTCTTCTCCATAAAGGTGCACTTTAAAGAGACCATCTATCCATTGAGACAGTTTTGATTCCCCTCCAGCTTAGAGATGACCTTGTCCCCACTAGATTCTTTCATCATCTGATCATAATAGCTTTTAATCAATCACTCAAACACATAAAAACTCTGAGTTTCCCTCAAAGTGATTATAAAAGTTTTAAATAACACAAAAGAGAAAGTTTTTTGACTGTGTGATGTAGGATGATGGCCTCTCTTTCCTTAGGGTTTTCATTAAACTGAACCTAGGTATCATAGATAAGGATGCTATAGCAGATTTCCTGCACCAGAAGGTTGGACCTGCTAGCCTAATCATTCACTTCCAATGCAGTGTTAAGAAGGGAACTGAATTATACAACTCTGAGATCCCTTCTAATATAATACTAGTTATCATCTGTATAACACTTGAGTACGTGAACAGCGCTTTATAAATAAACTATAATAATAATAATTAATATCAAGCTTTTACAGTTAGTAAAATATGGCTTGACACACTAAAAGCTTCTAATGTGCTTCAGTTTCTGAGAACTACAGAATTAAAATTTATTATTCTGAGCATAGCTTAGCACTTCTTCATTCCATTGACTTACTGACTGTCTAGGTCTCATCACCACCATACCTTTGATTTACATTGCTTGACAGTGTCATTTTTACAGTGTCATTTACTCACACTAGTAGATTTGGAATTCACCGTTCCCCTAATTCCTTGTCTTACACGGGTGGTAATCAGGCACATGGTTCTGTCTGGCTGGTCCTCTGAATTCTGCCAGGAAATTAATGAAGGCTTGCTGTGGCTTCATGCATTTCAGTCAGCTGGACTAGTCAAACTTTAGGATCTCAGTGTGATGAGAAGACCGATCATGCCAAAATTTCCCTTTCCTACTTGACAGATGGCACATCAGGAACCGTCAAAACTGAAGCTTTAAGTAGCAGCAGCCAAAGCAAAGCACATGTCTGCTGGCAATTATTCACATAACAAGGTTTTGCACACCAGTTTGTGGCATTATACACTTATGCATCCTCTTTCCAGGAGTGCTGCAGAACAGCAAAAAAAAATATTTAAAGGATTCCTGGTTCAACCTCCAGCTTCTAAAGTGAACTAGGAAAGGTTCAAACCCTTGCAGTTTGAACCTGGGACAATTGTCACAGCAAAAAGGACACCCACGGAAGGAAACACAAAGCTGTAAACTTGTTTTGCAAACATCTAAATAAAGTGTATTTTTATCCATTCTCCTTAACTTCAGTTTTCTCCTGAGGAACAGGGTTAAGAGAAGCAAATTACTCCTTACCAGTAGTTGAACAGCAAAGGCAAAGGTCCTAAGAATGTGCTTCCATGGCTGCTCTCCTGAAAACAATAGTTGTAAAGATAATTGTCTGCATTGTGCCTAGAAACACCGCATGATTTTCTCAGTTTATTATCAACTATTATAGACAGCAAGCCTCTTCATAAGCTTCCAGCAATGCCTTCACTCATATACATTACAATATTTCTGAGCCTGGAGGAAATGCGGTCTCACTATCCTCGGAAATGAACAAGCAGGCTGGCGGCAGCTCTGTTTAAGCCCAAACTCAAAATAATCCCAAAAGGCAAAAGCTAGAAACAGAGGAAATCTTGCGACTCCTTGCCAAGGGTAGGTCAGTAAACGGAGTGGAATCGCTATAGCCTAAAGTCGAGCGAAGATGAAGAACCAGCAAGTCTCCAAAATAAAGCAAAGCGAAGCAAATGGGAAGAGAGCGTGGATGGTGATTATGCAGAGAGAATCATAGAGAAGAGGAGAAGAGAATCGTGCAGGCTGCGGATCTGCTCCTCGTCCACATTCGGAACAGCGTCCATTTACTCACCGCCTTTAAAGGGGGCTCTGGGCACAGGGCTCTACCCGTAACCGGGCATCTCTCAGCGGTGCAGCAGCCGAGAAGGGGCGGCGAGGGCAGCAGGAGCAGCTCTTAACCCCTGTGCACCATTAACCGAAGACAGGCTGGAATTGACGCGCTTCTCCGCTTCCGGCGCGGAATATAGGACTCGGAGACGGCCCTTAAAGGAGCCGACGACGCGTCAAGGGGACTCCTCTCGCCGGGCCGTCGGAAGAGGCAGTGGGGCGGAGCATGCAAACAGGGACGACCCCTCTCCGAGCTTTCCGAAGGACAACTGGCTGTCCCGGCTGTCAATTAAAAATTTGGGCCCTTTTGTTTCTCTCAAAGGAACCCCCCCCCTCCCACCGCCGCCTTGTAGCAGCTGGGTTGGCCGTGCGTGGCGTCTCCGCACCAGGTCGCCACCTAGACGGCAGGTGCAGGTAGAGCTACGTAGTCAAAGGTGGTGGTACTTCGAGCGCGCGGCTGTTGGGTCGGAGACCACAGGGAAAGGGGAGCGGCAGCCGTAAAGCACCGCTTACTGCGAAGTACTTCCAGGTTCAGATGGGGCCGCTTCTCCTCACCTGTAGTTGATAAACTGCACAGCTTTGGCAGGTGGTTGCCGGGCAGACTGAGTGCTGCCTGCGCTTGCTTTCTATTGTAGCCATGGTGTGCCAGTGAAAGGAGTGTTAGGACATCACAAAAGGAGTGCCTCAGAGAGATAGCGGGGGCATCCCCGTGCACGTTTTGGTCCCAATGGAAATCAGCTTGAGCAAGGGGTATCCCCATGCATTTGAGATTTGGACGAATTTCGAGGGACCAAGTCGCCCAAATCAGGACCAAATTTGCTACTGGAAAAAAACTGGTCTGGGCATGGTTTGGGGGTTTAGCGCACATTGCTTTGCGAGCCGAGCCTGTGCTTGGGGATGGTCCCGGGCTATTTGGGGAGGAGATTGGCGCTCACGTCAGTGGGAGGTGGGTTTCATGTCCTGTGCTCGCCATTCCTGCCCTGGGCATTGCAGATCGCAACTGAGGAGGTTTTTTGGGAGTAAATGGTGTTAAAGCCAAAACGATGAGGGGGTTGAATG
>MTQE01001134.1:55272737-55282857 GCA_014337955.1 Aspidoscelis marmoratus | reverse complement strand
CAAATAGTAAAAAAAAAAAAAAAAAGGAACTATAACCATATATGTGCCTCTCCAGCCAATAGTGTCATTATTTTAAAACATTAAAAATATCTAGTTATTTGTATTTATATCCTTCCCTATACCAACATCTCAGTGTGAATCACTGCAGTGCCCAATATCAGCTGTGGTGGCTTCTTTTACATGCTCATGATAGCCCCAAACTCAGGACGGTGATCAAGAAATCTCCCCAGGTGTATGAGGAGATGGGTTTTGGCTTTGAGGTCAATCTCAGCTAGATAACAAAATATGTGATTTTGATTTGTTTTAGACCTGCCTTTAATATGGTTGTATTTGCTTTTACCTGTTGTAACCCACACTGAGATCTTTGGGATAGGGCAGGATATAAATGCAAATTACTGCATTTTATACATGTGAATAAAGGAGCCTTGGTTCAGAGTTTGGGTTGCCTTTCTATATATACATGCACACATGTATATATATGTATTCTTATATTATTATCCCACCAGCAGTTGCGTTCAGAAGCATGGTGGGTCTGGTGCTTTTGGGTGTGCCTCTGAGCTCAAGGTGTTTTGATCATAGTTCTTTCTTCCCTCTCTTACTAACACAAATAACCCTGCAAAAGAGGCAGTAACTGACCCAAGATTATCCAGTCACCTTCATAGCTAAAGACCTAGAGACAGCACTTTGGTATAGGAAAATAGATAGCAACTCCAGGTGCCCAAATCATTACATGGAATGAGTAAGCTACCCACTCACAAAATCCCTGCACAAGGCAGCCCCGAATAGCTGCTTAGAGAGTAAGGACATGGACAGGCATTCTTCTCAGTTGTACTCCATGGATCTAGGTCCTGTGGGTGAAGACTCTTAAGTTATCTACAAAAATATAAAATACAGCACAATAAGAATAGCTACAGATATTGCTTCTGGTGAAAAGGACATCCACTTCCCATAGAATATTTTTCAGTTCAGAACTACAATGAAAACTTGAATCCAATGCATACATACTTGATTGTAGGAGATAGTCATATCCAGCTCAGTTGGGACTTACCATATAACACAGTCATCTGAGGGTTATCGCTTCCCACACACACAGTCTTCAGTTAGGGAGCCGGATTCTTATCTGGGAATACCAGGTTCGATTCCGCCCTCCTCCACGAAGCCAGCTGGGTGACCTTGGGCTAGTCACAGCTCTCTTCTGAGCTCTCACAGCCCCACCTACCTCACAGGGTGTTCTGTTGTGGGGAGAAGAATAGAAAAGCTTTGTCAGCTGCTTTGAGTCCCCTTAAATAGGGGAGAAAAGCAGGGTAGAAAAGCCAACTCTTCTTCTTTTACAGTGTAGAGAATCACAGCTTGAATGCAGGAATTTCTTTCTTTCAATAACTGGCAGTAACAACAGCAGCTGCTTTAAGCCCAACTGTATTAATCAGATTAGAAACCTTCTTTATGCTAGGTCAGGATGGCTTGTCTATCAGTGCTGTGCTGGGTCTATCCTTGTTGCTTTGTTGATTTTTTTAAAAAAACATATTAACTGCTGTAAGAGCCTCCAGGCTAACAAAGGAGAGATCAATATCTAAATTAATTTTGT
Source organism: Aspidoscelis marmoratus (assembly GCA_014337955.1). Classification (NCBI taxonomy): domain Eukaryota; kingdom Metazoa; phylum Chordata; class Lepidosauria; order Squamata; family Teiidae; genus Aspidoscelis; species Aspidoscelis marmoratus. The sequence goes on along the minus strand of MTQE01001134.1, from coordinate 55,281,272 downwards.
GTTTCTTGTAATGGTGCTAGAAATTATTGGAAATTATCTGTGCCTTGTAATGTTATGAGAAAACATCACTCTTCATACCTTGCTAAAACTTCAGGGGAGAGATGGAAACAACAGATATTTAATTTACTATTATTCTTATTGCCATTATAGTTATTCCTCCTTGTTATCCCAACAGCTTTAGCCTTAAGGACTCATGGGAACTGTAATCCAAAAGGAGGGAACATTTCCAAACATTATCTTGATGATGATGCCATAGGATGTTTTCCCACTGTCACTAGAAGTACCCATTAATGGGTACAAAAATGCCATTACGTGCCCATTAATGGGTACTTAATGGGTACTTTTAGTGACAGTGGAAAAACACCCATAAACTAAATATGGCTGCATAGTCAACTCTCCGCAGAACACAGAGATGGCTTAACATCTGTCTTCCTGTTTAACGACGTTACCGTGTGGACATTAATGTCAAAAATTCACATTGATGTTCAGACACTCCATGTTTTATATTGAAATCTGATATCAAAGCTAAGCAGGGAATTTAGCAAAAGCTTCCCAAAGCTGCTCTTTGGCGTTGACCTTGGACAGAACCATTGCAATGCAGCAATACGCCTCCAATTCCCATCCACAGCCTTTCCAGAAGGATGTTATGGTCAATGGTATCAAAAGCTGCCGAGAGGCTCAGGAGAACCAACAGAGTCACATTCCCTTTTGTCTTTTTCCTCAAGAAGGTCAGCAGCCAAGACGACCAAGGTCATTTCTGTGCCATAAGAGGGCCTGAAGCCAGACTGAAATGGGTATTCTATAGATCTGGTTGTGTTTCATAGTGTAAAGGGGAATCTGTGTAAGTCTCTTTTCCATCTTTCCTTTTCCTTTTCAAATTCCAAATATGCCAGGTCTGAACTGTATATGAACCCTAGCTTTACGGCAGTTCATGCCTGCAGTATGTCAGCTATCAGATCCTTCCAGATTCCGATACCACTATAGTCTCCCATTCATATGTTGGCCACAAAGATGGCATTGCTGCTACATAATATGGGATGAATAATTATGTATTTACACAGAGATTGTTGCATAACCGCTGTTTCTACTTCATTTCTTTGGAATCAGAAAGATAAAGAAGGCATAGAAATTTTGAACAAGTTGCACTGATCCTCTAGGATAACTGGACAACCAGAAATGCCTGGGTGATGGCAGAGCAGTTAGGGTTACTATATAGAAAAGAGATGCAAGGTACTGTTAATAGTATGTAGAAGAGAAAATTTCAGCAAGAGTTTTCTGTACCATAAACTCTTACCTGCTGAAATTCTCTGGTCAGGACAGCTATTAAAGGTGCATGAAGGTTCTCTTTCCATATGGTAACCTTAGAAGGAGTGAAGTGCTGATTTGTGTAGTGTGTTTGCTGCAAACGTGGTTCCGATCAGAAGCAGTGCAAAAGTGAGGTGGCAGTTGGTACAGTGGTGCTCTGTCCCTGCCATTCATTGGGGGAGAATTTTAAAAGAGGGATCTACTCTAAAAAAGGCCCCACTTAACTTCAGTACCTGTTTTGTTTCAGTGGTGGTGCCAGGGGAAGGACCTCCAAAGATTACTGTAGCATTACTGATGTGAGGAAGGGCATTACTTTGTCATTGAAAGTGATTAAAATAGAATTCTGAGAAGAATTTATTTATCTCTCTGAATGTCACCAGACTCATGGTAGAACACAGACTCATCAGGATTGTGGGACAGAATGCACAATAATAGTAGCCCCTTGAACAGTACCTTAAGAAGGAAATTATCAGACCTGTTTTTAAAATGCATTTCTTTAGGCAAGTCTTTAAACTTTTATTGCTTTATTTAGGCTGTTCTGTCTTCAGAGCTCAAGAACAGGAACAAATCAGAGTCATGAAAAGTACTGGCATTGTGCCTAAACAAAAGAACTTTTACAAAGACAGACAAATTGGAATGTAGCAATAATAAATAACATTTTCTTCTCATTTTGTCATGTTGTGAGGTCTTCTCAACAACCTAGAGGTCCCATTTAATCTAAGCCCTTGTCATTATATACAGTACTGTAATACAGTCAATCTAATGCCATTTTTGATTCCCTAAAACTGCTGAATAATGCAAAACCATGTTTTGAAAGCAATTGCCACCTATGGAAAATGGAAGTTAGTGGTTACATGGAGGTCCAGGCTATCTAGGTAAGTTAATAGCATCCCAAAAGCAAAATCACATTAATGCAATCATGGGAACTTTAAATCAAAATCAAAGTCTTATTTTACTAACCACATAAAAGTGGAACTGTGCTTTTTAAAAGTGCTATATATGGAATCATTGTACAGAGCTGGGTTCGTCAGATGACATGCAGGTCGGAGTTACTGTATGTTTAAGGTATGACAAGTGAGAAATTTTCAGCAGGTGTCCTTCCATTATACTTGCTGAATTTCCCTCTAATAGTAGATACTAGAGGCAGCAGACATATCACTTCCCCTGCCGACATGGATTGAATTCACACAGTTCTAAAGAGACTGAGTAAGCCTAATTTAATAATATTTTATGGAAACATTTAATGGTAATTGCACAACTGCATCACTAGGTGGCAGCATTATAGCATGGACTGAAGCATGACACATTGGGTGTTTTTCCACTGTCACTAGAAGTACCCATTAATGGGTACAAAAATGCCATTTTGTACCCATTAATGGGTACGAAATGGGTACTTTTAGTGACAGTGGAAAAACGCCCATTGTTTCTTCAAACAAAAAAGTGCTGTTTAAATTTTGATGTGTTGCAGGTCACCCACAAATACATGTAAATAGTTTTTCTTTATAAGGTTTGTGTATGCATTTGTCCTAACGTATATCTAAAATATGGGGATATCAAATGGAATGCGTTTATGCTATAATAAAAGATTCAGATAACTAGAGGTAGTGGTACTGTAAAAAGAAGACCTTAGATAACATTTGCTTTCCATCTCATTTGCCACAGTTCCAAATGAGAAGTGCTTGGAAGTACAACCCTTAAGCAATGGGATCTTAGAAGAGGAAAGGCTCCATAGTAATTCCTGGTAAGTCTCTGACTCTAGATATCTGAAGCGTCTCTACCTTTGGACTCTCACAATTAACTCATAGGTGGTCACACCTAAGGTTTAATTCAGCTTCAGTCTACCTTAAGAGCAAGACAATACAGCAGCAAAGTGATCAGTAACACACACACACACCACATTACTCTATCCCAAAGGTGAATTTTTTAACACTGAAAAAAAAAAGTTTGTTACTTTGCTGCTATATTCTCCCACTCTGAAAATAGACTGAAGCTGGATTAAACCTTAAGTGTGACCACAGCCAGAGAATCAGGGAAAACTTCAAGGATTTCATTTGAAGAACTTCTTCAGGCCCTGAACTCTCCTGTCTATAAGAAGCTAATACAGGAATAGACTTTTGGGATGCCCTTGAGCAAAGAGTAGCACATTCCTATTTTGAATGGTCATCCTCTTCCACCAAGCATGCAGTTTTGGGAGGCGCATATATGGAATAGTGAGGGAGAAGAGGGACAGTTGCTTGGGCAGTCACCCAGATCAGCTGAATCATCCCTGGTGATCGATGAGGTGTCAGATGTTGCAACCAGTTGTATTTATTTATCTATTTATAGTGGAGGATCACTTGTAAAAACATAGGATTATCTTGTTCTACTTTCAAACAGGGCCAAGATTTTGAAAGATAACCAGTTGTCTTTAATAGGATGTTAAATAGGCTGTATTTTTAATATGTTTTAGTGTTTTATCATATGTTGCAACCTGCCCTGAGACCTCCAGATGAAGAATGGAATACAAATGTTATAAATAAATAAAAAATAAATATTCAAGGAAAAATGGGAGGAGGTGGTTTAGGGATGTGTGCGAATATTTGTAACATTCGTTATTTGTATACATTCGTACAAATACAGACATTTGTACATGAATCAAATGTTAGGGTATTCATATGCTAACATTCGTACAAATAGTTCAGGCATTCATTTAACTGGGGGTGTGGAAAAAGACAGCACCGGTCACATCCGCAATGGATCCAGATTGCATTTGACATGGATCGACAGCAGATTAAAAGTGGATTCAGGTCAGATTTGACATTTTCAGAGCACATATATGTTACAGATAAGTATCGGATATGTATTGGATACATAAAGTATCAGATACGTATTCATTTGTTTCTGATATGTATTGGATATTGATACGAATAAGTACAAATAGACTTGTATCAAACAGAATTTTCAAATCAAACAGAATATGGATTTTCAAACATTTGATTTGTCACAAAGCGAATGCCAAAAATGCATTTGTGCACACCCCTACCATTTTTAGATCTCAAGATATTAAAAGTATGGCCTCTTCATCTTCTTCTGCATTTTGAGATTAGAAGTTTGGAAAAAGGTATCATTTCCTCCTCCTCTCTTGGGCTTCCATGCCTACTGGATCATGGGAGCTGTATCCCAAACAGGGCTTTTCCAAACATTGCCTTTGGCATCTGGAATAGACATTAGTTGAAGTAGGGCAGATTGCTGCTGCAGTTGCTTCTGCTGGATTTCCTTCCGATATGCAATTGTTTAAGACAGAAGGACTCTGTTTTGCTTTGCTTTTGCACACCCTATTTAGACCTCGCAGCCCCCTTCCCCTGTGCTTGGGTGGGCTGGAACCTCACTGGGTCTCGAGAAGCAGATTAGCAATTAAATGGCTGGCTGCTTCCTGCAGGCCTTGCCTTGTAGAATCTGGCTAGATCAGACAGGCTGTTTCCATTGTGTAGCCAGAAGGGCATCCCTATTGCTTTCTCCCTGCTATGCTAATTGCTAATTGCTCAGATTGGTGCAGCTGTCAAATGGTAAGTGGAGAGACCAAAACAAAGAGAGAGACCAAAGGATAAGCAAGTTCACTGGGTCAGGCAGAAGGTCCATGTCACTCAGGATCCTGCCTTTGAAGTAGCCAGGTCCCAAATCATTATAATGCACCAAGTTCCCTTGTGCTGATTCCAGGTGTAATCTTGGGAGCATATGAAAGTGACGCCTGCATGTGTGTGGTGTAGGGTGGAAAAAAAGAAAAAGGGAAGTGGGTTTAAAGGAGAGACCACACAGGACAGCTTCACTCAGGGCTCCTCTACTTGTGGCCCTCCAGTTGTTCCTGAATTCCAGTGTGCTGCCGTTCTAAGCATCCCATCCAGTCTTCTGGAACATATGATGTACATCCTTTTCCAATACACTGTGGTAAAGACCGGCTCCTCCATCTCTCCCCACCTCTCTCATTTTTTCCATAGGCTGCAACCCACTCAAGCTGTGGTGTGTGTGGTAGAGAAATCACTCCCAAAGGGAACAGGCACAAGCATTTAAATCAAGTGTAGCTAATGGGCTGCTGGACCAGTGGATAGCAAGGGGTGATGGGAGCTGTAGTACAGCAGCAACGAGAGGGCCATACACCCTGATATAAAGGCACCTGCTGCATGCAAGGGCCTCCTAATAGTCCCATGATGTGCAGTGGATTATGAAATGGCACCACATCTCCTGACATGGCTGTGAACAGAACAAAACATTTGCTGCCAAGTAGGTTAATGTGTGACATTTAAGCTGTGATCAGACGCAGCAGAAATAATGTTAAAAATCACGTCTGAAACAATTTAGAGAAGGCTTTGAGGTGGAATTGTTTAGGCACTAGTCTGCCCCTCCCCCTCTCCTGAACATTCTCTGCTGGAAAAGGTGGATTAGAGAGGGCTTTGTAACATGAGGGCCACACACTGTGTCTCTGAGGTGCCCCTGAGGCTCCTCTTTCACTTTGTCTGAACACACCCTTATTATGTCTGAACACACCTCTGGTTTAACATTAGAAGAAGAAGAAAAGTTGGCTTTTCTATCCTGCTTTCTCACCCATTTAATGTAACTCAAAGTGGCTAACAAAGCTTTCTCCCCACAACAGAACACCCTGTGAGGTGGGTGGGGCTGTGAGAACTCAGAAGAGAGCTGTGACTAGCCCAAGGTCACCCAGCTGGCTTTGTAGAGGAGGGTGGAATCAAACCGGGTATTCCCAGATAAGAGTCGGCTCCTTAACCATTACTGTTTCTTGACCCTCTAAGGCAGCGGTTCTCAACCTTCCTAATGCCGCGACCCCTTAATGGAGTTCCTCATGTTGTGGAGACCCCCAGCCATGGAGGCAGAGCAGCTGGGAGGTGAGAGGGAAGGGTGGTGGGAGACTTGTCGCGACCCCTCTGAAAGGGTAGTTTGACCCCCAAAGGGGTCCCAACCCCCAGGTTGAGAATCACTGCTCTAAGGAACTACACTGTTGCCATGGTTGGCAATCTGCTTTTTCATTGCATCTTTTAGAAATAGATGTCCTGGCTCTAACTATCCCAGACCCTGTACAGCCCCCCTGGCCCTTAGTGGATTTGTACAAATTATTCATTTTCTGCCTGAGGGAATCAGACTTACAATGTATATACATTGTATGCAAGCATCATGGGAGGGGAAGTCACAGAATACTTTAATCTGAACTATTGATCCAACATGCATCTCCCCCTCCTGGCAGCAGCCCATTGATTGGGACCACTGGGGAACGGGTGAGACTAGAGTTGGGATTGTTGATTTGTATAGCTCAGGTTTGGGAAGATGAAAGTGCAGCTTCTAACGGAAGCCTCCTCCCTTCCCTCCTCCCTGCAGTCCTAATCCATGGACTGCTACTTAGCAGTTGTAATCACATTCTCTTTTGCTTGTGAGTAAGTACCATTGAACTCAGAGATGGTGACTTCAGAAGGTGGCATGGGACTACAAGATAGTCTTGTCCTGTTGAGCAACTGCATGAAGCACAGAGGGTCTTAGGCCTTTTCTGCCTTTTCTGTGATTAATCTGGATTAGGCTGATCTGGATGAACTACAGGAGGCATCCACACTCTGCAGGCTGGCCGGCAACAAATGCAGTCAATGGAGAGATGCGGTGTGAATGCCTGAGCCCTGATCCATATAAGTGGATGTAAACTGCCAGTGACACCAACTATCAGATCTGATGTAACTGGCCCATGTCCCCATCAGTCAAACATTGCATTTGGATAGTGGGGATAAGGGAATGCAAAAACACTTTTGCTGTCCACACAGCCATTGTTCTGAAGGTGTCTTTGCAGTCTTACCATCAGCGTGCATGTTCTGTCATGCTACACGCACAATCCTTGTTCCAGATCAGATGGCCCTAGTATGGCTGTGGTACCAATTTGTCAGGTCCTCCACTAATCTGGATTACTGCGCTCTTCATACAGATCAGATCTGGATTACCAGCAGCCCCGTGCAGACAATGTGGACTACAAAGCCCCTTAATCTGGATTACCAAGTAAATACAGAAAGGGCCTATGTGCAGTGAGCGGAAGCTGATAATCCATTAAAGGAAGCTGTCCCCTTCGCACAGTACATATGCTTCCTGTGTTGGGGGTTGAGGATCATGCAGAAGAAATGCCGTCCTTTTCCCTCTCCACTGCTGTTTTTTCACTTATCAAAGAAGCTTGCTTATAGCTAAAGAAAGGTGATAACTGACTGCGTTCATTGTTCCAAACACTTTGCTAGTCTACCTGGACTGAAGCATTTACATACAGCATGTTCTGGAAAGAAAGCATCATTATGGATTGACCAAGAGACATTCTTGCTAAGGCCAAGATGCTGGGCAAGGTTGCAAAGGTGGCTTAGGAGGGTTGGAGCTCCACTTGCATGTTTCTTCTGCTGGCAATGGAGATGGAATGGAAACAAGAGAAACAGAGAGGAAGCAGGCTTTGCACGTATAAGGGGTGTTTCCCCCCCCATTTTTTCCCATTTTGGGGGGTGTTTTTATTCTTTGTTGTTATAAATTATCCACTGTAATTTTCTGGTCAAAGATTATTCTGGGAATTAAATGTACTCAGAAATTTTGTCTTACCCAGCCATCCAAAGGACAATTTAAAAAATTGCACGGTACAATAAATTCCAGCAAATCAATAATTTCAAAGAACACAAGAAAATAAAAAGGCTGCTGCAGAATCCGACCAAAGGAACTCCGAGTTTTCCCCAGCAACCTCTGGGAAGTCCAGAAATTGGGAGTAATGCTCACCAAATCAATGACTGGTCATTAGTATTTAGTAACAAGTATCACCTTCCTGGATTTCTTCCAGGTTTTAGGGACTACAGTGCTATTGAGCTTGATTGCAATAACCAATGCTGATGGTTACTGTGGTCTGCTGCTTCTGGAAGGACTCTGGTTGAGCAAGGTTGATCAAAAGTTTAGTGAAAGATGCACATTAGTAAATAATTAGCAAAAGTTTTGCAGGAGACCTAACAAAGCAGCTAGTGCTGTATTTTCTATTGTTCCATTGAAATCAATTGGAAATCATTATGTTAGCTTTGGGCATCTGGGCTCATGAGGCATGACCATCAAGTCATGAAGTCCTTGGCCCTTTCCTCAGTGGCCCTTATTTTGGACTATATCCCAGAGTGTATATATCCATATGCTAATGCAGATTATGTTAGAATGTGAGAAAAGTGTGAGGGAAAACACAGCTCGGATGTACCG
>MTQE01001134.1:55247579-55260336 GCA_014337955.1 Aspidoscelis marmoratus | reverse complement strand
GTGTGCATTACATTTCAGCCTGCTCATCTGTATGCCATTTCCCCACTGTCCTGTAGCTCTGATCTGTGAGTCACAGCTGGGGGTAACAAAGCTAGGAACGTCACCAATTACTTCACAAGAGAGGGTCAAATGTATTTATTTATTTTACTTTTTCAGGTTTCCTTCTCTGGGGATCGAACACATAAAAGCCCAAGATCCCCCGAGCCATTGTAGGCCAATAGCTAAAGTGCACAGTTAACTTAATCAATTTGAGTTCAATTCCAGGTAAAAGAATGATCATCAGATTGTGGCTGAAGCTGGCTACGTGCACCTGATGAGTCCCAACGAAGATGAAATTGGTTATGCAGTGCCAGTAAAAAGGTGCCAGAGAGGCTATTTTCCATCTTCTGAATGCCAAAGCTGTCTCCAAACAGTGAGAGGCAAATGCAAGAGCTTCTTTGTCTCTCACAATTGCCTCTTGCCTCTGTCCCTTCCACACATGTGCAGTGACCATTTTTGCCCCAGATTTGGCTGTGCACATGCGCAGGAGCCATTTTCTTCTGTAAGGATCATGTGAGCCAGCTTCCAGACAGAAAGGCTGTATTGCTATTCCTTTTTCCGAGGATACCACAAGATTTCACCCCTTTTTTGCATGGTAATGTAGGGACTACCATGTATATGTGTGGCATAACCATGACATAATTCCATTTTATAGGCCCTGCCTGGATAAAGGCCAAGTGAATAAGATTTTTGCAGGGGAGACTCATGAACACAAAAGGGAGAGGGAAGAGGAAACTAATTAGGGAAAGATCTCTAAACTGTCCCTTATGGAAACTTGTTGTAGGGCTTTTATTTTTACATGTATGCATGTGACTAGGGATTTTTTGGGTTTTTTGGTGTTCAGTTTGTAACATGAAGCCTTCTCTAGACGGTGAGTGTGTCTGATCACAGCATAAAATCTTGTATCCCACTTATCTTGAATTACGTTTACCACATGCAGAAGAGCACAGAGTTCCTACAGCTTTTGAAGTTCTGTAGAAACTTTTAAAGTTAAAGGAGCTCTGCCCTCTTTTTTCAAATGGTAACTCCATTTTAGTCACTGCAGCCAAATCATACATGATACTGCCATGTGATTTCTGTGAAGTGGAGGAATTGTCTTAAAATGGTACAATGTAATCTTCCTACACACAAAAATGCATCTGTAGGCCTGTAGTGCGGTTTTATCCCGTCAGTACTGACAAGGTTAATGTATACTCAGATGTGCACTCTGCCTCTTGCAGAAAGTGGGTAAAGCTGAGAATCCAATAAAATATGCATTTTAGTGGAGATTTGGCAATGCCTTTTATTCCCAGTGCCCTTATTTTTCCATATGTTTGCCTGTGGAATCTCTGAGACCCTAGCTATGCACGTGGCTTACCTTCCAGTTAAGATTCATTTTTTTAAAGGCATTTGTAATACACATTTAGGGAGACCACACAGGAAGTAACACTAGCACAGTTGGTGTGGTTTTCAGTGTGAAGGGAATTCACGCTGAATTCCATGCAAGCTTTTGCTCAGATGCCGCTTTCTAGGGTTTTTAAAAAAGGTTATGCACTTCAATGCATAAATGCTGTATTAGGCTATGAAGAATCCACTTCAGCACAAAAGAAATGATTATATCCACTTAAGTGTAAAAGTATTATATACTTAAGTATGTTGGATGGGCGGCGGTGGGGGGGGGGCATTAAACAGAAGATGACACCGAATCCTCATTGGTTGATGCTACTTGTAAGATCACTGTCTTGTGAGACACTACTTGTAAGACCCAACTCACTGACAGTACTTGCAAAACTTGATGGCTTGCAGGGAGTAAAAGTGTTAGAGAAATCCTGATAAATCCTGTTTATGCTATGCTCACACCTTTCTGTTCCCATCCTGAGACTCATTTACAAGACTTTTTAAGACCTTCACCCCTCTCCACCATCACAACACCCCCTGTGCTCTGATATGATAAATATTCTGTGACTCAACTGTGTGTCAACATCACACATTGGGTGAAAGGGAAGGTAAATTCATGCAGTATCCACCCACTATAGTACCATTCAGCCCCTTTAGTCCTCTTCCCTGATCACACCCAAAAAATGAAAACGGATTAAAACTCTACAACAGCTCGAGACCTGTAAAAATCAGGACTCAGAAAAGTACAGTTGTAGAGAGGAAAGTCTACAAATAAAATGGAAAAGAGTAAAAAAGTGTGAGCGTTGGGGGCTGAAGACCGACCGAAGAAGGATTAAAGTGAAGATGTAGCCACGGCCTTAGTTTCACAGGTAATCCTTTAAATTTATACAATGCATTCTAGGTTTGCCAGTTAGGGTGTTCTCCTAAAATCTGCAGGGTAGAAGATTTGGAAGTTGCTTCAGCAGGAGTGGCTACCAGCAGTGTGGGACACCCTGGGAGCTTCCAGCTGCATCCCTTTTTGCTAGCTGGCCCTGAGCTTGTTTCCCATTGAACCTGAGATTTCCATCTGACTAGATACATGCTCATCTGTGCTGGTGATAAGCTAGCAGTATTTATCTATATAATGCAAAGTGTGGAAAAAGACACATATTATTTTCCGTTTTGTAGGATGCTAATACAAATGTTCCTATTTGATGTCAAAATATGATGATCAGCAGCATTCTTTAGATATGATTGTTGTTTTGTTTTAAATGAACATAATTGCCACTCAGATTCTTCTGAGCTTCTATCTTCTTGTGAAAGCCTGACCTGCAAAGCATACTTGTTCAGAGATCAGCTTCAAAAAAGAAACAGGGGAACACTGATTTATCTTTAGATTGCTTCCCCAGGAAGAAAATAGTAGGTAAGGAAATGGCCTTCTACGTTGCTTGGCTTTTTGCCTAAGGGACACATCTGTTCCCTAGCGCAAGGAAAATGGTCTTAAGGTCCCTGTCCTTGTAAAATGACTGGGGTTTTTGGAGGATTGCATCTGTGCAGCTCACTTTAGAGGGATATTTTATTTAGAAGGACACATTTGTCTGCTGCCATGCCACAGTGCTCATTTAGGAGGCCGATTTCCAAATGGCAAGTCACATGGTGCTGATCACAACACTGCAAGTGAATGCAAAAAAGAAAAATGACCCGTGTGGTTATTAGTGTCCCTGTAGCTATTTGCACATAGTAATAATAAATTAATACAAGCAATTATTTTTAGTCTTGCGGGAGCAAATGCTTGAGTAATTCACACATCAAGGATGCAGACTATAACTCCTATCATTATGCAGGCTGAATCACATGGGAATTTTAAGCCAAAACAAATGAATATGAAGTTAGGCATATAGCTCTGAATCTTAGTTGTTATGCTACACCAGTTTGTACTGGTAATTTTGGAAATTAGTTGGCTTATTTTCACTTAAATGTATTAGAAGCCTTATTCAATTGAAGGCTTATTTCAGAAAATAAAATTGGATTCAGGGTCTACGCAGATTGATTTTTGATTGGCTGACGATCAAAGAATCAATTTATGTTACTTTTAGTAGAGATGGGTTAAGATAGGTACCTTATATCTGCCTTTGATCTTTGAGAGTCTTGGGATTTGAATTAACAAGAAAATGTTCTGTCTGAATGCCATTAACCACAATTTAACAGACCTCTGCATTAGCACCTGAGAGATGCCAGGCAGTGAAATGAAAGTCCCATGTCCTTTTTGAGTATTTCTTTTTAAAATGTAATTGCAGAATTCTATTTTCAGGGTCTGTATTCCAGAGATATCAATCAAAATACATATCAAAGAAGCATGCCAGTTTTGTTCCCCCTTCCTCCTTGCAAACTGGTTTTAGCATCTTTGCTAAGATGGTTGCTAAGATGGTTATCCGTATAGGAGAACAAGAAAATTTAGTGCATACTTAAAATGGTATCTTGGAGTCCTTAGTTAGAAATTAAAAGAGTCACCTATCTGGCAGAATTCTGTATCCTCCAACCCCCCCAACCCCCCCCCCCGGTTACTTAATATATTTAGCTTCAGCAATTTTTCTCTGTGTTTGCAGAAAGCAATTAAATTGTAATGAAAGCAGTTAGAAGTCTTAGAAGGGAGATGCTGAGGAACAGATGGATCAGCAATGTGGACATATTGTTCAGGAAGTGTCCTCTTTGCAAACTTGACTTCTGGTGACTATAGGGCACATCCATGTGGTTTTCTTGGCAAAATGGTATGCCACTGACATATGTCCTTCTGTTCTGATGCAAATATTCTGCTGCTGTACCATGACCTGCTATGTTGATGTGGGAGATAGTACCTATTTAGTTAAGAAGGACACTTATGAAGAGATGGTGGAAATGTACTTCTTACAGAATGGGCTTTTTTGATAAGATACGGCTTTCTAACAATTATTTTGTTCTACTGTATGCTCTGGTTGCATGTCCTACTTCAAGATTTGAGTCTGGGGAACTTATTCACATTTCTCGGAAACCACAAAGAGAAAACTTCCTTTGTGTGACAGCCTCACAACACTGATCCTTTGCAGTATGCAAAAGTCATATATGAAAAATGTTCATGTGCAGTGGTCAAGGTGGCATGCCTGTAGTCCATGTGGATAACTACTTTGGTTAGTATTATCTTAACTTGTCAAGGGAAGCCACATCTTGACTGCTGATAATTCCAAATGCCAGTAGGATTCAGGATCCTTCATTTAAGATTAGAGATGTGCATGGACTGAAATTTAGTGTTTCAGTTTGAACTGAACCAAACTACCCTTGTTTCAGGTTCACTTTGAACCACATTGCAGTTTGGTTCAGATGCCATCCAAGCAAATAATAGCAAACCACCTTCTTAGACTACCCTTTAGTTAGGGTTCGATTCAAACCAGGTTTTCTGAAATATCACTATTGTAGGAGGAGGAGGAGGAGAAGAGTTGGCTTTTCTACCCCACTTTTCTCACCCATTTTCCAGAAGTAGCAATAAAATTTGCTGTGTCTGGAGTTTGCTCCTGAGTTTTTACAAATCAAAATTGAAGCCCAGTGACAATACCTGGATGAAAATACCTAGAACTGCACAAATGCTGGGCAGGCACTTGCACACTTTTGGGGATTTCAGAATAACATAAGAGAACATAATAGGAGTCCTGGTGGGTCAGGCCACAACTCGTTTAGTCACGGATCCTTTCTCACACAGTGGCCCACCAACTGCTTCTGGGCATCTCAATCAGAAGACAAAGTCAAAACCTTCGCTTGCTCTCGGTACCCTCCAAATGACCTTGAGAGGCATCATGTCTGTCTGCCAACCCAGAGGCAGTAGCTAGGCATCTATTCTAGTAGCTGTTGATAGACCTGTCTTCCATTGATACACCTCTCCCCGATGAGCAAGTGCCAGACCAGTAAGGGCACAGGCTTGCCCCACGATTTCACCCTGTCGTCTGGCAGAGAATGTGAGAGGTGGCCGCAAGTTCTAAACAATATCCTGCATTTTTCCCTCTCTGTCTGGAGCCAGCCTATGACATTTGGCTAGGGACACTTGTGCAATGTCAGTTCTAGGAGCAAGGATAAAGAGTAAAGCTTTCTTTTACTCTTGTGGCCAGTTTAAGAACTCTAATTCAGACAACATCATCTCTGCACTTTGCTAATAAAGAGTAATAAAGCTAATAAAGAGTAAAGACCCTTTAATCTTTATTACCTGGCCAGTTTGTGTACTCAGACCTAAGGGTATATTCAACATTCCAATTCTATAGTTCCTCTTATAATCAGATTTTGTGGATAGAGATGAATAGTAAAAATAAAGGCATAGGAAGATGAAAATGACTATGATTTGATTTTTTTAAAAAAACCTCAACCAAGCTGCTTTAACCTGAGGTTTCAGTTTCTCAGTCCATGCACCCACCTTTGTTACTGTTCAGCAACCTTACAGGAGTTTTTCAACTCCCCCCCCCCACAACGTTCCCAACCAAAGGAGCAAGAAAAAGATAATTATTGTGATTAGAGGACTGAGCTACAGACTAGGATCTTATGGAAGGTTGATATGGAAGAATGTGCTCCATCTGGTTGTGACCCAAAGTATTGTATGCCATGCCCCTGTGCTCTGTTCTTCCCCTACACCAATCCTGTGAAATACTTTAGGCTGAGAGGCTGTGACTGGCCTAAGATTACCGTGTGGTTATTTTAAATCTGTTTTTACTATTGTAACCCACCCTGAGAGATAAAAATACACATAAGTAAATAAATTCCATATCTGTCCATGGTTGTGTGTGTGTGTAATTGATTTTGCTTGGTGACAAACTTCAAAGGCCAGATCAAACCGTCTGTGTTAATTCTGAGACATCTCGCTGTATCAGGAATGAGCTGGAGTTTCATACTGACAAATTTGGCATATGCTAACAATTAAGCTGTGATCCATTTGCTTATTTTTCTTCCAGAGTAGTTAATTGTCTTGTCAAAAAGCCCCACATTTTTCTTTAAAAAGGACATAATAGGTAACCCATAGCAATTGAGATCTCCACCTGTTTTAAAAGTTACAAATGAATTGAACGTTAGAACTGGAGATTATAGAGTACAGTTCTGAAGTCCAGGTTGATGCCCTGTGCCAAATTGTATCACTTTAATTTCAGGCAAAAAAAAAAAGTTTGGTTCATCTGGGAAATATTACTACAAAGTTACTACATCTCATCAGAGAACATCTGCTGTCTGTTCATTTGCTTTTGTATTCAAAAATAGAAAGATAACTTTGTGCAATAGGATTCATAGTTTCAAGATCAACTGTGTTGTTCTTTGTTCTTTTCTTGTTCTTTTCCTTATTTATTTAAGTGATTCCAGACAAGTGTTTCCTATCTGCTCATTTGGACTTCCTGTTTCAGAAGTACAAAGTTGCTGTATATAAGTCTCCTTCTGCAGCCTCAGACCCTTGGGTAATGGTTTGGAATCTGCAACCCAAAAAATAATTGAAGGGAATGAGGAATAATAATAAAAAAATAGATCTGATTGTTATTCAACAGATCCTTTTTTAAAAGGAATTTTGAAACATCTCTATGTAATTTGGACCACCAGACTGGTGCTCAGCTAAGCCAGGGAGTCAGTAACTTGATATGATAGTGCCAGGGTAGGGCAGCAAAAAAAAACAAAAAAGATAGTGGTTGTGCAGTGCCCAAACCAAACCAAACTGTATAAGTTGTGTTATGTACCATGAGGTGGTAAAGAGGGATATAAATATAAATGATTGCACCAGGGTTCCCAGAGTCAGACATTTAAAGATATTTACAGATCAATGTATGTATTATGCTCACATTTCCAGTTTTTCTGTAGGAAGTACACATACGGCCTGCAATCCAGTACCATACACAAAGGCCAAAAGTTTGTTAGCTGTTTTCCACAGTGCCCTCTGAGTCTCTAATAAAGTTTATAGTCCTGACAATTTTCTTTCCTTTCTTCTGTAGGCCTATCTGAGAGCTATAGATATCAAGATTCTACAACAGCTAGTAGCTGTGAACGAAGGCATAGAAGCAGTAAAGTGGCTACTAGAGGACAAAGGGATGCTGACCAGCCACTGCAGCAGCCTCACGAGCAGCCAGTATAGCCTCTCAGAGAGCCAAGAGACCTCCCGACGTGGCAGTTGGAACAGCCTTCAAGATCCAAGTGATAAACTGGACAGCATCTCTATTGGTAGCTATTTGGACACACTAGCTGATGAGATGGATGAGTACACACAGACCCCTTCCATAGAACCCATAATGTCATCCACTCCAGGTAGGTCATTAGCTAGAGCTGAGGTGGAAAGATCAAAGGCTGACTTGGATAGGACTTTTCCCACTGTGAATGAGAAAGAACATGAGAAAAATAAAGCCTTTCTTGAGTGGATCCCCAGCTTAGTTAAAAGCCAGATCTCCAGTGAACAAAACAGAGGTGCCAGACCATCACCACCAATGGCTAATGGACATTTGAGCAGGCATGTCCCAGGGATGGAACAGAGTACTGAGGCAACACGTATTTCAGCACCTACAGAGCGAATGAGCAGAAGTAGTCAATTGGCAAATGCTCCCAGGAATAGTAAAGCTGACTTGGAGAATTACAAAGTGAATAGCAGGAGACACCTAGAGTATGATGCCCACTGGCAGTGGGTTCAGTCTCAGGATGATGTGACATTCTTGTAGCATCTATGACCTACTTCTGGAGCTGCAGCTTATGAGCTCAGGGCTCACACAACTAGTCTTTTGCACTTTGGACTGGAAGATCCATTTTCCTTGCCAAAATAGACAGTTTGTTTGACAAGAATGTGAGTGCATTTACTAATGGACATTAATATATATATATATATATATTTGAATAGTTGAATTTCCCCTCATGTCATAACCCTCCAATAATCCCAGAATGAGTCCTTTGTGGAAACACCTTCTTTAAAGGGACTTTTGAAGACAACTTTGTCCTATACACTGTACTGTTCTATCTTCAAATAGCTTCCAGTTTTTATGCAACCTGACTGTTTTCATGCATATGTTAAATGTTCAGGTTTTAGACAACGGTTGAAAGACCTACATATATTCATGTAGCCTGTTTCTTTGGAGTAATTTCCTTATTATTGTTTGTGCTGAGAATTACTAATGGTTGTGGGTGGAACTAGAATAACTTCTTTGATGTTACTTCTGTCTTCATATTATTATGCATTCATGTGGCAGCTTATCTACTCTGTGTTGATAGTTGTTCCAAGAAATGAGTGACAACAAATTTTTCAAGTCAACAAATCTGTCCACCACAAGTGGTATGGGAGATATCCATTGTTGCTGTAGTGAAGGTGGTCAGTTCCAGCAATATTTAGAAGGAGTGCAAATGAAATGGGAATTCATGTTACTATAATGGCTTCAAAGGTGTTTGAGAATGGCTAAGGCTAGTAGGCGTTTTGTTCTTTCTAAGGCATTACAAGTACAGGATGCTTGTGTTCCAGGCTTGGGGGCCATGTGGCCCATCATTGTTTTGAGCTTTATCCAAGTAGTAGTAGTAGTACATCATATCCCATGACCAAGTGCCTTCACAGCTGAAACATAGGACTTTGTCATTTCGTGGTCACAACAAATTTTAACGACTGCCAATGCTGATTAACTCTTGGAAAACCCAAGGAGCTATTCAAAGTGTTCAGGACTAGTATTATAAAGTAGCTTTTGTTCCTCTTCTGAAACTGACAACTTCTATTCTGATATGGAATTATGGATACTGCCTAGTTTTTCTACCTCAAATTTTTCTTAGAGTGAGATCAAATTACCTGATTTTGTGAGATTACGATTAAGCAGTTTTAAAACAATTCTGTCATATAAAATGAATAGAAGTCAAGGCTGAAGTTGTTTTGGCTCTGTTAAAATTAATGGTCTCTTTATAGCAACATTGGATGGAAAGTTCTCAGATTCTGCATATAATATGTTCTCGGTATGATGGCTGTTCTCCTTAGCTTCGCCCCCTCTGATACATTTTTCTAACCTGCTAGTACTGTAGACTTACAACCAAATATTTAAAGAGCAGCAGGTATATATAGTTGCAGACAACATGGCAATCAACTCCTAACTGTGTGACAGCCCTTGGTATGTTTTAAAGTGTTCTTGTGACCCACTGTGTGCATTTATTTTTGCGCATTTCAAAATAAGTTGCACAGTATGGTATTCTGGGTTGTCTTGATTTTTTTCTTGGGAACCTTTCTAAATGTGTTTTTCCTATTTCTTCTTGAGCAGCACTCTTATTCTTATTGTACTTTCTTTAAAACAAGGGAGTGTGGGTGGGTGGGTGCTGAGTGTTGCCATATGGTGATTCCATAGTTCATCAGTGTGATGATTGGAATGTTGCAGATGTTGCCTCTAATGCTCAAATACACCTGGAACAATTGTCTTGTTTTCCCCCAGATGCCTTGGTTCTCTATTTGTAGATTTCAATGTTTTGTGAACTTTTCCAGTTCTAATATTTCATCATCATTATCATCTTATCTTATCTTATTCATACCAAAGCTCTGGCATATCTCATAGCTTGAGCATGTTCATTTTTCTGCTTTTTAAATATCCAGTCCTTGAAATTTGGTTCTGTTTGGGTCAATGTGGCCCTTATTATAAAACTTCAGATATTAGACAGAATTGAACCACCTAGTCATACCATTTGAGAAATGGCCAATGAAAATTTCCTTTTGCTGGTTGTCCTCAGAGGTTTCAGATTTACACTATGGTATGATTTACTGCAAATACAGATATGTACATCCTTGTGCAGTTACTCCTGAGGAATTTCATGTAATGAAGAGAAACGTACTCATTGTATAACAAACTTCATTATGGGTTTGACTTTTGAAATGAAATTCTGATCCTAAAAGAGAAGGAGACGGAGGAGAATATGAAGAACAGGTTCAGAACATGTGGTGTATTGAAGTCTTCAAAGTCAGCAGAGAAGGAAGCAATGGCAACTGCAATCCAGAAGGTGACCAGACTGCTTTATCTTTCAGTGATGTAACTACAGATAACAAATGATAGAAACATTGTGGCCATACTAATTTATCCCTATAGACCTGAAACCTTTGTTGTCTGATTGCTTGATTTACATACAGAACTTGGCTGCTTGGAAGTAATAAATGAAAGAAGAAATAAAACGTAAAAATCAAGTAGGTGTCTTGAGAATTATAATAAAACTGATACAACTAACTGTGTGAGTCATCATAAAAATTGCAGTGCAAAAGATTGTTTCTCACCATTTTAAGTGTGTCCTAACTGGAAGAGAATAAAGGAATTTCCAAAGCTCTCTTTCTAAAGTAATTGTAAAAACATAAAATAGTACTAAAAGAAATACTTTAAAAGAAAAAGGAAATTGGAAATAGTACAATATGTTGCTGGAAAATAGCTATAATTTAATGTTCACACCCTAAAGTGATTGGGTACTAGGCCAACTTCATGTTGGTAACCTAGATCAATTGTTTATTGCTTCAAGAATCATATGTTATATGTAGTTGTGTTCTAGAAACACTTAACATTGGAGAAAACATAGTTATTAGTTCCCCAGATGAATGAAAATGATTTGTAATAATTTATGGACTAAATTCTATCTGGGAGGTGGAATCCAATCTTAAACCACCAACTGCAGGTCTGTCTCCTAAACATTTGGCTGTACTGAAGAGTTATTTAGGCATCTACAGAACAGCCTTTAAAGTAGTCAAAATTCAATAAAACAGTGCACATAGAGGATGAATTTGGAGTTTCTTTCACTGGCATGGCTTATGTGTGTCTGTTCGAAAATCCAAATTATATGCTTACACAGTGATATGGGTATTTCTGCACTGCTGTTTGGCAGGATCATAAAGAGAATTACAGGCCTGCCTACTGATAGTACACTCCATCTATACAGAATGCAGAATAATCCAGATCAAGGGGCTCTCAATCCGAATCGACTAGTGGACCAGTGTGGCTTTGTCCAGAATGCAAACACATGCACAAGGCATGCATCTGTCTTCCATGCTACTGGAGGAGTCAAGAGGGTTCCCTGGGGGTTCTGAGGTTAGGAAGTTTCATTCCTAGTCCTTTGGAATAGGCTGGTGCTCAAACTTATGTAAGGTTCAGGGTTGGTGTGATCTCAGGTATGTGCCAGTTCCATCATGCTGATGGCGCTGTTCCAGATCATGCCTGGCCATGGCTCAAACCCACAGGCCTCACTGGTCCAGACCCACTGGTTTGGGTAACAGCCTTTTAGAAGGTGTTATGGGATGGGATGAAATTGACCAACCTTTACCTCAGAAATGGGAAGTTTTAAAAATCCACATGTTCTTATAGCTCATCATGCTCAATTCAGATCAGAGAAGGCCCCAATAAAGCAGGCACATGGCAGAAAGCAAACATGTACATAGGAAAAAAGGCCTAAGCATATGACCCAAGTCAGAAACTATAGGAGCAAAAGCAAAACAAAAAGGTAAGTCTGACCTTTCCCCAGTTGTGAAAGATTTTGAATTGCCTTGAATCAGACTATTTGTCTTGAATTTGATGGTTACTGTTACTGCTACTGTTCTTCCACTGCATTTTGCAGTTAGAGTGTAGTAGTAAGAACATTACATCAACTATGAAATACTCAAACCACAGTATACTCATACCGCAAAAGATAGCAATACAGTTTTCTTAATTCATACACCAAAGGCCTGAGTAAACATGTAAGCCTGACTCTAATGGTGAATTGTTGTCAGAGATATAAGTAACTTTTACTATTATCTTTAACTGAAGTGATGCAGAGAAGCATTTTTAATCCAGTCTAAAGACCTAACAGGTTCTCCTGACAACTCCAAGCTTTGAAGTTCATAAGTAATAGTGGTAGAATGTACCCTTTCATGGCTGGTTACAATCTCATTTGATGCAGTTTTTGGGTTGTTATACCATGTTCCATAGTTCTTCTGTGAACCTGAGCTTTAGGATATAGCTACAATATTCACTTCTGGGAGAGTCAAATCTAAGAACAAACTCATTAATGAACAAACTCATGGGACATTATTGCATAAAATTTCCCAGTCTTTCATAGCAACTCTACTTTCTTACATAATCAGGGCTATTTGCCTGAGATTAACTGGGATTTTCTGTTCCTTTTGAACACATGATAGCAACCACCAACTTACCAAATCTCCTGGCAGCTAGGTGAGGATCTTACCTTGTCACACCTGTTCTTTCTTTGATCTCCAGGTTGTCTCAGCCTGGATAGTAGGGTATTTTGTTAGCCTTTAGAGGAATGGCATGGATTGGAGGAAGCCCATCAGACCTTAAAATATTATGCCATGTGATGACATGGCACGGAAACCACCTTGGTCGCCCTGGTTGATGATCTCCTCCGG
>MTQE01001134.1:55224310-55240302 GCA_014337955.1 Aspidoscelis marmoratus | reverse complement strand
GAAAGTTCAGATCGTTTTGAAATCGCTTTTTAGCATGAGTGGGAACGCAGACCATGTGTGCTCTTCCCACATCCTTCAGATCCTTAGAATAGTGTAGTGTGAACACAGCATCTAGGAACTCTTAGTACAAAACAAGAAGAACCAGTGGTTCTGTCATATAAGATTAGGCTATTTCCCATTACTAGGCTTAGCTGTAGTCTGTAGTAAACTATGTAGGCAACCTGTCCACCTGGCATTTTGAAGACATCCTGAAGATGTTTTCCCTTTTCACATATATATCTTTATAGAATGAGTGAAACTCCAGTCTTTTCTTTTCACACTAACTATCACAATGGTGAATTTTCTGAGTTATGTAACACTGAAAGAAAACAGCTTGATACTTTGCTGATGTATTCTCTCACTCTGAAAGTGGACTGAAGCTGGATTAAACATTGTGATCACAGCCTGAGTGACAAGCAACTTATTTCTACTTCACTGAACTCAGAAAGTATATTTTTTGATTAGATCACGCTGACAGACACTGTCTAGACACATTGGTGATGTATTCTAAAAACGAATCAAACAAAATTGAATTAAAACATAGGTACTGCCGAACCCTTAATTTATGGTTGCATCTTCATGGCTGAAAAAATGTCCATCTTTGTTTTGCCATCTCGCTAGATGGATGCAGCATGAGGGCAAGAAGGTGAAACACACACATGGAGTCCCTTGTGGATCCTACCCCTTGGGTAGGAGTCACACCATATATTTACATCCACATGGCTTCTGCTCTTCCAGGGAAAACACAGAGGCTATGGGACTTATGTTTCACAGTCTCTGGTTTTTGTATGACTCCATTAATGAACACACAGGAAACGATACCCAAGTCAGCCATTTTCTGTATGTTCCCTAATGCCAAAAGTAATTCGATCCTGAAGTTGCTAGTGATGGCATGGTTAGACGAGGGAAGCCAAGACCCTCAGAGTCATTTTTCCTGCACTGTGGAAAAGGAGAGCTAGTACCCACAAGTGGTTCACAGTGTGATGGAGCTGGGCTACAGGCCCCAAATACCACATCCTTTGGGCCCTCACCACCAGATACCTTTTTTCTCAGTGTGGATGCAGCCCATGCGTCTTTTTGATTTTTTTTTTCATGCTTTGAGCCTTTATTTAGTTTGGCCGATATTAGACTTAATATTCTAAAACAAAAGAAACATTTTTGAAAAGCTCTCTAGGAAAGTGAAATGGGTCCTTTGGGGATCCCTGATCTTATCGACTCTCCTTTTTTCCCTTTTTTCTTCTCTTGAAGCATTGTTGGCACAACAGTTGTTGGTTTGCCCAATTTGGCACAGCCATTCAACTCTTTTGGAAAGGAAACAGGCCAGTTGGTGAAGGCATCAGCGGGGACAGTTCAAAGTCAGCTAATTAGTCTACAAGTTTCTCTTTGTTTGCAACACTGCCATTCCTTTTAAATACTTTGCTGCTTTCTTTCCAAAATTTCGGAGCCAAGCCTGGGATAATTTGATGCAAGGGCAGGGAAAGGGGGAGAGGGTGAAAAAGGAAGCCCAATAAAGTGCAGAAGAAAGCTTGCTGCCAATGAAGTGCTAATAGACTCAGGAGCCACATGATTTCTCATGGGCCCATTGCTATGGGAATTTATTCACCATGAGCATTGCTTTCCACTTAAACTATCTATTTGCATCTTTCAGCATTCATTACATTTCTTCAGTCACCACACTTGCTAAAAAAGATATGATGTCATCCTTGGCAAGGTGGCAGGGCAGATGCTTCCATGGAGGCAACATTGGCAGGGTAGATTGTTCCTTGGAGGCAAACACCCCCACCTTTTCAGTACCATGCATGGAGATATGGCCTTTGTTTGAGACAAATGTTAGCTGTGGAACATGCCAGAGTTCAGACTTGGAACATGTGAAGAAATAACAAAGATGTCTATAATCCTATATAGACATCTTCTTTCTTCTTGACATAGTAATCCCAGCAATCTTGCAGAAGCAGTAGAACACACAGCTAAATGATTTATCTCATGAGTAAAAGTGAAGCAGCAATGGAAAGGTCAAATTGTGCCCTGACCATGGCACAAATCTTAGTTCTTTGATTCTGCTAGTATTCAGTGGAATTTCATACCAATCATGTTTACATACAAGATCTGAATGGGTGAATGGAAAGATTACTTTTTTCTTAGGGTGCATCCCCTTGGACTCTGGTTGCTTCTCTTTTGATGCGGGTCATAAAAATGTGCATTGCAATTCGCAGTAAAGCGTCCCCATACAGTTTAGATCAATGCAGATTCAAAGAAAAGTACCTGTTCCCATGCAAGCCATGTTTTGTGAACCCGCATCTTTTTCTCCCCAACCCCTCTCCTGCTGATAGGAAGCCACCCCTGTCCTGCCCACTGTAGCTGTTGTAAGTGCCCCGCAAGCCTCTTCCCACAAGCCTTAATCCAACCGTGTTCCCCAATCACCGGCAAAGAGCAGTTAACCAAAGCCACTACAATGTTTCTAGGCAGTTTAGCAGAGGTGCACATCTCTGCTTAGCTGCCCATATAGTGGCTTTGGTTAGCTTATTCCATCCCCTAACTCCTAGAATGTTTCTAGGCAGTTTAGCAGAGGTGCACATCTCAGCTTAACTGCCTATATAGTGGCTTTGTCAGTGACAAGAGAGCAGGGTGGGAATAGGTGTTGTGGGAAGACCAGATGATCCCCCTCATTGCCATGGATTTTGGTGGTTTTGGTGATTTTATAATTAAAAGAAATGCCCAAACAGGGCACAGCGAGCACAGGGTGTGAACCCCCACCCGCTAATGATGTGAGCTGCTCAGCTGTCAGGCACTTGTTTGGGCTAAAGGAAGCCCTTGCCTGGGACAGTTGCAATTGCAGCATTAGCAGTAGGGACAGCAAGACCCCACCCGCTAATACTGCGATCGCCAATCTCCGCCCCCAATACCTGGGGACAGTTCAAGGCAAAGCAAGGTTAATTTTGCAATAAAAATGCCATGGGGACGCACACTCAGTTCATGAAATCTGGAGTGTGCTCACAGGAGTGTGTTCATAAAGACTTTCAGAGAACAATCCTACAATGAAGCGATGAAGAAAAATATTTGCCTTTCCCCATTTAATTTACATCCTGGGAATAGTTGCAGTAAGACTTTGTTTATATTTGTTAAGTCTGGAAAACAAGTGTGACTGACTCACAATATGTTCCAGCTGTCTATGTTTACCATGTTCTAAAGAGGATATAGCTCCTATTTTCCCATTAACAATATAGGAAAGAGCACATGTACGCTCTTTCCTATATTGTTAATGGGAAAATAGAAGCTATATCCTCAATCATGTTTACATGGTGTTCTTCCTTAATTTATCCTTACAAACACAAAGGTAATAATGAAGCGGTGAAGCAAGATAATTCAAGGAATTAATACTTCCTGTTCTGGTATGTTATAATGGGAAACAGAAGTTTAGTCAAATGAGGGGTAGAAAGTGGGATTGAGGGAATGAAAGTACAACACAAAGTAATTGACTGGGTTTTTGTTTTTAAAGAAGACTTTTCTATTAATTGACTGTGAAAATATTTTTGCTCACTAAAATATGAATTGTCATTATTATGATTTTCCTAGTTTCCTTCATGGAGCCCAAAATGACCTCCTGTGCCTTTGAAGGCCATTCGCTGGGAGACATGTGATCAGAGCAAGCCGCTACAATGTTTAGAGGCAGTTTGCCAGAGAAGCTCTTTTCTGCTTCTCTGATAAACTGCCTCTAACTTCAGAAGCTGCTTGCATCTTGGGGAGCAGGAGTGGAATATGGGTTGCAGGAAGAGGCTCGTGGGACAAGGGCCAGATGACCCCCCTCACCGCTGCATCTTTACCTGTCAAACTGGTTATTTTATGCTGTTTGATCATTAAAAATGGCCAGCAGTTACAATCCCCAATGCATAGGACAGGAACGGCAAGCACAGGATGGGACCAGCCTGCTAATGATGTGAGCGTCAATCTCCTCCCCTAATAACCCAGGAGCGTTCCCAAGCCTCCAAAATAATGTGGGCTTACCTCCTGAATCGCATCGAGAACAGTTTGCAAAGGGAATTTATTTACTACAGATTTGGGCGATTTGTTCCACATGCAGCCTGGTTTGGGGACTTTGCATGAAAACGCTCCAAGTCGAATTCAGATTTGATTCAGAGTATAGAGTGCATGAGAACACCCTCCCCCAGTATCTTCATCTTGTCTGGGTTCAGTTCAAGGGATATTTCAAGGACTGCTTCTCTTTTGAGTCATTTTTTAGCTTGGGAAATGCACGTTGTATCAATTAATACTTATAATTAATACCATTTTAAAAAACCAACTGTTATATCCCTATTGTGTGAAGTAGAGACTGGATATAGAGGAAGTGTGTTCTTAGAGTTTATGCATGTAATTGGTTGTGGGAGGGGAAAAAATGAATTTATGAATGCTTCCAGATTTTGGAATACCATCTAGAAATATTTGGGGAGTTCCCAATGAGAGTTCCACATGTCTGCATTTTGCTTCTCTGTATCAATCTACATAAAATTTGGCATGGTTTTAAAAAATTAGGGAGAGTAGGAAATGTTTATATTAGTAGACTGCAATCTGCAGAGAGAGACTGAGAATTCTTTTTCCAGATTGAGAGCAGATGGGAAGAATTTGTGGAAGCCACTTTTTAAGTGTGGTATTGGTAAAGCTAAAGATGTCCTCAATTTGAGCTTGACTCCTAATGATTGTATAGATACATCCATGTAGCTTTCCTGGCATCAGCAGAGAAGTCATTTGCTATTAGCAAGATCTGGATAAGAAGGGGAAGAAAACCACTATTCTTAAAGAAGAGGTGGCTTTTCTACCCCACTTTTCTCACCCGTTTAAGGGGCCTCAAAGTGGCTGACAAAGCTTTTCTATTCTTCTCCCCACAACAGAACCCCTTGTGGGGTAGGTGGGGCTGTTAGAGGTCAGAAGAGAGCTGTGACTAGCCCAAGGTCACCCAGCTGGCTTCATGGGGAAGGGTGGAATTGAACCTGGTATTCCCAGATAAGAGTCCAGCTCCCTAACCACTAGACCAAACTAGGTATCTTGCTGTTTACACACTGCCCACTGCCAATACCTGCAGTATCATTACAGCTGGAGATGTGGTGGCCAGGATGTTTGGATCAGTGTTGCTAGGTCTGGGAGCGACTCCAGTGAGGGCAGTTGCTGAATGACCTCTGTGATGAGGGCAGCTGCTTAGAGCTTGCTGTGATGAGGGCAGTAGCTGAATGGTGAAATAAAGACACTTGAGGCTGGTCATGATGGCATAGACTAGGAGTTTATTCTGGCAAGGCTTTTTATACAGCAATAGGAAGGGGCATGGGGGAAATGACATCGATGCAACATCAGGGGAAGTGATTGGAGGAAAGTTGCCATCTTCTGGGTCAGAGGTCCTTCTACGGTGGAAGGCGGGGAAAATCCTCAAACAGGAAAAGAAGAGTTGTCATTTTTAAAGCCATGTGCTTTGCAGATGCTATAATGCCCAAAGGCGACCACATGGAGTGGAAAGAATTCAGCACCTGGTGGTGCTGAGCGTGTACTACAAGCCAATGGAACAGGAAAATTATTTCTCCTTTTACTAGTGAGAGGCTTGAGAGTCAAGGTGGGGGCTGGAAGGGAAGCTAGGAAAAAGGCTGGGCAGCTTAGCAATTACTACAGATCAGGAAATGGCCTGTGATAATTAGAACAGGCTACCCAAGGGACAAGTAGATCTCTTCAAGCAGTGGTATACCTACCAGCAACCCAGAGCAACTTCAAGCAGTGGTAGTACTCTGCAGTTCAAGTGCTCTAAAACACACTTAGGGGGTGAATGGGTGAGTGAGGGTCTGTGCAGATGCTGCACTTGTTCATCAAATCCACTGCATCATCAGAAAGTAGGGCTGGCTGGGCTAACTCTGCTCCTTTATGGATCATTCATAAACATAAAGGCAATATGGGCATGCTGCCACTGTCTTCTTCCCATGGAGATGCTGGGGACTGAACTCACATGCAAAACAGATGCTCTGACATTTAGTTCCAGCAGTGTCTGTTTGTATTTCTTCTTTTATGTAAAGACATCAGCAACCTTTGTAACACTTTCTCTTTTCAGTAAGCAGGGCCCAGCCATCCCCTAGAAATACTCTTGCTATTCTCTGCAGCAACAAGCAATGATGCAGCCACTGACCTTCCTATCCTAATATATCTTTTAGATTCTCCTAATGTATCTTTGGCATTCTTGCCCATCTTCATCTCATACCCGAGTAGAACCAAAATTAGGAGCCCCCCCCCCAATGTGGAAAGGGAAACTTTCTGCACTTTCCTTGCTTTCTCCTGGCAATGAAACCCACAGCATGGCAAGGTGTGCTCTGGAACAGTGCTGTCTGCATGATGGTGCTGGACCGAACCAGCCCAACCCCTGCATTGTCCCTGAAGCTTGCCTGAGTTTCAGGACCAACCTCTGAGTGCTTTGAAGGGCTAAGAACAAATGTTCCTAGTCTTGGAGTCACTGAGAAACCCATTTTGCTAGTGTGCATTGACACACTGCTGCAGTGGGCCCCTAATAGTCTGGGAAACATAGGCATGCCTTCTGCATACCATGATCCAGACAACCCTTGCTGTTTTGTAGGTAGTCCTGCCAGTCTACCAGTGATCCAGATCAAGGATCTCTTGACCTGGATTATGCTTTGTGTAAAGCAGATGGGGCATAGCAGCGGTAGGCAGGACCTCAGAGGTCCACACCAACATGCAAACAGACGTGGCCCACAAGAGAACTATGAAGGTTCATGTTCTAAGTGCAGAAAGGCCCCAAGAGAGTGAACGCATCATCAGCAAAGTGACAAACCATTTTCTCTCCATATTATCTAACTCAGAGTAGGACTTTCTGGATTCCATAATGTGGAAGGAAAACTGCTTGCACTTTGCTGATGATGTATTCCCTCACTTTGAAGGAAGATCAAATGTAGATTAAAATGTAGGTGCATCTGGCCCTCCACGTAAGGAGTTGAGCTGTTTGAGTCAGAAACACCCATTCTTCTTAACCACAGTCATTTATAGATCCTATCACTGCATAAAGTTCAGGCAGTGAATCAAACAAAAGAGACC
Organism: Aspidoscelis marmoratus; assembly: GCA_014337955.1. Classification (NCBI taxonomy): domain Eukaryota; kingdom Metazoa; phylum Chordata; class Lepidosauria; order Squamata; family Teiidae; genus Aspidoscelis; species Aspidoscelis marmoratus. The sequence continues at coordinate 55,233,192 of MTQE01001134.1, read as the reverse complement.
TATACATGTTTTCACTGCATTAACAGTTATGGTATGTGTGGAACCTTGTGGATGTTGCTACCAAAATGCATGAAGTGAAATAGGTTGCCTATAGTTTCCCATTGGAAAAGATGGTGTTAGCTTTCTTCCCTACAAGTTTATTCTTTCTCCTCCCTCATTTGGTAGAAATTACTCCATTGCATATGGCACTAGTGTGATGCTGAGGTAATCGCAGATTGTGGAAATAAAATTACAAGATTAGATGGTTGAACCAGGATGTTTTAAGGAGATGATCAGCAGGAGCTAGGAAACCTCATTAGCACATTAGACATAGCTAAAAATGAAAGACTGATGCAATTAGGGGTCTTTCTGCACTTTTATTTTATAACACGGTCCATTTCTATATGTTTTCTGTCTGTTGCATGTTAGACTAGAAAGGCCTGACTCAGTCTGTCTGTACTAGACTGTATTTCAGATTAGTAGGCCACAAATATCCTCCTGGCCCACTTCTTGGCCAGAATACCAGTGAACCTGATTAAATAGGTCCATTGGCATACAAGGCCTTGTTGAGCTTCTCAAATGGGTACCTCAGGGGTTCTGAGACCAGGAACTTACATTCTTGGCTATTGAGGCCTGTTCTGAAGCTTTCAGGAGCTTTAGGGGTAGAATGGGGGCTGGTTCAGAACCTGATCAATATGAGCACCTGCCTGATCTGGACCTGCTGATCTGGACCAGCACAGCTAAGTGCAGAAACAAACACCTTATTGTTGTTTGCTATTAGTTTCTCAAATCTAAGGGCATCTGCCTTTTGTATACGCACTTAGTTTGTCCTACATGGTTCCCCCTTTAACACAGATGTTCATCACCCTGTTAAGATGGGGTCAACTGCATTAAAAAAGAACAAAAGAGAACAATAGAACATCTCAAAAAAAAAATCATTGGAATTAGCCACCAGTTTGATTACTAGAAACAGGAACAGATAATATTGGAATTAAAATCAGTTTTTTGTTCTTTCCCCCCTGATTTTTCCTTCCTTTCATTTTGAATTCTCTACCTGTACCTTGTCATATGCTGCCTTCTTCCAGTCAATAAAAGACTACGTTCAGATATTTCAAAATAGGCACCTCATAGAAGCCTTAGCGAGACAGTGTGTGGCCCTTGTGTTCCCAAGCCTTCTCTAATCCACCTTTTCTATAAGAGAATGTTTAGGAGAGAGGAGACAGGCAGACTGGCATGTCAACAATCCCACCTCAAAGACTTCTCAAGAGAAGTCTCATTTGTATCAGTCAAAGAGCAAAATCCTCTAAAGATGGATATTGTAGCTATATGCGAAAGCTTAGGTTCACAGAAGAAGAAACCTGGAACATGGCATAACAGAAAAAAAAAAGCTACAAATGAGATTGAATCCTGCCATGAAAGCCTACCGATGGCCATCTCAGAGACACTTTTTAAGTTTTTTGCTGTGTTTGATCACAGCAAAAGATATGGGCAAGACCTGCGATAGTCTGTACCAGCATGTCAATGTCAGGTCGCTATTCAGAGATATAATCTGGAATAAGGCCCAGTGCAGAAAGGGCCTTTATCTGGATAGTGTGGGCATACTTTGCAATAGGTAAGGAGGCCCTCTAGTGAGTTCCTCTAATAATGGCTGCACTCGCTGACTTGGGTTCTTTTTCTTTGGGGGTAGGATATGCGTTTCTTGTGTGCTGGTCTGCCACACATCCCAAAATTTAAGAGACACTGAAGCAGGGCAGCCCTCTAAAATTCCAGGCCATTAGCAAGAGTGCTCACTCTAGAAATCTGGCTCAGGTTAGGTGTTCTAGTGGTCAGATGAAGAAAGGTCTTTAGTTAATAGTTAATTAATAAATATTAATTATCTATTAAATAGATATTAAATATCTATTTTTGTACAAGCAAACTTTGCTTATATAAGTAGTACTCCACATGCATGCATTTCAAAGGAACTTGACCTCCCCCTCCCTTTGGTTTCTAGTTTCATCTCCAGAATACATCAGGAGGCAAGAAATTCCATCTTCCACTTTGAGGAAAAGCTCCTCGTTTTATCTGTCACAGACAGCTCATCCCCTTCTGGATTTGGAAGGAAGCAACAAACAAACAGAGCAGTGAATCTGGATTACACTGTTAAAAATAACCTTGCATTTCTCTCTCCACATTCCTTTAAGATGCTTAGGACAGGAAAAGCAGACTTAGAAACCAATCTCTTGTATTTAATAACTACTGCACGAAGAAGGTGGAGGCAGTGATGGGTGACTGATTCTGGCAGATGGAGCAACAAAGATGTCCCTTGACCTTAGATCCCAGAAGGTTTTACAAACTTTGTTCTTTTGTGCTTGAATTTCAGACTTTCAGGGCATGGGCTTTGCTTGAAATCAGGCCAGAGGAGAAAAGTACAACCCAGGCAGCTGTTGGAAACTGTTCTTTTTGTGATAATCTATGGCTCTATGCATTTATGATCTGTGGTCATCCAGAGCTGGGGCCTGCCGTGTGATCCAGATCAAGAGGACTTTCATCTGGGTCACAAATAAACTGGATTAAACAGGTCTGCTGATGTACCAGCTTGAGACAGTCTAGATTACAGAGAAGTACAGAAGGCATGCCTCTGTGATTTGGACTATTGGGGATCCATTTTGGTGGCACACCAAAGTGCACTGACAAAATGGGTTGCCTAGTGGCTCAGAGGCTAGGACTTTTCCTAGCCCTTCAGAGTCCTTGGAGGCCAGCCTTGGTGCAGGGGCTGCTCTGCTCTCATTGGTCCTGACCCAGTGACCTGGAACAGGGCAAGATGAATGCAGAAAAGCTCTACGCTTGCTTCCCTAGTTTGCCATAGCCTAATTTGACCTTGAATCCACCTGTGAGGATCACCCTTGGATTCAAATATGTATTTCAAGAAGTTCCATGCACTATGATAGCATCCCATTTACATTATTTGTACCACATTTAACATCTGAAACTGAGGGCCTTTCTGCACTTGACTGGTATACAGAAACAGGATGGTTTCCTGGGTGTGGGGGAGAAAAAGATACGCTTTCCCAAATGAAGTTTTCAAGTGCTTTCAGAATCGGGATTGAACATGATTAAAGTTGAAAGTAATGGGATCAGGCAAATTCGTGTTTGCATCCGGTTCTTTTATTTTGGTTTAGGAAAACCGTTTTAAGCTTGTAATGGGAACAGGGCCTGAGTTGCATTATCTGCCCTTTGGTCTGTTCTCTCCTGATGCAAATTCAAACAGATTTATTTTTAAAGTTGGAGGTAAGGCTTGTGTGCAGCTAGAACCTCAAATTGCCAGTTCTTTGAAGTAATCATGACTGAAAACCATTAATAATCTTGTCCTCTATTAATTTGTCTACGTTCTGTAACTTGGAATCCACCCACAAAGCTCTTGTAGATTATTCCTGTATGGTGGATAATTGACTGGAGCTTCTCAAATGTTGATCCAAAGTGACCTTGTCTTCACCTCTTGAACAAAGAGGTGAATAATGTTTACATTCCTGGTCATTCTGATCTCCCTTAAAAAAAGAAGCTTAAATGGTGTGTATTTGAGCAAAAACACATAAGGACAATATCTCAATGATGCAATATCTGTTTTGCATGCAAAAGGTCTAAGGTGAAAAGAGGGAGGGAAGGAGGGAAGTTGCATGGATTATATTTTAAACATGCTTTAGTATTTGTTTTATCATATATTGTGGCCCACTAATGTTCAGTCCCTGGCACCTTTCTCCCTGGAAGAAAGCTAAAGCAAATCACTTCTGCTTCATGGCTAAGAAAACTGCATAGATGTGCCCATGTAGTCACCAGGACTTAAAACTGACCTGAAGGCATCCTTACTTTCAAACAAATATAAATGCTGTACTTAAATATAGCATGAAAATAGGGCAACATCTCAGCTTAATGGTGACTTGACATATATGCAGAAATGAATGAACATAATAGGTTTGTTTATGTTCACTCCCAACTGCAAGAGGGGAGATCTGCCTCATGTGATATTCTGCTGCAAAGACTTCAGTCTAGTGAATAGACACAGGAAAACAGATTTTCTGGGAGGGGGAGTCATTCATTCCCAGTACTGGTCTGCCCCCTCCTGGACAACATCAAGGCATTCAGCAGCAGATTATTTCTTAGCAGGCTTCCACTTCACAGGCAAAATGTCATTCAACTTGACCTTAGAATACAAGGAGGGAAGAATTCAATCTGAAAGATTCTGATGAGAGTTTCCTGCACAATGTGAAAAAGAGAAAAATGCCTCTGTTTATCGCATCAGTCATTAATAACAATTCATAATTTATCAATGCCTCCTACTAAGGTCTGGACTCCTAATAGAACTGGAACTAGGGATTTTGAAGCCATTGGTAGACAGCGGCAACATCAGTATATTAACTGCTTTCCAAATAAAATAAAATAAATACCCTCAAAGTGATGTATCCAGTACTAAAAATACACTAAAAAAGAAATACAGAAGAAAAGAAATCTGGTAATCTCATGAAACCTGGCAGACCTGCCAGGAATTCAATGGAATGACTCACTTCTACTTCCAGCTAATACTGTAGTAGATCTTAATAAAAATCCTTGAATCCTAATCAATTAATGTCAGCAAACAAAACAGAATTAAGTTGATTGGTGCACCCCTAACATCAAAACTGCCAAATAAATTCCCAGAACTCACCTATACACAAAAGAAAAAAAAAAGAGGCAAAAAGCAACACACGAATGCTTCTAATACACATTAAAGGCCAGAAATACACTTCCAAAATGAATTCTCTGGTCTTTTGTGTGGATTAGAGGTAGAATGGGAGCTCTAATGTTCCTATGCTACCATCTCTTAGTCACTTGGAGCTGTTTCTTTCCAATATTTGTGGATACAGTAAAGCTGCAGAGGGAGAGCGAGACAACAGAAATAGGAATAGTACAGTACAGTTCAATACAAACACAAGACTAAAGTTAGCATTGGTGAGCACCAGAAGGAACAGAAGTTCCCCAGCTTCAAAATGGACATTTCTCCATGCCCTTGGGAATGACCCTGGAAGTGAGTTGTTTACTGGAGTCTGGTGAAAAGCCACTGGACTCCAGAACAGGGCCGGAGTTACTCCTCCCACTACAAACTACCTGCATGGCGGTGGGAGGAATGGAGCCCATGGTTGGACCATGTGGAAGACTATTTTAAGTGGTCTCCTGCTGGAGTGTTCCTGGATATGGTTTCTGCAACTAGGTACAGGCTGTACAGCCACTGCTTTGCATGGGAGGCCATCCTTTCCATGGCTCATGTTATACATTCCCAGTACATCTTGCACAATATAAAGGGATTGTGACTGCATTGCCTCAGATCCTCAGTCTGTGGCCTGTTCTACTCTTTGCTGCCAATATATTTCTGACACATGTGCTGATGCTCGCACATTCCTGTAGAAAAAAATTATCATGATTTTACTTGGGAGTAATTAAGGCTTTCTGCATTCAGTATTTATTTATTTATTTGTTTATACCGCTAACCCACCCTATACCAGTACAAAAAGTCAAAATCAATTCATAAAACCAGTACATGAGAAGGGAGGGCAAACTACCTCTTCAGCCAAAGATTAGGAGCACCTGCCGGATCAGGACATAGCCCAGGCAGTTCAGCATCCTGTTTTGTACAGTGGCCCACAAAATTGTTTCTGGGCATTTTCAGAAAAAAATATGAAGGCATCTTTTGGGCAAATTTGAGGTATGGTCACCAAACATTTTACCCTTGCATGCACCGTACCTCACTTCAAAGCCTTGGAAGGGTCATGCTTTCTTCAGAAAGAAGATCTTATGACCTAAGGTGACTCATTCTTCAAGCTGCATTAGAACAGAGAAGGGAAATCTAGCCAATTGCAGCATAGGAACAAATACGGTCAGCCACTGACCAATTAGGACCTTGGAAAACAGTGGCAGCAGCCAATCAGTCGTAAGCATTTGTTGCTACAGAGGTGTTGCCAGGGTTCAAGGGGAAGGAATGAAGCAGGAGTTGAAAGTTTGTTTTTGTTTTCATCTTTGGAAGGGGCGCATTTTCTAAAAGGGGGATTTAAAAAACTTGCTGTTTGGTCACACCTCTTTGTGTCTCTCAGGAGGGGCACAAGACACAGAGTCCTTTCTGCTACATATCTTCCTGTTGATTGATATCAGATTTTCCCTTCCCCTCAACTACGTGTTTGGAAGTTTGCAATTTAGGAGATAAAATGTTATGTTATTTTCTGCTGATGATTTACTCAGTTTTATTCTGAGCTGTGAAGCAGATTGGGGTTTTAACTTGTATTTGATATGCTCTGTACTTCTATTGTTGTTTGCTGCCCTGAGGGCTTTTTGAGAGAAGACAACATTTTGAGAAATGCAGACAAGCTAACTTTTCTAAGTTCACTGTGTTTTTCATTTCAGTACTTACCCTGTCTGATCTTTAAAGCTCCAAGCTGGTAAGATACTTATTAAATACTGAATTGCATAGCTAAAGCAAGGCAAAAACCCTAGCTGTGAATATCAATGGAGACAAGAGTTTTTTTTTTCCACTGGCCTCCCTTAATCTGGATCTAAGATGATCTGGATCTAAGGAATGGGTCCTTCAACTAATCCAGATCTAGTAGATTGAGATTAAGGGGGGTACCCAATGTGTCCCCACAGGTGGTGCACCACCCAATAGCAATGGGTGCTAACCTGCTCGCATATTTGTGTGAACATATTTGTGTACATTCCTAGCTGCAAACCCTGCTAGGCTGTTCAGTCTGCACTGGATGGAGCATAGCTCAGTCTAGGTGGCCAAAATAGCTGGCTAGACTGGAATTTTGGGCTGCCAGAATGGAACAGGAAGGTGTGTGGAAAGTCACATGGCTCCTTGTTCTGTCTTAGTGACCCATTTTAGGGGCGGACCAAATTGCACTGCCAAAGTGGGTCTTCCTAATGCTCTGAGGACAGGAATTTACAATAAGCTCTGAAACTCATGTGAGCTTTTGGATGATGTAGGACAGTGTTGGGACACTGCTGGGACTGTCCTGGAACAACTGCCTGAAGTTCTGGGGCATTTAGGTACTCCAGCAGGAAGTGGTCCAGCCCCAGCAAATGCTGAAACTGCCCTCGGTTGTGAGGGGAGAAACCAAGCACACAACTGGGACTTCTGCCTCAGCAGGCAAATAATAGTACACTCAGTGTAGAATTTAGGAAAGCTTCCCTTCATAGTTATCTTTCTTCATGATTTTCTATATTATTTGAGGTTATGACCCAAGGGTTATTCAAACTGACCCAGGCTGAGGAATGTGGCTCATCCCACTAGATTCACTGAGCTGGCTGCATATTATACACATAGCAACTTGATTTTTACCAACAGAGCCCAACTGCATCTTAATCTGCCTCCCTTAAGCACCAATGATAGTGCTTCATACCATGTTTCAAGGTAATTTCAATACCGGAGCTGGGTTTCATGGCAGCAGGTTAATGTGATTTGCGTATTCCTCCCCAGCATTCTCAGAGTTTTGCATCTCATTTTACAGTAATTAAGAAAGGATCAGGTTTTAAGGACAGACATGTCTGAGTAAGGCTTGTGGCAGCTGTGACTGAGCAACGCTGGGGATTTGTTTGCATATGAAGCAGGTTCTGCTGGATATTTGTCATTGCTACTTTATTTTACAGCCATGAAAAGGCTTGTTGCCGCTCAATACAGTAGTACTTCTGACCCTCATTATTTTTTGAATTCTAAAACTGAGAAGTTTCAGTTATCACACCCAAGGTTTTGCTACATTCCCTCATTATTTTCCAAGAACTAGCTTTCTTTCTTTCTTTCTTTCTTTCTTTCTTTCTTTCTTTCTTTCTTTCTTTCTTTCTTTCTTTCTTTCTTTCTTTCTTTCTTTCTTTCTTTCTTTCTTTCTTTCTTTCACTTTTAGAATGAACACTGTCTTTTCCCACAGAGTGTTCCACTGAGTTACATTGGAAACACCAGTTTTCAACTTCCCTTGTCATGATGCTTGTAAAATTTGACAGAACCAAACTCTCACCAACAATGGCAGACATCTGTACTTTCTGGCAGTATCCAGATGAGGGCTTGTACTCTTCTTAAAGTGGCAGCAAACTGTTTCCAAACCTGTTGCTTTTCCTGGCTGCACAAACATCACAGCTGGGAAACTTTTGTTCCCTTCTGATCAGAACAATTCCATCTAACAATGGAAATGCCCCACAAGGGAGCCTCTTCTGGTGTTTGACGAAACTAGGGCTGTGCAAGCGGATTCAGTGCAACTCAGGTAAATTACATGGGTTGTGGTAGCTGCTAGTGGCTGCTTGTCTCATTAACTTTGTTCAATAACAAATAATTCAGCAGCATCTAGGGAGTCTAAAACCATCCACATGTGACCAAGATACATTGTGGGTGGTCTTTCATTTCAGTTCTTCAAGCAGGGAGTAAACACCTGTCTATTGTTTATTTCCTAGATAAATAACCAGGAAGATAATTAAGTGGCTGGAAATAAACAACAAATGCTAGTTTTCCTAATATCATCGACCCTCTCAATGGTCTGGTTCCCATTACAAGCTTAAAACGGTTTTCCAAAACAGAAATAATATAATGGGATGCTAACAAGAATTTGCCTGATCCCATTACTTTCAACTTAATCGTGTTCGATCCAGATTCTGAGGATTGTATGTGGCGTACGTGACTCAAGGGGGGGACTCAAGTGGCTACTTTCTAAAAGCCACTTTTGGGAGCTGCCCTGCCGTCTTCCTCCTGGCGTGAACGCGCTGCCCATAACGGACCCCTTCATGGAGCCTATCTGGGTGGCTGCCGCTCACCAGAATGAATGAAAAACGGCACCGGGCAGCCAGCGATTCTTTCTTCTCCTCCCGCCATTGCCCAGGGCACACAGCAGCAGTGGCAACTCAAGCCCCCTTTGCCC
>MTQE01001134.1:55197913-55224137 GCA_014337955.1 Aspidoscelis marmoratus | reverse complement strand
CCACAGCCTTAAACATTCACACATCTCCCAGAACCTGCAGCTGCTTTCCTATCTTTTCCTTTTCTAAAGATCAGAACTTCCAGAATTGTGCAGAATTGCAACATTGTTATCAGGTGTGAAGTGGGTGGATTGCTACAGTGTAACCGCTACTGTAAGGGGTGGATTTTTACAGTGAAACCTCTATCTTTGGAAGCAAGTTATTGGGGGAGGAAAACCCTAAACATGCATTCTCATCCCACTAAAATGGTACCATTCCCACAGTAAGAAATGTAAAACGTTTCAAATGCACGAACCAGAGTGAGACCTGTTGAAATTAGTGTTAACATTTACAACGCTTTGGGGCCATTTAACACACAGAAAGCGTGTTAAGCCAACCTGACGTGGGGACTGCGAAGATCAAAACCATTTTGAAACCGTTTTAAGCTTGTAATGGGAATGTGGCCAATATGTAGATGTTGTAGGTTGCTAGATGAAGAGGAGAATGTAGCCCTTGCACTCTTAATAAAGGATGGAGTTACAATGGTGCTGATCCTGCAAGCAATATCTCACAAGTGTCCTCCTTCTCTGTAGCTATTAAAAGTGCAGAAATCCTGTTCTCCTTTCCATGTGGCTACATATAGGAACATAGAAGATGAGAGATAAATTAGACAGACACTCTTTGAGGGGAGCCTTGCTGTTACAATGAGCAAAGGACCATATTGGTTAAAATATACTTGTGCTCATTTTCTTTCTTCTGTTGATTTACTATTTGAAAATCTGCCAGCACTGCTTCCAGCTAAGGAATTCTGTCTCCTGCCACTGCCTTTGTCTTTCTTGTCTGGCAATTCAACCTCTCTGCTACAAGTGCTAATCAGGCCATCTCTTCACGTGGGCCAAGCACACTTAGACTTGGCTGTGAAAGGATTGCTTCTCTGAACTGAAAGCCCCCTCAGCAGGCATAATGAAAATACTTTAACTCATATTAATTATGGCTTAACTACTGTTTACAACCTCATAAAATGCCTAATTAATGGAAGCGTTCTGAATACCCAGTTATTGCAAGTATTTCGTTCTTGCTGGCTTGATTCTGCTTCATATTTTTTTTTGATTACTTATAACCTACCCTTCACTCAAAGGTCTTAGCAGGATATTGGAGTGCTGGAAACTGAATGCTGGGAATTGTAGTTAAATAAGTTCTGTCTGTAGAGAGCTGAAGTTGGGCATCCCTGCTTCTATATGCTCTTTTGTGGAAGTGCACAGTTTTGTAAGGGGCACCTTCAAAGTCCTTTTTACTGGTTTCCAAATAATCCTTTCTTGTGTGTTTGTGTGTGTGTGTTTTCTGGTACCTTCTGTACCCTTACACACAAAGCTCAAAAATGCTCTTTATACCATGTGTAGATAACTGTACTAAGAGGAATGTGTGACTCTGTGTACTATGGGAGACAACCAGTCCTGTCTATGGTAAAACAATATGGCTTGATTGGAATCCCATTGCTGTACATTTGTTTTGGCTTTAGAGGGATTTTCAGCTGAAGACACCTGAGAAGAGCAGCCCAATGATCATTAAACAGGCAGAATAGCAAAGCTGTGTCCACTAAGGTCTTCTAACTGGGATTTGATATGAACTTGGCTCTGTCAATTGGCTCAGGTGAAAAGCCTCCTTGGTACTGGTAGTGCCCATTGCTTGCCTTCTGTCCATGCAATTCTCTCCAGTGTCCCTGTTATTTTAACACAGAGTTGTAATACCAAATCCTGTCCTTTATCTGAACTGACCCACAGGGCTTATTTTGGTTGTTTGCATCCCTAACAGTCAGGTACATGCTGTTCCGTCTTGTATCTGGGTGCTATGGGGGAGGAACAATTTCTAGATAGACTGGAAGTGCTATTATTATGCAGCAAGGTAGATTTGTGAACATAAAACTCTCTCCTAGTTGCTCAGTTTCAACGTTCTCAGCTAGAGTTCCGAAATATTTTCTGTTTTCTATTCCAGAGACAGCCATCCTTTGTATAACATAATGGCTTGTTACAAACCATTGTGTCTAGCACAAAACTGTGCTTTGTAAGTGATTGTCACTATGGAAAACTAGGGGCTGGGAGAGCAATGAAGGTCCAGGATACTGACGTCAGTCAACGAGGACCAGTCTACCAGTGTGAGGCAATGGCTCTGCACTGGAGGACCCTTCTTTAGCAATATGTTACTTGCGCTGTGGAGAATGACAGCCTGGCAATGTAAGTTGAGTCACCTCAGAAGCAAAATTGCATTATTGAAAGTTTTTGAGATCACACTGAGTAAAGAAAGTCACATTTTTTGTATCAACCATTGTCTTAAGAGAAAAATAAAAGTGTTTTACTATAGCAGCTAAGTTTTACCACCTATGTAAAAGTCAAACTGCCTTTTACACAAAGGATAACTCTACTTACCAATCCATCCATCCATCCACCCACCCACCTAGTTACATTCATTCCTTACAATCATAGATCCAAAGAAAATAAAAGTGGATTAAAAAGTGAATTAAAGCTGCATATAATCAAATTAAACTAATATAACCAATTAAATGTGGCAGTTGAAGTACAGTGTTGAATAATATATGAGCTTTATCTGTTGCTGTGAAACCCTGACTGTACCTACATATTACCCAAACATTATTCTGATCTACTTTCTACCTTCTCTCTATACTTTCATGTCTTTGAAGAGTATAACCTTGAGCATTATAGCTTATGTTTCCTACACTGAAACATCAGAAGGTCACATAATACCTTGGTGCAGCAAAGCAATTACATTTTCCACTCCACCCAGTGATATCTGAACAGTATTTGAATATCAGGGAATGCACTTCATGTTTGCAGTGCCTTATTTCCTTAGTTAGCCTCAGGCTGAATCATGGCAGTTTATATACCAGACAAGGAGGAATACACTGAGTCTGCTCCATCACGCTTTGATAAACAGCTGAGTGATGAATGGTTGTGAATATGGAAAGTGAGGGTGCTTGAGAAGAGAACAGTCCCTATGTAGGGCCCCATTTAATGTGAGGGTTCTGTTCCAGCAAGCTGTTGCTTAAAGCAATACTCATGTTCAGTGGGTAATAGACCTTTAATGTTAGGCAAAGTGTGTTCAAGTGAAACAGGAATGCTTAATACCACCTAATACTGAAACAAAGTCTCAACTTAGCTGGTAAATTGTGTTATACTGTAATGGTGCAAATTGAATTTGCTTAAAACGGAGCCATACTGTATGTGACTTTCAAGGAAACAAAATAAAATAATGTAGGCCCTTAACATTCCATTCCTAATGATCTTCTTGATGAAAGGTTTTTGTTTCAAGCCGTGGTCACACCTTCACTTTAAACCTTCTTCAGTCTATCTTCAGGTCTGACTGCTCACGTTTTCATTTCTATCCATTTTATTTGTGGACTTTCCACCCTTCATTTGAACTTTCCTGAATGGAACATCCACAAATAAAACGGATAGAAATGAAAATGGCAGTGGAGGACATGGAAGATGCTCCTGCAGCCACATTGGGGGTAAGGACACCAGTCTGGAAAGGATGGGAGCCCGAGATGGACCTTGGATGAGAATATGAATAGGTGTGGAGGATGTGGCCATCGTTGCATTTGGGGGTAAGGGGACATGGCTGGGGAGGGCAAGGTGGGCAGATCCAGTCTTAATCAGAGCTTCACAGGTGAATGGGAACCTATGAATGCAGGCTCCTTTTGATTAGCCCACAAATGTCATAATTCATACAAATTCATATGAATTTTGAATTTCACAAATATCCATGCATATCCCTAGCATACAGCTATGATATCCCTCTTCAGAGGATCGGACTTCTGGAAGAATTAAATGCAACTGATGGTCTCCTAGTTCTTATTACCCTTTTTAGAAACACAAGAAGACCCAAACCCAAACAGAAGACATCTGTGATTTGGTGCAATCAACCACACTGTGCCAGTCTGATATCTGTCCTTCCTCTGCTCTCGATTCTGGTTTGTTAGCTTTTTCTAATGAACAAAGTAGAACACCACCTGTGACAGCATGGAAGACTTGCTATATAAGCTAAGATGTTGTGTGGAAAGAGACATGAAGGTTTGGATTCCCCCAATTGTTTTGTCTGTCTCTGCTTTCATGTTTCAGAAAGCTCAGATACCAATTCAGGAAAGAGAAGCTTTGAAAATGAAGGTCAGAAATGGAGGCTGCATCTTCACGGCATGTGTTATTTCGATTTAAATAATTCGAAATAACTGACCCGGAACAAAGCTGTCCACACGACTTGCAAATTGATCTGGTTCTGTGGCATTCCTTAACGCGGAATCAATCCTGGTAATCCCCACAATAGGCCTGTGCTCCCGCCCATTGCCAGTCATGGTGCCCTGTGATTGGTCCTCCCTCCCAGGATCCCACCCTCCCTTCCCTTTGCGTCATCCATGCTCTGCCGGGGATTCCCGTTCTCTCCCCTCCCCCTTCCCACCACCACCAGCAGCAGCAGCAGCATCCATCCATCCATCCTGGGGCTCCTCAGTGCCCGCTCTGCTTTGCCCGACTCCACCGCTGCCGCCGCCGCCGCATTCTCGGCGTCTTTCGCCCCGCTGGCCGGAGCGTGCCCGCAGCCCGGGCCGCCCCTGCCTCCCCCGCCGGCGGCTCCAGCACCTGCCGCGCCATCCATCCATCCATCCATCCATCCATCCATCCATCCATCCATCCATCCATCCATCCATCCATCCATCCATCCATCCATCCATCCTGGCGCTGTGGCGCGGGCGGCTTCGCCCTGGGGCTCCGCCGCCACTTTTCCCCGCTTTGCCGGCACTTTGCCCCACAGAGCCGCGGCCACCGCTGGCTGGAAGAGGGGGAGAGCCAAGGGGTGGACAAGAGGGCGGGCTGGCTCAGTGTGCCCACCGCCGGGAGGGCGAAGGGGGCTCCTCGCTCGCTCTTCCCCCCGTGGCCGGGAGGGAACTCGGAGAGCGGGGAGAGTGGGCTGGGAAAGTTCCCCGGGGACTCCCCTTTCCTTTCCTTTTGAAAGTTCAGAACTGCGCAAAAGTGAAACATTGTTATTAATCTACATTGCTACGGTGTATCTTTGGAGGTAGTGGGTGGATTCTTTCAATGAAATCATTTGAAAGCAAGCTATTGGGGAAGGGAATCCTAAACATGACGTGCCTACAATACAGAGAGCCCATTGGTTACAGTGAGATTGGGGGCGGGACAGCCTTAACACGGAATCTCATCACGGAAACGATACTGTCCACACAGTAAAAAATTAAACACGTATCAAGGGCATGTTCCGGAGTGAGACCTGTTGAGATCAGGATTTATTTCAAATCGGGATAACGTCGTTTAACACGGAAATACCGTATTAAGCTGAAGTGCCGCCTAAACTGCGCAAACTCAAAACGTTTTGAATTCGAGATAACGACGTCATGGAGATGCGGCCGGAGTGTCACTCTTTAGAAATCAACACACACACACAAACATTTCTGAGACCAAGCTTTTCTTAAAATCTTAATTTACTATTGCACTGAAAAAACAAAGAAATAAATAGGGGAACAATGAAAACTGTTTAACACAAAAATTGTTGAAAATCAGTGTGTATGCTTGCAAGTACATACACCTGCATTATTTTGCTGAAAGGGGAGGCAGAGAAAGGGAATTAGTGTGGTGCATTCTTTTTCAGCTTGTGATGAAACACTTTGAACTAGCAGGTTTTTTATTCCTGCAACAAAAAGTTGTTTTTCCCACTCAAGAGTCCATATTTCAGTGCCTTCATGCTTACCAATTTCTAAGCTTCCATTCAAATGGAGCTTTTCACAGGGTTGGATGGAGTCGATACACAGGTAAGTCAGTACAGGCATCAAGGACAGTTGCCAAAGATGCAGAGCAATAAATAACAGTCTGTGTTGTCCAGATTGTCTGAGAGCGTGAGCAAAAGCTGTTTCAGCACTCAACAGAATCCTGGAAGGAGTCCAGGGACCTCCCTTCCTTACGCTGGTGCAGGCTATGGGAACTTCTGCTCCCTCCTAGAATGCATTGTCTCCACTAGATGAAGTGAAAGTAAGATGGGGGCAAAAATGGTTCCACAGCCTACTCTACCAGTAGACCTTGGCAATGAGGTCTATCAGAGTACCAGTGCTTGAGCAAACACTGCCAGAAGTGGTGCACCACTGAAAAGGGCCCTTCTGGAAATTTTGAAGCTTGGGAACAAAGGGTTTCTGGTCTTTGGAGACTAGGTGCTGACTCTGAGGGTTAGGCCCAGACTTTGTAGCCAGCAGCTGAGGCTGAGATGAAACAAGCTGTCTGAAATGTGGATGACCCTATTTCACTCCACTAGCAACCTGTACCACCATGATACAGGTTGTGTATCCCAAAATGGAGCATTCTGCTTTGACTTGAAATAGGGTGGGGGGGGGTGCAGAAATGGCCAAATTTCCTCACTGAGGGATCAGAAGTAACATCAGAAGTCCACAGCCTAATAGTCTGGTCAAAGAATCAGCATGAGGGTGTGAAGGTCATCCAGATGCAGACTTTTCTGACTTGGAGTAGAAAAAACTGCTTTACTGGTAGGTCACTTCTTTTGGAAGGAAATTTGGGAGATCAGTGCACCTGGGACACAGAAGTTTATTCACTCTACTGCTTGGTTGGTCTTTTTGGATGTTTGAGTGATTCTTAAGTCTCCACATGCTGTCAATTCTAGGCTGTGTCTTTTATATCTGTATACCTTCAAGGCAATTTCAATCTGTGGTGCAAAATCTCCCGCTACAATGCAGTTAAGAAAACCTGCAATTACTAGATATTCTCTGTTAAATTTTCCTTTTCCTAAAAATAGTTCATTCCAGAAAGAAATAGCAGACCTTATACAAGGCTATAGAATCACAGAATCCAAGAGCTGTTGTGTTTACATCTTCAGTTTCTGCTGCCCATAGGAGCTCTGCATCAATTTGTGAGGAAACATTCACCATGCCGAACTCCCTTCAATTATATACCATAGGTTGTCCTGCTTATAGGGTCATAAGATGTAGTAAATAACTGTGCAGTGCTAGCTAGTTGTGCTGCTGGCTGGATGTTGTCCCCCAAAGTGACATTTACATGACAATATTGGTATAAGGTTGGCAACCATCTAGAAAGTAGCCCTCATTCAATGTTGCAAGATCACTGTTGAGGAAAAAAATTCCTCCTTTCAAAAGAAAGGCTTTCCCTCTTGGTGCATGCCCCAGAAGCTCTCTATCCAGGGACCAATTTGTTCAAGTCTGCTGTGGTAAATAAGAAGTAGTTTCACTGATGGAAATGACCACATCTTGGGCATGATGCTCCTGGTGGTGGTGGTGGTGGTGCGCTCCTTGAATTTCACCCATCTCATTTATGTTATTGGTGATGCAGTTCACGTCACTCTTGTTGCTGTTATCATCTGGGTTGGGGCCAAATATCCAGTCTGCAGGCAGAATAACAAAGCCAAGAAGTAAGTGTGAATAATGATAAGTGCAAATAGTGAACCTTAGCAATCTTTTGGGATGAAGTCATAGACAGTTTATTCAAACTTTGCTTTCTAATTAGCAGACTATCTGGAAAAGAAATTGCAGTATTCAATCACATTATCTTCCCTTATATTTCCTTACAATTAGCCATGATAGGGGTCTCTAAAACATCTGGGGAATACCATATTAACTTACTGCCATGGTCCATGGATGCAGATTTGAGCCATATGAAGGAAAGGGATTCTGTAAGGAAAAGAGAAGCCTTTTACACTTGTGTATCTCTTGGAGTCATTGGCTGCATCCACATTGCTGGAAGATATAACCCTTTGAGAACTCCAGGGCAGGACATCAATTTTCACCTCCTTCTGGGCAGCTTCTTTGCTGTCCCAACCTCTATAAGGCCCTTTCTGCACTGGGTTTTATTCTAGATTATATCCCCAAACAGGGACCTGCCATCTATGCTAATACAGACTATGAGTTTGGGCTAAGAAATTTGTCTCTGCCTCATGTGGATGCATAGAGAGGAAAACTGAAAGATGCCATCCCTAACTCTGGAATTACCTCAGCTGGCTAAATTCCAGGTATTTTCCAGTCCATCAAGATGGGTCCAGAGGGAAATATTGGTGTTTTGGGAGTCCTCCTCATAGCAGCGGTCCAAGAGTTATGATATTTGTTTTATCATATATTGTGACCCATACTGGGCAGGATACAAATGTAATAAATAGATAATAAAAAATACTCTTTGCCCTCCACAGCTCCCACCTGTGAAATGATACCCATGCCTCCCACCCCAACAAACTGCTGTTTTGAGCCTTGTATAGTTGCAATCATAGATGAAATAGAAAGACTTCCACACATTTTTCTCAGCTAATTTGTTGCATATACAAGACTTTCCCAAAGAGGCTTATGGTATTCTTTGTGGCGCTTTCTAACTTTGACAACAATTCTCCTGGGGGGTTAGATTATGCACAGCATTCAAGGATGCTTCATGATGGCGTAGAATTTGAATCTAGATAACCTTTTGCGGATCTGTGATAATCTATATCAGGATATCACATTGAGTAAAAATACATTTTAAAGCTATCTAGTTTCCCTGTTATCCTAGGCTTGCACCCCGTTTATTACATTAACCCACGCCCATCTGTATGCAAAAATGAGGGAGAGGATTGTTATATCGCTGCTTTTTGGATCTCAACTCTGAGATGTTAACCTGTCTGAATGATGTCAATATTGGTAGCTAATAAATATATATCAAAGATATGGGAATGATGATGAAGGTGATGATGACAGTGATGATGCTGAAGATGACGTTGGTGATGACAGTGATGACAGTGATAGTGTTGTTGTTGCTGATGATAATAATGATGGTGGTGGTGATGATAGTGATAGTGTTGAAGGTGATGATCATGATAGTGATGATGTTGCTGATGATGGCAGTGACAGTGTTGAAGGTGAGGATGAGGATGACAGTGATAATGCTGAAGGTGAGAATGATGATGGTAATGATGTTGATGATTCCAATGACTGTGACAGTGTTGTTGTTGTTGTTGATGGTGGTGGTGGTAATAGACATTCGTGGTCTATTAGGTCTACTTGACTGTGTTTGCAACTCTTTTATCAGATGCTTCCCAAGAATCTGAATTATAATGGTGATGGTGATGATTTTGTTGCCTAGGCTTAACAACTTAAAACTGATAGCAAATATTTTTAAACTCACTATTAAACAACTCAGTTTTCCAGTTTTATGACTTTTCATGGGAATATGGGGATGTATTTTATTCACCAGTCTTTACACAATTCAAATATTTGGGTTAGTTCTGCCAAAATGGTGTGAATTTTTAGTACCTAGAAAGCATCATTTTCTAACCCTCTGAAACAGAAATAAACCCGGGAATACATCATTCTCTGGGTTTGTGAAGGAGAGTCCCAAACCATCACTTAGAAGTGCACAAAGCTTACTGTTTTTAGAACAACTGTAGCACCAGAGATGGCCCTATAAGTCAGCCATTTTGGTTGCTTTGAGTAGTGGTACTGGGCAGTGAGACTGCTACTAAGCCAGTCCAGTGGCTGCTATTGATTTGCATGGTGGCCAGAAGAGTGAATCAGGGCTGTGCTCTTTTTTTTTTGCAGAGTAGGTGTCCATGCTGTGCAAAAGGACTACTTCCAGGGGCAGATTCTGCTCTTTGGAGCAAACTAGATACTGATTGGATACAATGACATGAGTCCTCTGCGCTCTTGGTGGTCCTTTAGCATTGCCTGATTTGGCTTGGCAGTTCTTGACTAAATTATATTGAATTATTATGATTTCCCCATTGCAGAATATTTGTTACCTACACAAAGTAGCAATGCCAAATGAATGCTCTGGTTTCTCGTGGCATGGAATTTGGCTATAGCTTGTAAGAATTTACAAATTCATTCTAGAACTAGTTATGTATTTGGGTCCACGTATCTCCGCTTTTCCTTTACCAGCTGCTATAATCCTCCCCAGCAAGAATGCTTTGGAATCTGTTCCTTAATTAAACATTCCTGGGTTTGTTAAATCCCCAGATCTCTAAGCACCTTCCATCACTTGGTATTTATTTAGCCTGTCATCCCTGAGACACTGCTTGGCTTCCCAAAGAAGAGAAAATCTCCTGCTCTTCAGTGTCAGAAAGAAAGACTGTGGGATGCAAATTAAATTGAACTGTTAATTCCCGAGAGAAATATAAACCAAATGAAGCCTGTCAGGGGGAACTTGCCTCTTAAAGTATTATTTGGAGGAAGAAGACTTATAATTTTGGAGTCTTCTCATGAAATCCTGCTCTTGCATGTGATCACTAAATATGTGACAGGCATTTGGTAAACCTGTGCACATGGATGACACAAAGAAAAATAAATCAAGTACAGGTAGGGCACTATAGGCATTTGCTTTCTATTTAGTATGCTGATCCAACCAGAGAGGCTGGTTAGCAACTGCTTTGGATGCTTAGATCTAAGGAGTACCTTTCCTGTCTGAAGGCATTTTAAAAGAAACTAATTAAAGATGCCCATGGAGCCAGAAAACTAGTCTATTAGTTGAGGGATACTTTTCTCTCTTTTTTTTTATAGGGTCATGTTCCAGCTGTCACAGGTGAAAGCTTTCTGTGCTCAATTGCTTGTCCAGCATGATGGGCAAAGTGCAGCTTCATTATATCTTGACCAGTTCTGGGAAGAAGATAAAACTCAGTGATATGATATAATACACACTAAAAGTAAATGGCCCCATGCCCCTAGTTAAAAGGTTCACATAGCAGATGATGGATGGAGGATTTTGCCTTTAGATCCCAGAGCTTCATTGTTATTCGTCACCAAGGATAAAGTTTATGGAAGCTGTAGTCCCTTATGGATTTCCCCCTAATGTCTGAATGCCAGTGGTCTTGCTAATCGAGACCTACCAATGGCCCATGTAGCTGATTCTTCCGATAATGGAAACCTATGAGAAGACAGTACAGAAAACATGAGTGCAATAGTACACTCCTTGTTCTTGTCCCTCAGCTGCTATTCTGGAGCAGCTTGCATCTTGCCATGCTGAATACAGTGCACTGAAAAAAACCCACCTTTTATGAATCTGTGTAGTCCACCCTGAATATCACCCAAGTATGTTGCTATCCCCACATTTTGTAGTAAGGAACTCCATAGGTTGACTAGGTGTTATGTGAACTTTTCTTGTCTGTCTTGGATTTTCCACATTCAATGGAAGCTTCATCTAATAATGACTTCAGTTTAAATATTTTGTAATCCGAAAAACAAAATAGCAACAGTAAAACTTATTTCCAGTTCTTCTGTATGGCTGTGGTCACATCTAAGGTTTAATCCAACTTCAGTCCACCTTCAAAGTGAGAGAACACATCAACAAAGTGACCAGTAATTTTCTTTCCAAATTATCTATCACAATGGTGAATTTTCTGAGTTATTTAACACTGAAAGAAAACAACTTGTCCCTTTGCTGATGTATTCTCTCACTCTGAAAGTGGACTGAAGCTGGATTAAACTTTAAGCGTGGCCACAATATGAGACATAATTTTGTATGTCCCTGTAATAGTCCTTCCTGGCTATCTTTTCTACATTAACTACTGTATTCTGATGGTACCAGGCATAACTGATGACCTTAAGCCCTGCATAGTAGAAAAGGTATGTAGGATAAATCAACCCCCCCTGCTGTTAGCTGTCTTCTGCAACAGGTGAGGCCGGTTCACTGAATATTTGCTTCATCACAGTTACTGCTTGTAGAGGAAGCAGGCATGCACAGAGAAACCTCTTCATAAGAACAAAAGAACATAAGAGAAGCCTTGCTGGATCAGGCCACAGCCCATCTAGGCCAGCATCCCGTCGCACACAGTGGCCCACCAAATGCTCATGGGCATCTCAAGCAGAGACAAGGACAAACCTTCTCCTGCTCTTGAGTCCCAGTAGATGGCCTTAGAAGTGCCCCAGTTCCTCCCCCCCCCCCGCAGCCTGAAAGATGCACCTAGGCATTCGTTCTAGTAGCCACTGATACATCTGTCATCCATAAATCTGTCTAACCCTACCTTAAAGCCATCTAGCTGTCACCACCTCTTCCGGCAGCACATTCCATAAGCCGATGACCCTCTGGGTGAAGAAATACTTCCCCCTGTCAGACCTTACTCTCCTACCCATCAGCTTCATAGAGTGCCTCTTCAGAGCTGCATGATTTCCCACCAACCCCAAACAACAAAAATGGTTGATTTCTGGCCACATTTCTGGTCTGTTGTAAGGATGTGCACAAATGTTGTTTGGTATTTGATTTGAAATGAATCAAATGTTCAAAAATCCTTATTAGTATGAATAGATTGTATTAAAATGTGGTAAAATTCTATTCATTATGAATCTATTTGTACATATCTGTACAAACATTCTATACATATGTATGTATGTATGTATGTATGTATGTATGTATGTATGTATGTATGTATGTATGTATGTATGTATGTACGTATGTACGTATGTATGTATGTGATACATATTCGTAACATATCTGTGCTCTGAAAATGTCAAATCTGACCTGAACACACTTTTAATACACTGACGATCCATGTCGAATGCAATCTGGATCCATTACTGATATGACTGGCACTCCATTTTTCCACACCCCCAATCTAATGAATGTCTGAACTATTTGTATGAATGTTCGATGAAATTTCAAATATGAAAACATTTGTATTCATTTGAATGCTAACATTCAAATATTGCAACATTCAATTTGAGTTTGAATGTCTGATTTTGGCTGAATTCAATCGAATTTTGAATGTTGCAAACATTAATGCACATCCCTAGTCTGTTGGATGATTAATGGTGTAGAAATAGTTGCAAGTGAGTTGCACCTTTCTTCTCCTTATGCTCTCATATGGTGGGAGGGCGAATTTTATGTGTCCCATTCTCCCACAGTTTTGTTTTTTCTATGGGAAAGATGACTTTAGGGGCCACTTTTTGTGCATATATCTATGTTTCATGCTTGCATTCCCAGCTGGTGCCCTTGGTACCTGTGAGGATGCAGCCTTAGATCAGCAAGACCACTGAGGCAATGTTTGTGCTATTCTACACACTGAGATAAGATGCACTATAGAGGTCCAGCTGCAATCAGTTTGTGTTACACTGTGTTTAAGATCGGAATGCTAGCTGGATAGTTAAATGCTCAATCTTAGGTACAGAAAGGCTACTAAAAGAACACATGCACTCTGGAGGAATATTGCTTTGAGATATACTTGTTCCAGACTTAACTGTATAACGTTAAGGTTAGCCACAAGATACCTTCATAATCTTTCCCCCATTGTTCAGGCTGCTCCCAATTGCATGGAGCTCTTAACAAGTCAAATGCTGATCTTCTCAAGAGAAAAGTGTGCATGGAAAATAGAGTAGCAGATTAAAACACATGCCATCACTAGGGACATGACCGAGGCGGCACCAGGCAAATGGTGGGTGTGTTGTTAGTTGTAAATTCCAGGTGCAGCTGCCTCAATAACGCTATTGCCTGAGATAAACCCATTTTAAAAGAGATGTATAGGGCATCCAAGTGGTTCATCAGCTGAGGAAGTATCCATGAGTATCAAAAACATTGGCTGACAGAAAATGGATGCAGTTGCGAGAGGCAGACAATAAGCAGTTGGTGGATACTCAAAATACAACTCTGCTAATAACAAGGCTAGAGAAGGTGATGGAATTCCAGCCAAAAAACTGAAAATCCTAAAAAGTGATGCTGTTAAAGTGCTGCACTCAGTATGCCAGCAAATTGCAAAAACTCAGCAGTGGCTGCAGGATTGGAAAAGGTCAGTTTATGTTCCAATCCCAAAGAAGGGTAATGCCAAAGAATGTTTAAACTATTGAATAACTGCACTCATTCATACAGTAGCAAGATGATGCTCAAGATCCTGCAAGTTAGGCTTCAGCAATATCTGAACCAAGTACTGACAGAAGTGTAAGCTGGCTTTTGAAGAGGTAGTGGAACAGAGATCAAATCACAAGCATTTGCTGGATTGTGGAGAAACAAGGGTGTTCCAGAAAAACATCTGCTTTCCCCACTGCTACCATCTCTGTACCTGGCAGCAGTAGGGGTACAAAAAAGATGAAAACCATCTTCAGATTCATTTTACACAGTTTATCTTTAGAGCACCTCCAGATACTCCTGCCCTGCCCCCATGGTCTTCCTCAGCCCATGACAGGAGTGGCATACCAATAAAATGCTAGAAACTACTCTGATTTCCCACAGCTGGGCTGGCAGTGGGCCCCATAGGGACAACAATGTCTGGGCTGGAGAGACAGGCAGGATGTCTCTGAAGGCCATTTGCAGGGAGTCAAGAGCAGGTAAAGGTTTTGCATTTGTCTTCCATTTGAGGAGGAGGAGAGTTGGTTTTTCTACCCCCATTTAAGGTGACTCAAGGCGGCTGAAAAAGCTTTCTGTTCTTCTCCCCACAACAGACACCATGTGTGGTAGGTAGGGCTGTGAGAGCTCAGAAGAGAGCTGTGACTAGCCCAAGGTCACCCAGCTGGCTTCATGGAGGAGTGCAGAATCAAACCCGATATTCCCAGATAAGAGTCTGACTCCCTAACCACTAGACTAAACTGGTCTGGTGAGAATGCCTGCAGCAGTTGATTGGCCACTGTGTTGGATGGGATGCCGAACTAGATGAGCTGTGGTCTCATCCAGCAGGGCACCTCTTATATTATGTTCCTAGGGTCACCTGCTCCCAGAGGCTCCCTTTTCTTACCATGTGGATGCCACCTGAATGTGTTTTCTTCCTTCATGCTCTCATTTAGATTCAGAGTATTTTTCATTCCTTGCTTTTGGAAATTCAGTGAGATTAGTGCTCTGCTTTATTTTGTTGGCTCCAATAAATCAAGAAGTCAGATCTTTTAGGTTGTCTGGGAAATTGTGTCCTCTGCCTCCCTAGCTGGGAAGACAGCTGCTTGATGTTTCATAGAGAGATGCTGTAGAATATCCATTAGCACTCTATTCAGGTAGAGATGCTAATATGTTGTGGTGAACTCTGACAAATACAGCTATGAATGGTGCCAAACAGTAAAAAAAAAAAATGAATTAGCTACTTATCCAGGCACTTATCTTTAAAGGGCACCAAATTAAATCTATGTTGGAATAGATATCATTGTGTGTAATATTCTAGGTATATAAAAACTGGATCTGTGAGCATGTTCTTTTTGTTGATTGAAGCACATGCTATGAAAGCAAGTATAACTAATAAAGGTCTTTTTTGCACTTATCTCAGTTAGATCTGGACCAACAGATCTGGAATAACTGGACCCACTGATCCAACCCATGCGTCCCACAGCTGTGAAACTCATTCAGACTTTGCAGCTGCCCCCAGCCCCATGCCTCCAAAGCCTAGAATGACAGTTCCCAGCCTCAGAGTGCGAGGAATGGTTTTTAGCAGCACACTATGGTGTGTCACTGAAAATATCCCTTGCTAGTTCCAGATCATGGAAGCTTGCCATCTGCACACATCCTGTGATCTGTAATAAGGCCCTTGGTCCACAGATAGACCCAATTAAGTGGGTCTACAACTGATCTGGAATAAGGACCCTCTCAATCCAGATCTGCCTCTGTCTTATGCAGACAAAGGGCCTGTCCCCAAGGAATAAAAAGTCTGTCAAGACTCCTTTTGCCTCTGAGTGTCCCCAAGCCAGGGTTTTTAACGAGGTTCCAGCGCTACAAAACGTGGAAATCACGCGACAAAATACATGCACTTTAAACAACTCTTCCAGCGCTCTTTCTGTAAGTCGCGGGTTTTCCTCGCTACATTTACCTTGAGGACGCTCCGTGGCAAAAGGGGCGGGGATTGCCGCCTGCACACACACAGCAGAAACACAAGCAGAGCTTCACTTTCTAAAGCTCAGAACTAAAGAGCCAGAAGTTGCAATCGCTGTGAGGTGTGAAATGGGTGGATTATTGCTAGGGGTGGATTTTAAAGCGATAACAGGGAAAGTGATGAGTGAATGAGCGATCATGCGCTGGACAGGGTGGATTTTTGAAAGCAAAAACAGGGGAAGTGGTGAGAGTGAATGTTTTCCAGCACGAGAAGCCATTTCAGGGGGTGGGGAGAGATCTGGGAGACGAACAGAGAGCCAATTGCCGTTTCTCCTTTGCACTTGTCAGGGATTGTCAGCGCTCATGTGCTGGGCAGGGTGGATTTTTGAAAGCAAAAACAGGGAAAGTGGTGAGAGTGAATGTTTTCCAGCATGAGAAGCCATTTCAGAGGGGGGGAGATCTGGGAGACTAACAGATGGCTATTTTTCCTTTAGGCTTGTCAGGGATTGTCTTCCTGGTTGTGGCCACACCGAGCGCAGTCCCTCCCCATTCCCGCTGGCACCCTATGAACAAGAGCAGGGGCGGGGAGAAAAAGATGCGCGCAAAGAAAACAGGGATCCTATGGGGACGGAAGGTGCGTTAAAAACATGCATTTTCCTGAGCCTCATGCGGATGCTTATTCCTGATTTGCATGGCACTTTTAAAGTCCACTTCAGTAAAGTGACAGTAGAGTGACAGTGGAGAAGTAAATAAGTCTTTTGGGGATGCAGCCAAAGTGAACCAGCAGGAGGTGTGGCCTCATATGTAGCCTAGAAGTGTTCAATGTAGACCCTTAATCTGGAGTAAGGGTCTGTGCAGAAAAGCCCAAAGTAGAGGCAGTGAAGTGGTAGTACGTGGTAGATGTACACATGAAGCATTGTTTTTTTTCTTCCTGATTTGTGACTCATCTAGTATTGAATATGTTTGGGTGACATCAAAGTCATATTTTGCTTAAGTTCCCAAAAGGTCTTTCATCAGCATTACAGACGTAACCTTTCACCATATCTACTGCCTCCTGAATAGATTTATTTGGTTCATGATCTCAATTAATAAAAGGAAGAGTGTGTTAAAATTAAAGTTTACAACTGCTGCACCTGGGCATTTGCTGCCTGAGCCCCACCCTCCCTTGAGAAATAAAATCTATGGCTGGAGGATGAAGAACTGACTAGCTGCTGCACTGAGGTGCCTGTTACCTTTCCCCTACAGTTTTGGGTGATTTAATAATGTACTGTTTTATAATGTATGAAATGTTGTGTGATTTTATATGTAATTTTATAATGAATCATTTTGCATTGTATTTTTCTTTGTTATAACTGCCTTGAGTATTTTTTCTTCTTTTTTGTTTGTTTGAAGGACAGCATAAAAAAATGGAAATGGACTGGGACTTTTGGTCAGCTGTTCTGGGGTGTTTTTCCACTGTCACTAAAAGTACCCATTAAGTACCCATTAAGTAGTGACAGTGGAAAAACATCCCTGGACTCCATTTGGCCTCAGCTGCTTCAATTTGTGTTTGTGTTTTGGCTTATTTTGCAAAGTTTTGTATGATATGCAATTTTTATAATGCATTTTTATTATGTTCTGGTTATTACTTTGCATTTTATGTTTTCTGTTTGTTGTAAACCACCTTGGGCAAAATTTTATTTTGGAAAGGCGGTATACAAATAAAAATGGGAAATTGAAATGGAAAATGGAAGAACAAGATTCCTGAAAGCAGAGGGTTTCAGTTTTTGTCCTTGGCACTTCCCAAGAAAAGGGCAATGGCAAATCACTTCTGCCATTTCTGTGTCTGAACATGTGTCCATGTGCACTAGCATGTATACAGTATTTATTCATACCTTACAGTGCTTTATGCTTGGATGAATATTCTATTGGCATTGAAAACTTATTTGGGATGCTGTTGTTCATCTGTCCAAGGATAGGCAGCTAAGCACAACAGTTAAGAATGCAATCTCCTACTGGCTGGACCATGAAGAGGATGTCCTCACCTGAACTTAGGGCTCAGCAGGCTGAGATGAGAACAGATACTTTGACAGATGCCTAGGTCTCAAGTCATTCCGGGCCCTACAAGGCAACATTAAAACTAGTGTTGTATTTCATTATAGGGGAAGGGCAGGAGGGAACTGGTGCCTTGCCTTACATTGTACTGTGCTTTGGTCCTTCACAGTTCAGCATAACTAAAGGTGAAGAATCAATTGTCATATCACACCTTATTCTGCTCACTTTGCAAGCCAAAGCCTATTGAATATTGCAGCTAAACTTAAGTGCCAATCAGTTATCTTGAAGTGGCATCCTACAATAGCTGCAGTTTTTTGTCTTCAAGAACAGTCATAAAGTGTATTACAGTAGTGAAGACAGGAGGGCTAGGGAAAGCTGTAGCAGTTGCACTACTGTATCTGGAACTGGGCATAGGCACTTCTCATCATTGCAATAGTTCCCTGGAACTCAGATAGCAAAGATGCGACTATGACCATTCTGGATTATGAACCTGTTGTGCTGGGGAGGTGAATCAATAATAAATCCAAGTGAAACACATGGAACTACCTTTTAAAACTTTCATGTTATCAGGACCCAGTTTCGACATATTGCCCCTCAACTATTACTACTTCTAGACACGTGTTCAACACAACAGCAACAAAGCAGAAGGGACAGGTTTCTATTGGTAGGTTGTGTCTGATCTCTTTGAAATGTATTTTGATCCACTTTGGATCTGCTGAGATTCCGATCTGTGGGTTACCCTTGTCGCTTTATAATGTTGCAGGGTGTACAAAATGGCCCCTTTTTAGGTTGTGATCAGACACACATAAAGGGCCATTTCTTCAAAGAA
Source organism: Aspidoscelis marmoratus (assembly GCA_014337955.1). Taxonomy (NCBI): domain Eukaryota; kingdom Metazoa; phylum Chordata; class Lepidosauria; order Squamata; family Teiidae; genus Aspidoscelis; species Aspidoscelis marmoratus. Next base: position 55,205,536 of record MTQE01001134.1, on the reverse strand, counting down.
TGGGAGTCAGGGACACCAGACATTTTACTCCTCCTTGCCCCTTATTAGGTCTTGAAGCCTGGGAAGGGTTGACCATCCCTTATACCAAGAATAATAAAACTGAAGGTGACTCTTTTTTTCAGTTGCATTGGGCAGGGAGCTTCATAAGCACAGAGGATGGAAATCTAGTGAATCCCAGCATGGGAACAAATGCTGCTTGCAACAATCAATTAGGATAATGGAATTATCCTAATTAGCTTAATCTTGACTGGCAGTGGCTACTAAGTGGCGAGCATTTGTTAGGGAGGTGTCACCAGACTTCAAAGTGAAGGAACAGCAATGTTTGGAAATATGGGGTAAGATGATGCTTTGCATTTCAATACCTGGGTTTTTTGTTTTGTTTTGCAAAACTATAGAAGGTGTGCATTTCCTAAGAAGGATGATTGAAAAAAAGTCCTGTCTGATTGCACCCTGAGTCTAGGTTTTTATGAGAATTAGAGTTCACTGTTACGTACATATTGATGACACCATGTCTGAGACTCTCAATGACAGCATCTAGCAGATTCAAGTAGTACAGGGGACAGAATGGAATCTTTCAGTATTCAAGCACTATGAAGCTAGCTAGATGCCACCCAATATTATTCCCTGAAAGCAACCCTGCAAATAAAAACAGTCACTGCATCAGTGTTTAGAAGGATACAATCAAATGTCATAGATATCAGAAGCTGCCAAGGTGTTAAGAAGAACCAACAGGCTTGCACCCTATCCTAAATCCATTGTCCACCTAGAGCAGCCAAAGCTGCATATCTACCTCAAGAAGCCTTTCCAAACATCTTCATTAAAATATCATCTTTCAGGTGAAGACTTTTCTCTCTGATATTTTAGAATAGTATTGACCTTGGGACAAATGGACTTTCCAGATGCACTTTCACATTATTGTTTTGTTTCATAGTCCTCCTGCTACTGTTTCTAAGGGGAGTATTCTGATTTTACTGATTTAGTTTCACTGTTATGTGACTCTTCTGCTCACTGCCCAGAGGACATGGTTACATAGCATTTCACAATGTCAAAATAAATAGACTATATAAACGAAAAGTGAATGTCCTAGAAAAATGTGTATTGAGGAGTCTACTGAGAAACATCAGACTAGTGGAAAGGAAAGGGGGGGGGAATTCAGCTTAATTATTCTCATGCTGAAGAGAAAGACAGAAAAATCTGGAATTTGAATAGCAGAAGAGGGTGGAAATTCCCATTGAGGAAACAATCTCCAGCCAGTGCCTTCTCATATGTCAAAACTCAAAACTGGAATCTTTCAATCTGCTCACAGCAGATAAGAAGCAAATTTGGAAATGGCTCCCAGGAGGCAAAAATTTAGACTTGGTAATAGCTTCTAAGTGACAAGATGCACACTCACAGAATGCCTTGGAGTCATAAAGGCATGCATAGATATTAAACATTCTATGCTCACATACGCTGTCCCTTCTTTTTAATTTTTTTAGAACAATAATAAAAATCAAGCAAGAAGCTCTCTGCAAGGGGAATAGACTTCAATTTAAAGTTTGCAGTCCTCTCTACAAATAACCCAGTGATGCTTCACTAGGTAACCTTGGGCACAATCTGTGCTTAGAAATCTTGGCCATCAATGAGCCAACATTTCCAAGGTTTCAAGACTCAAGAAGTCCCAACAGCTGTGAATTGATGTTTGTTGAGTAAGACTATAAGTCACCCAGAATGCAACCCTTTAGCAGTATCTGATCGAACCCTTAGTGAAAGTTAGTTAAGCAAATAATAGTATTGCAAATGTAAAGAGCATAAAGCAACAATAATGAGCCACACATTTCCATAAAATTGCATGGCAAGACCAGGTTCTAAGGCAATTGCACAGATTATTATCATTCTATGTGTTTGAGAGAGTCAGAAGAAGAGGGAGATGAATAATCTTTATTGAGTTTAGCAGAATCACGTTCTGTATCTCTGCCAAGAAAACTGAACAGAGGTGGTCATTGAGATGCTCATATAGTCAACAGGAGTTGGTAAAAACTCAGTAGTAGCAACAACAGAAAAAACACACTGACCATCTGAGTTCCCCATATACCCTGTCAATGCTGTATAATTGGCTGATTGCTGTCAAAGGCCATGATCAGATTGGTGTAAGAACCACTGCATGTCTATGTTGTTCTCTTGCTAAAGTCCAGTCTTGCTTGCATTCCTAACAGACCCTGTGTTTCTTTTAGGTCACGTCCCCATGCAAGTGATTTTGCACACCTCTGCTTCACCCAGGAACCTGTCTGCCTTGGCTGTGAATGGTGGTGGTGGTGGGGATTGTTTGCCATGGAAAAGGGAGAAAAATCAAGCCACTGCTCTGCCTGCCTTCACAATCATGAACGGGGGGTGGGTGGGTGGGTGTTGGGATTGCTTGCCATGGAAATGGGAAAAAAAATTGAGCCAATCTCCTCCCCAAATAGCCTGGGACCGCCCCCATGCTCAGGCTTGGCTCCCAAAGCAATGTGTGCCAAGCCACCAAACAGCAATTAGAACAGTTTTTTTCCAGGTCCAAATTTAGTCTTGGTTTGGTACTGGTTTGGGTGATCTCGTCCAGGAAAATTGAACCAAATAAAAAATACATGGGTACGTGCCCCCCCCCCCGAATCTGATTTCAATTTGGGGCAAAACATGCATGGGGATGTGCCCTTAGTCTCAGCATAGCTAGTTAGTCTGTGGGAACTGTTACCTTGGTAATGGTACTGCTAGAAGGACTTTGAGCTTTTGTATGATACATTGTCTTTTGACCTGCATACTCCGTCTTCTCTTATCAACAATAAATAAAGGAACTTGCTACGGACAAACTCTTGCCTTGTTACTGACTCCCTGGGTCCGGGATGGTGATTCTGACAATGGGCTGGTGAAAGCAATAGGTTCTTCCTGTGGCGTGACACCAGATCATCACTGGTCTGCCAGTGAAGTACACTGCATAGAGCATTTTACCCCCCTGTGGGATGCATTGTGGTTGCAGGGAGAACAATTTTTTCCATCACCGTGCTGGTGAAGAGAGTCACACGGATGCCTGAACTAATGTAGGAGAGAGAGAGAGCAGCCTACCATCCATCCCTGATGGAGTGTGGATGGATGTCAGGAATTTGCTACTGTGTGACGCATGTGTTAACTCACCAGAGTGTACACCTCCTGTTTTAATAAATCCATCTGATCAAAGCCACAGTTCTGCAGTGCTCCTGGCAGTCACAGTTGTTGCTTACCTCAGCAGTAATTTAGAGGTCGGATCATTATGGGGGCACAGTGATCTTCTGAGCTCCTGTGCCAGCTCAGATCAGCCAGTTTAATGCAGATTAGTTACCCTTTATCACTCTTCAAACATCCTCTGTCACACAGAACACAAGTGGGAAAAGGATGGATTTCACTTCCTTCCTGTGTGATGACTGTAATCAGTATTTGTGTTTGTAATTATAGCACAGAAATGCGGAAGAGCTGAATGGAGGAGGGGAGGGACAACTAACTGGTACTTCTTTGGGATTAATTAATTCAAGGCAGTAGAGTGTGATTGGGAGAAGGAATAAACCTTGAGCTTTAATGCCAGTAGAAATAACACTCTCTGTGATTGCTACTCAGCTGACCTCCTTCTACTCACTGCACGGGATTAAAGCTCCTTGAATTTGGAAGTGCTCCAACCGAGCTCATAGGGCAGTCGTCGTGTGCCTGATCTTGCCAGTTGTTCTCTGTGTGCTTAAAAAGAGATCACTGTGGCATTTGGTCATTTTTTCAAAGTGATACATTGACACAGCTCCTTGGCGTCTCTATGAGATAGTTTTAGGATCAGCTACACTGAAGACTATATAATACCACTGAATCTTTGAATAGGCATAGGCACTGGAACATGGTCCTTGGGGGTGGGGGATTTAGCAATTAAGCTGCACAAACACAATGGCCTTCTTAAAAGTGGACAGCTCAAATGTTGTAGCATTGACCTCTGTCTTTTTGCAAGAACATCACAACCTCCCAGTTCTTGAACAGGCAAAATGGATGAGCAAGGGAATCTAAAATCTACAGAGATAGTAGAAGAAGAAGAAGAAGAAGAAGAAGAAGAAGAAGAAGAAGAAGAAGAAGAAGAAGAAGAAGAAGAAGAAGAAGAGTTGGCTTTTCTACACTGCTTTTCTCACCCATTTAAGAGGACTCAAAGCGGCTGACAAAGCTTTTCTATTCTTCTCAACCACAACAGAACACCCTGTGAGGTAAGTGGGGCTGTGAGAGCTCAGAAGAGAGCTGTGACTAGCCCATGGTCACCCAGCTGGCTTCATGGGGAATGGTGGAATCAAACCCAGTATTCCCAGATAAAAGTCCAGCTCCCTAACCACTAGACCAAACTGGCTCAATAGATAGTCTGTTAAACTCTGGGCTTTTGTGAACTTTCTCTTTCCTCATTTTTCAAAGATTTTTTAAAAAAATCATGAAAGCTGCTAGACAGTAGCTGTTTCTGGATACAAACTCAAATATAATCCGGCAGTTTTACACCTTCTTATCAGCTAATCTGCACCTTCTTTCTCGCCAACGTCTGCAGCAAGTTTCTCAGCTACAAGTGCTTCTGGCCCACGGCACATGTGCATACACACACTCACACACATACGATCACACACTCTTGTTTCCAAAAGGAGCAGGAAGCAACGTGGGAAGATGTGGGTTATCCTAATGAGATTGGAGGTGCTATTAAGGCTCATTGACGTCAGTGGCTAAACATCACTTGGAGCAGGTAGGATAGATGGTAATGGGAGATGATTCTTGACCTGAGAAGATATCAAGATAGATTCAAAGGAGAACAATAAAGACCTTGTGCTGGGTATAAGTGGAAAGGTCTTAAGGACCAAGCATTACCTCTTGCAGGAGGACATTTCAAGGTCTATTCTTGAACTAAAATGTCAATAGAATTCATCCTTCTTCATTCTACTTATCAGGCCAGGCTTATGGGGTAGGGGAGGGGGAAATCAAAATTTCAGTAGCCAGAAAAACATTTTGGTTACCATCCATTGAGAGAGAAATGCCATTCCTGGGTGCAATGTCTCCTTCACACTTCCCAGAACAAAGGATGAATTCTTGTGACTTGATGGGTACCTTTATTATTATTTTTTCTTGGTAGATAAAGAAAAGATTTTCTATTACCTTGTTTTGGGGAGATGCCAAGGAAATAACCTGCATCTCTCTGCTTGTCAGGCAGTTGATCTATCACTGAGCTATCAACAGAGAAGTGGAAAGAGCTACAGAAGGGAGGGGAGCTGCTAAGTTTGTAAGGATATTTCAAGGTAAGGGTTGGCTGGGAAAGAAGAACGTGCAGTGGAGTTGATGCTGGTGGAAATGTCAGCAGGAATAACTCTTTCTCATAATTTGCATTGCAGCATAATCTCACCTGCTTTTCTACGTTTGCTTTCTTCCAAAGGCTTCACAATGTCCAGGTCACCATATTATTGTTTTTAAATTGTCACTGGTGACGATATGACTATATTTTCTGAGCTGTAGAGCAGGCTGGCTTTTTACAGTACGTGGTGAGGGAGTTTACAGTGGAACTCTCTGAATGAAAAATGGAATAATTGGTCTAGTTGATTAGTGTATGTCAGTTGAACATGTGGACGTGAAAGGCACTGACAAAATGAGCATGTGGACAAGAAAGGCACAGAGAATGACAAACACTTGGGGTGGGGAGGAGATGAATGTTTTGCTTTTGCTGCCAGCCGTGCAAAGGAACCAAGATAACATCATCATCATTATTTAAATGAAGCATTATTCAATGGTTTCTTTCCACATTGTGCCATTCCATCAAATTCAGATTTCTTTTGCCATAAAACATTCAGGAAGTAAAAACATTTCATTTCTCATTTTAGTGCAGGAAACATTTGTCTCACTTGGATATATGATTTTAAATTTTAGAATGAAAACATTATTTTAGTCCTGGAGAAGGCCAGACAGAATTGGATATGACATCCAAGATCTCTTCTACACAAGAAGACTCTTTTGTAGATTTTAAACAACAGCAATGAGACAAACTCAGTCACAGGGGAAGGAAGGAAGGAAGGAAGGAAGGAAGGAAGGAAGGAAGGAACTTCTATTTAAATAGTGAAAACAGGTGATGGAACCAAAACAATTTTGGCACTTGAAACCTGTGCTTCATCAGGCTATTCTTAAAGTGCAATTTAGAGACTGAAATTGTTGAATTAATCTGGTTCCAAATACACTACTTAAAGCTTAGTTTTTCCAGCCCCATTAAGAAACAAGAGGGAAGAACGTTTCAAAAATGCCGATGTAGCACAAAGAACCTGATTCTTAGAACAATTGCCTAGGCGGGTTTGAAGGAGAGAGAAGGGACTAAAGCCCATCCTCAATAAAGCTTTTCAGGGAATAACTAATGATTGTGGTGGTAGGGAGTGTGCAGATTTTCTACTGAAATGAGGTTGTTGCATAGCAGCAAGAATCATTATCCCCAAAGCTGATAGTTTAGGAGTCAACAAATACTTAAGAGAATGACCCACTTTTTCAGTTACTGGTCGCAGCTAAAGAAACACAATTGCTAACTTTCAAAATAGGCCAGAGATTTTACAGGTGGGATTCAGATGCTGTCAGTTTGTTTAAATGGTTTACTTTTTCTTCAGGCTCAACCAATTTAAATACGGCACTAGTGCCCACATCCACTTTGTTAGGAAAATCTGAGGCAGAACACAGTACACACAAAATGGATGACACAATTTGCATCTGCAATTCTGGCCATAGTGGTAATCAAAGAAGTAGCCATTAATGCTGGGCAAACTGGTGAGGAAAAACTTTCCAGGAGCAGAGCAAAACCCCACCAGAAGTTACTAATGACACCATCAGGCTCAATCTCTGGGGTGGGGATGCCCCACCTGGAGGACATCAGGTGCAGATGATAGTTCAAAGTGGCTGGTTTTGTTAGAGATGCCAACATGTTACTAAGACATAGTCCCCATCCAGACAGGGTGAATATAGTGACATTACAGCACTGTTATGATGGGGTTACCTCATGGATTGTAGGCAACCCCACTAAAGCCCTGCTTTTTTGTCTCCAAAAAGTGCTTTTAACAGTTGCTGGAAAACCCATCACTGGTAGTTGGTTTTCCAGCTCTAGTGCCTTTTAGGGATGCACCTACTTTTCTGGATAGAGTAGCAATTGAAGCCCTGTCCAGCACACATGTGTGGATGTTGAAACACTCAACCATGCTTGCATGGAAGTGGTTACATGTACATCCAGAATTCGATGGCAGCCGAATTGCTGAGATTGCATGTCACCAGAATGTGCAAAGACTTTCTAGATAGGAGACAATAATACCAGGGGAGCAATACCCTGCATTATTGCATTTTATTGCTATATCAGGCTGCTGTCTGGAGAAAGCCATAGCCTCAGAAGAGTCATTGGGTGCGCCTCTTTGAAATGAATTGCATGTGCTCCAATCCTTGCACTGTGTGAGCACATAAGACTAGAGAATGCCTACTCCCATACTGCCCTGCCCATGCCTAAAGATCTGGAGGGGAGGCCCTCCTAGTTGTACCACCACCCTCAGCAGCAAAAGGGGTGGACACCTAGGTGATGGCCCCTAGGCTATGGAATAGTCTCCCCCTTGAGGTGTGTCTATC
>MTQE01001134.1:55174414-55186157 GCA_014337955.1 Aspidoscelis marmoratus | reverse complement strand
CTCGGTGGGGTGGCAAGGGTAAGGCACCCCCTACTTTCACCCCCACCCCATTGAGAATCCCTCCAATGTCCCTGATCGTCTGCAGGTCAATGCTGAGACTACATTTCCCAGCATATCTGGGGAGCTGGGACAGGCAAGGCCGTGGTGCGCACATGTGCGATTTGTGCCGGCGCTCCGAGGCTCAGAATTGAGGTGCAGCCGGTCGGGTAAGTTTTAGGGTCTTTCTGGGGGGGTTGGGGGTGAGAGTGGGTGTAGTGGGTGCCTTACCCTTGCCAGAGAACCGAGGATCGTCGGTTCTCTGGCAAAGGGAAGACAGGGAAGCCAGCTGCCGGACCCGCCCCCCTGTCAGAGTGGCAGAGCATGCGCTCTGCCTCTCTGACAGCTGGGCAGGCGCAGGCAGGGCCGATTTGGGATGGGTGCTGGTGCACTCGCACAGCACCCACCCCAAACCGTTTCCAAATCCGGCCCTGCCGCCGCTGCCCCGCGCGTGTGTGTACGCGTGGGGCCAACAAGAAACCATTTTTACTCAGAACGGTTTCCTGCTGGAAAACGTTTTGCCAGAAAACGGATCTGTTAGATCCGTTTTCGGCGGCGTATGCGGAAAGGCCCATAGACCCTGTGTCTGAGAGACAATGGTTGAAGCATGGTTTGAAACAAGATCTTCTTGAAGCACTGTGAAGTAAGGATGTTCAAAGAGGCATTTTTAATGGTTGGTAAGAGCCCCATCTGCTAGCACACCTTTACTGGGCACACAAGTGGAGGAAGGAATGCTTATCTGCCCTCTCTTGGTGTTCTCTGGTTCTCTGGAGATTGTAAGGAAAGACCAGAGCCCTGACAGATGGGCAGCACAATATGGTTTGATGACATCATTGAAAACCATGGCAAGATTACTATAGATTTGCCTCCTCTTGGCATGCTCCAATTTTAAATATATTTTCATGTTTTAAATATTTTATTTTTACTATTGTGATCCATCCTGAGACCTTGCAGTTGTATAAATAACATTCTTAAATAAAATAAAATAAATAATGCATGGTATAAGTTGTTTGTTATTGGGAACCAATGAGTCATGGCTGACTCCTGGTTGACTGTACGGGAACCTCCATGCAGGTTTTTTTTGCTGAGATACAGAAGTGGTTTGTTGTTTTCTACCACTGGAAGAGGCTAGAGAATGAAATGATGACCCTTTGCTTTCTAGGCAGTTTGCTCTTTCAATGAGCTACAGTAACTTCCACTAGATGAGTACAGATAAGCAAACCATTATCAGTAAACATGTCCTATGCATCCAAAAAGCAAGCTCCTTGCTGATGACGCAGAGCTGTTTTTGCCCTTCTATTCTAAACTGTTAACACCACAACTGACATTTTTAAAATTCCGAATGCATTTTAGAGAAACGTGAAAATATTAGATAAAGAGAAATGGAGAAAATCTGGATTAGAAGATAGGAGAATCCCTGCTGGATCAAGCCACAGCCCATCTAGCCTAGCATCCTGTCTCACACAGAGGCCCACCGATTGCCCATGGGCATCTCAAGCAGAGACAAGGGCAGACCTTCTCCTGCTCTCAAATTCCAGCAAATGGCCTTACAGCATCCTGCTTGTCCCCTCAGCCTGAAATATGTAGCAGCAGACCCTTCTCCTACTAGGCTTTCAGGACAACCTTTACTAGGTCTGGTGCCCTCTGGAGACTTTCATCATACTGCTTGAATCTGACGGGTCTAATGCTGCAAAATCTCCAGTGTCAGAAGATTAGTGCACTTAACTAAAATCTGACTATTCCAAACCTCCAAGGAGATGAAAAATGTTTGGCCTGTTGCCACCCCCCCCTGGACTTTTAAAATCTGCCTTTGTTAGTACTAAGTTTTGAAACACACCTATACTTGTGCACACATAGTAATGCTTCACTCCCCTTCTTTGGGTTTAGAAGTGGAGTCTCTGCAGGCTCCAGAGAAAGATGGGGAGGAATCAAGGTTTCAAATCCTGAGGGGAAGAAATTGCAGCTTGGCAGGCCTGAAATTAGAGGGTTTTCGCTGAAGGGCACCAAAGTCAATCAGGTGCAGTAGTATTGCACTGAGATCTGGGACAGGTTAGGAGAGCAAGAAATGGAGTCCTGTAAGCTATTAAGCTTGAGGGAGAGCAGAGAGAAAAACAGGGAAGCCTATATGTTGTGGGACTTGGAGGAGAAAAAGGGTAAAGAATAGAGGGGGAATCTGAAGACACACCTTAACACTGGTGAAGTAATAATGATGAAAGGAGTATTGTCTTTTGAGTTTAAGGCCCCATCCAGGTGGGGGAAATATCTGAGGCAACTCTACATAGCCCTATTATTTTCTCCCTTAAAAGTACTAGAAACTATTGCTGGAAAACCCAGCACTGGTTGTGGGTCTTCCAGCAATATAATGTTTTAGTGACTTTTGGAACAGTAGAGAAGAAGGAGGAGGAGGAGGAGGAGGAGGAGGAGGAGGAGTTGGCTTTTATACGCCACTTTTCTCACCCATTTAACAAACTCAAAGTGGTGGACAAAGCTTTTTATTCTTCTGCCCACAACAGACACCCTGTGAGGTAGGCAGAACTGTGAGAGCTCAGGAAGAGAGCTGTGACTAGCCCAAGGTCACTCAGCTGGTGTCGATGCATGTGCTGAGGTAACAACACACACATCCAGACATTTGACCAAATGCCTGCATGTGTGTTTCAGGGAAAATAGCTTTGGATGTGGCACTGTCTAGCTAGGAGGTGGTGATTGAAGGGGTAGCATTTCCCGCATTATCACCTCCTAGTGGGATATCCAGCTGCCAACTGGAGTAAGCCCAAGTAAAGCATTGTGCATCAACTTTGATCTACTATGCATCTGGGGGCAATGTCTACATGATAGCAGTTGCAGCACTGCCCACAAGGATTGCTCCTTCAGCCTTCTTTGTTACTGCCTTGACAAATGTTCCAGTGGCAGCATGCTCTTTGCACATCCACCTCTTTCAGGGCTGCTAAAAAACTGAAACCGGGGAACGTTTGTCCCCCAACTTCAGTGTTTCTACCCAGGGCTATTTTGCTGAACAGAGATGCTCCGGAAGTCAGACATTTTGGAGACATTGTGCTTATCAAAAAAGGCAGCATAATCAGGTCAGTCTGCACAGTGAAGGAGTGTGAGAAATAGCAGTAGGAGAACTGTCAGGACTTTTCTTACTTACTTACTTACTTACTTACTTACTTACTTACTTACTTACTTACTTACTTACTTACTTACTTACTTACTTACTTACTTACTTACTTCCATTTCTATCCCGCCCCATACCTGAAGGTCTGTGGGCGGGTAACAACGGATCAAACAACATATTTAGGGTGCTTCCACACTGGCCCTTTAACACCCATTAAGCACATATCTGGCGCGGCTAATCCGCACATGCGTTGCTGTTTTGGACACATCCGGTGAGGTGTGTCCGCACAGCAACATGCATTAGTAACACTTTCCCAGTGGCGCATCTGCATTTGCGGGTCCATTTAGCACACTTCCGGGGTGGAGCAATTGGTCTCCAGAGCCACCTTTGGAGAATAGGCTTCGAATCGTTGGGTTTTGGGGGGCACCCACACCCTGACATGTTGCCCGCCCCTGGTCCCCAGTGACCTGATTGTGGTGTGAATGTGCATTGTCTAATCTGGTCTTCAGGGATGAAGACTGGACAGTAGACCCCTTTAATGGGGTCCACAGGAAATCTGGATTATAGGGCCTGAAGGACCCATTTTATGTAGATTTCCCTAGGTGTGAACAATTCAGGTTCTAATGGGGTCTGCAGTGAGAACAGGGTCTTCCTGCTCTGAGCCCAATGGGTCCTTAATGGGTCCTTAATGTGTACTTAGTGCTAGTGGAAAAAAACCCTGAGATTCACTCCAATTTTGTTTAGAGACAATGTAGGCCCTTTTCACACAGGACCTTAGTCTGGATTATATCCTGGAATAGAGGCCTGCTCTGCACATGAAAGTACAGACTACAGCAGGCCTCTGAGGATCTGCCATAATCTGCACTAGTATGTAGACAAGAAGCCCCTATTTCATGACATAATCCAGAATAAGGTCTAGCACAGAAAGGGCCATAGGTGCCAGTCATAAAGGTTTGATTTCAGTTTACATGTATTGGATGCCAGACTATAACAGACTCTGCAAACTTCATTCAGGGAGAAGCAGTTCCTCCTTCAGATCAGTGGAAAAGTATTTCATTCTGTCTTGGATGACAGAAATTTCTAATATGGTTTGATTTTCTAAATTCATGAGAACAGAAAAGAACAACCCCCTTCTCTCTTTCTGTCTGGTCTGTTAACAGCTGGGACCTGAGGAAAGAAACCCAGATCTGAATTGCTATAAATGTTTTAACATTTGCAAAAAAAAAAAAAAAAAAAATGTCATTCATTTGGACCTCCCTTAAATGCAAAGCTTTCAGGGGCTTTCAGACATCTTATACTCATTCCCAATTTCACTCATTTAAGGAAAAAGATGTGTTACAGAGAAAGAAGCCTGAAATGTGCAATTTGGAGATAAGACAGAAAATGAACAATTCAGAAAGCAGGTTGGGAGGCCAAAATGAAGTATCATTTTATTTTGGGAAGAACTTATTGGATTGCACTTTTCTTATTCATGGATTTATATTTATTTATTTATATTTATATTTATATCCCGCCCCATACCCGAGGGTCTCTGGGCGGCTTACAACAGTTAAGAACAAGCACATTAAAATTGTACCACACTATAATAAAACCAACGTAAGGTTTAAAATCCAACATGATGCCATTCTGAGTATTTATGAATGGCTACAACAGCTGTGTGGAAACACATTTTAAAGTAAATCAGTTTCTCAGTAATCCCCACTACCACCACTTTACAAGCATTGATTAATTGATTAATTGATTCATTCATATTTTTATTTATATCCCGCCCTATCCCCAAGGGTATCCGGGCAGGTAACAACCTTTAAAATCGAACATATCCAAAACTATATCAAAACAATAATAACCAATACAATATTTAAAAACCAACATGATAAAAACAATGCAGAATCGGTTCAAACAGTAGTGTTTGCAGAGGGGGAAACGTAAGCAACATTTAAACAAAGAGTGAAGAAGTGCGTCTTCACTGCCTTCCTGAACCCAAACCCAACACACCTCGAGTGGGAGACCATTCCATAACCTGGGGACCACTTCTGAGAAGGCCCTCTCCCAGGTATCCACCCGCCTAGCTGCTGAAGGTGGTGGGACAACCAGGAGGGCCTCCCCTCCAGATCTTAAGACACTGGCAGGTTGATATGGGAGAAGGCGTTCCTTTGGTTGAATTAAAACTGAATTGTATTAATTTCACTTGGGGGGGGCGGAGAAACTGTAATATTTGTGTTTTGTATTACAGTTGGTAAGAAATGATGTTTTGTAAAATATGTAAAATAACACAAACTCAAAAATAAATTTTAAAAAAAGATATTTGGGGCCCAAGTCATTTAAGGCCTTGTAAGTCAGAGTTAACACCTTTTAAAGATTTTTGAGAACTTACGTCCTTGAGTCACTCTCCCCAAATTTACTTTTTTACTGTGTGGGAGAAAATGCCTTCTTGCAGCCCTGCCATGTGCAAGAAGTGGAAAAATCATGCCAGTCTGAACCCTTGTATGCCTTACTGGAAATGCTATACATACTGCATTCACACAGATTTAGAACATGGCTCAAAAGTGGCCTCAGGGTGGTAGCCTGTGGTAAAACTGCCCAGCTAGGGTTTTGATCCTTGGCTTTTCCCCATTTTCACGTCCCTGGAAAAATGTCCCAGCGAAGTGAAGATGGGGCATCCATACTTTGGGATACCAAATCTATCCCAAACCTCCCCAGCGCTTCCCTATGTACTGGCAAGGTGTGAATCACCTCCATTATGGAGGTGATCATGGAGCTACAGCAATGGCTCCAACAGGTTTGCACACTGGTATTGCTATGGTGATTGGATGATGCAGAATGCAATGCGCTTGCACCTCCTGGACACATGCAGAGCTTTCCCAGACCTGCAGCTCTACTGCTATATGTGCGGGGGAAACTCCTGCATGCTCGGAGCTGCTTCTGGTAAAGATGTGGCTCTGTGTAATGTGGATGCACTGTCTGGGAGCGTCCCCAGAATTCACCCCTACCTCGAATTCACCCCTACCTCGAATTCACCCCTACCTCGAATTCACCCCTACCTCGAATTCACCCCTACCTCGAATTCACACTCAAGGCCAGAAAGCATTCTATGAAAATGCATTTTCTGGTTTTTAATGTGGATTAGAGGTGAGTTAGGAACATGAATGTGGCAGGTACCATCTCTAAACTGCTTGGGAAACTTTCCTTTTAATTGTGGATGGATGCAGTCCTGTAAATATTCCATAAAACTAATCTGTTTTGAGTATTTTCCAACAGAAGCAATTTCAAAGGTAAAGCAGCCCTTTCTTGTGCCTTTGTCATGAAATTTAGGAAATGCAAAAATGGTTTTGATATAAGTATTCAAAACAGCAAACTGTCATAATCTTAACAATTGAACCATCCTCATGGAGTAAACTTCCATCTAGTATATGTTTAGCCACCTTTCTAGCTAGTTTTAGAAGACAACTTTTAATTATTTTTTCTTTTGATTTGTTTTATTCTTATTGAGATCCACCTTGTGATGATTTGGTGAAGGTTTATTATAAATAAATAAATAAACAAATAAGCAAATAAATAAATAAGGTATGGAGGAACTGCTTGATTTTGCAGCCTCAGTTTCTATTTATGTCTTGATTTCTGTTAACAAGCAACATTTACTTACAGTAGCCTGGTAACACTTCTTTGGGTCAAAATAAGATGTAGTAACCATATTTCTTATTATTCAGTTTTAATTCTGATCTGTGATGGACTCGCTTTTAGTAATTACTGCTTTTTCATTATCCTTACTTACTTCCAGATAAGGATGAGACATTGGCCCTTTCTGCACCAGTCCTTGTTCTTTATTATATCTCATATTAGGGCCCCTTCCACACTTGGCTTTATTCTGAAATATATCTTGGGATAGGGTCAGTTCTCCACATACTACTGCAGACCATGGCAAGCCTCCCCAAGGTCTTGCCATAATCGGCACTTGCATGTGGACAGCAGGCACCTATTCTGGGATATATTCCAGAATAAGGTTGAGTACAGAAAGCCTCCAGGACTTACAATCCATAAGCTAGTGCAGACTACAGCAGCATTCGTTGGAAGCCTGCTGTAGTTTGCACTAGCATGCAGATACAGGTCCCTATTCCAGGATACAATCCAGAATAAGGTCCAGGGCAGAAAGAGCTCATGGGACAGCTGATGTTGCATTAAGAAAGACCTGAGAACTGCTTACTGTTGCCCACATGTGCATAAGAACATAAGAAAATAAGAAGAACCCTGCTGGATCAGGCCATAGACCATCTTAGTCAAGCATCCTTTCTCACAAAGTAACTCACCAATTGCTCCTAGGTGTTCTCAAAGAGAAGACAAAGGCAAAACTCTTGACTCCTGCAAAAGGGCTTTAGAGACATCTTGCCTTTCTTTCCAACCTAGTGGCAGCACTTAATTCATTCAAGATTGGCCTAGCAAGGTAAAATATCCATGCAGGTTCCTTGAGTTTGGTGTGAATTAGTTTGCAAAAACTTAGGCCCTTTCTGCACTGGCCCTTCTTTTGGATTGTATGCTGAAGTAGGGACCTGTCATCTGCATGCTGTGGGACATACACTTGGGGTGTGTCATGATCTGCACTAGCATGAAGAAAGATGCCCCTGTCCAGGAATATAATTTAGAATAAAGCCCAGTGCAGAAGGGGCCATAATCAAAACTGGGGAAAAGGTTTTGCCTGCACTACTAGGCACCCATCAAGCTTCGTCTGAACTTTGTTAAAAAACAAACAAACAAAAAAGCTTAGCATAAAAGTTCAAATAAGAAGAATTTAATTATTGACCCATTTTATAGAGCATATTCTTTTTTTTTTCTGTTTGTAAACCAAAAATTATAAAGTTTCTTTCGCTGTTCTCTCCCTGTAGGCAAAACCTAACCATGCATTTCTCTCATTGTTTCCATAGGTCAAAGCCACATTCTAAATGCATTTATGTGCTCCAGGAACCTTGACTTTTCCCAAGGATATAATGTCATTTTGATTCCCTTAAATTTTCAAGCTGAATAAATTGATTACTGCATATGTTTATTCACCTTGAGGAGCCAGCTTCCCTTTTTTCTTGAAGAAGATACAGTATGTGTGGTACAATAGGAATATGTGTTAACAAATAAATTGCATTTATGCAGTGAAAATTCTGCAGTACTTAATTGTACAATAGAATAGGGGGAGGGGAATGTTTGTGTGCGTGTATGCAAATTTCCTGTATATTTCTTGTAACATAGATACTTAGCCAGTTCTATAAAATGAAACATGCACTACGTAATCCAATATTTCACTGTGTTATTCTAAAACACAAAACCAAAAGTCAATTATGCCCTTCAAGATATTATGTCATTCAAGATATTTTGTCTTCACAATTGCAAAGGTGCATTAGGTACAAAGCTTCTTAACCCTTACTGTGCCCTCTGTCGTTCATGATGCCCCATCAGTTACTTGATTAGAAATCTGTTTAGGGCAAGCAGCAGAAAGAAACACTTGACATGGTTGATTATAGCCAAGCTATAATAGCCAATGTTCCATTGAAAAAGATTTCAGCTTAACAGATTTTGGAAAGACACCAGTTTGAATCCTGGAGGACTGATACCAATCAACATCAACTATTGGGTTCCAATGGACCAACACCCGGAGTTAGACCAGGCAGTTTCATATAAGTACGGCACAGCTAATGTTAGGGGTGAGGGTTTCCACTTTCCCTCTTATAATCTAAACAATGGTTTGGTGAAAATTAATGATAGGAGAAGATCATATCACTGATAAGGGCATACATGTGATAATTATGTGAAAAATAATTTAGACTTCAGAATCCTTCCCTCCTCCTTTCCTTTTTTCACTCTGTCTGATCCCAGAAGACATTTTATGCAAACTCATTTAAATGAAGGTTCCTCTTGGAAGAGAGAGAGCAAGAGAGAGAGCAAAAGATGATGACTCACCTGATAATGTTAACAAACATAATCTCAGTTTCCCTCCTTGGAGAATTCAATAATTTGAAGCGTATAAATACAAGTAATGCATGTGGGCTTTGCTAAAGGGATCCAAGCTGAAGCTTGTGCTTTACATAGTAGATTTTAGGTGCCTCTGAAACTCATTTCCAGTTTCCATTTGCATGAGGTAAAAACATACATTATTTCCATCGTATCTATAAAACACTGGGAGTTTCAAACTCCACTCTTTAGCAGAGTTATTATTCCTGTGAAACTTGCAAAATGAGTCAGATTTAGAGAAGCCTGTTACCTTCCAGAACTGAGGGGGTATAAAAACAGACAAAAAAGAGAGAGAGAGAGAGTGTTAGGGATTTGTCAAACTCCTGTGTCTAAAGAGGATGTGGAATTTGTTAAACTGTCTAAAGAGGATGTGGAATTAAAGGAAATTCACCATTTGGGCTTGGCAGAGTCCAGAACAGGGCAGCTAGAATGGGATCACTGAGAGGAAAGGTGAGGGTTACCTTGCCTTTTGCAGGTTCCCTTGTACATCTTCCACTCCCCTACCCCTCCTTCTTTTCTCTGACAGCTGCAGAAGTGTGAGGCTGAATTTCTTCAGTTCTACATCCCCTTTAGGCGGATTTTGTCCAATAAACCAGAGTTCAGCACATCCCTCGTGTGTATGCTTCTGAATACTTTAAAGGGGTCAAATATTGTTCAAGTGAAATCTGTGGACAGTCTTTCCTCATTTATATTAAAACTATTATTATTTATATAAAACCCAGTAGAGTAGAGAAGGAAAGATAACAATGGCTTTAAGAAATTCTGAAAGGTGTTTATAAGAAATGTCCCACTAGATTAGACCCACGGCATCTCTAATCTAGTCTAGCTCCCACAGTGGCGAACCAGCACTACAGAGAAGCCCACTATCTAGACATGGCACACAGTTTGCCTTGGTTGCCACCTCTCATAGCCAACCTTCAGAAGCCTTCTGCCACCTGTTACCAGATGCAATCATTGGGCCATCAGGTCTAAAGCTATTGATAGCCCTGATTTCCATGAATCGGTTGAAACTCTTTAAAACCTTTCAAACTGTTAGCTAACACCACATCTTGTGGTAGTAATTTTTTAAAAAAGTTAACTATGCACTGTTTTTTAAAAAACAAAACTTTTGCCCCTGTCTTTCTTCTTCACTGCTGCATGACCAGTTTCCAGCATTTTGAGAAAGAAAGAAAATCCTAATTCCCTATCCACTCTCACCACACCATGCAGTGCTTTATATTCTTATCTTTTTCCCTCTCAGTTTCTTCCTTTCTAACAAAAATGCCCCAGTCATCGCTACTTTTTTTCTGGCATTTGGATCCTTTTAATCACTCTTTTCTGAATCTGTTCTAGCTTTGCTAGAGATTCAGCTACGAAAACTGTACAAAGTATTCCAGAAGCAGTCACACCATCAATTTGTATACAGAAATTATAATATTAGCACTTTTGTTTCCAAGACCATTTCTTAACATGCCATTGACTGCTTTTTTTAACAGTTGATGCATTTTTGCTGATATTTTATTGAACTGTTTATTATTGAACTTTCTACTGTTGCTGTAATCTGTTACAGTAAATTCAGATCCCAGTCTACTCTCATTGGACAGGAATATCTACCATTTTGATGACCAGTCCACCAATGTGCCAAGAACTCTTTGGAAAGCTTCACTGTCTCCTTTCCAAAAGTCAATAATGTCAACAGGTCTCCTTGAAAACCAATGGTATAAAATTCCAGTTTACACTGTTTCCATTTTCACAACAGCATAGATTATTTGAAAGCAATGAATTCCCTTCAATGAAAATTATGCTTTTTAAAAACATTTTTAAAATAATAATAAAGTGTGTGTTTGTGTTGTATGCACCTGCACATACAAATTGATCATAACAGAACATGACAACCTGTGCACACTAATATGGAAACTAAGGACAATTGAACCAACTTTTTAGTGGCTACAGCTAAAATTATGATGCTTAATTCCAGATTTTTTTTTCTTAAAGCAAGAGATTTGTATTTTTATAGTAATCCATACTTGCATGATTACAAAATAATCTTTGTTCAGAACAAATACCCAGGGGAATATAATAGCTATGAAGTTGCAATCCTGTGAATATTTAGTTGGAAATAAACCTTCTGAGATTTCTTTGTAAGTGAACCATATTACAACAGTCTTACTCTCTGCTCAAATAGTTTTTTAAAAAGTGAACTTCCCAAACTCCAATATTTGCATTTTCATATTGATTTCCTTCCTAAAATATGATTTACAATGACACCAGTAGTGTTGTTCCTATTATCATTATCAGAACCATCACCACAAAGAGTCGTGCAAATACTTAATGTGTTATCTTAAGTTATTTCATAAATTGGTCAACAAATATTTAGAAGAATCTCCCAAATCCTAAGTCTGTATTTTTCAAGGGACCAAAGGAAGTCAAAATTCCTGTTTCTGATAAACGGAATTTAGTCGACAAGTTCTGTGTGAAAGCCTTAGAATTCTATGTATGCTAGCATTGACCAGAACTTGTGCCTTAGCTATATCAGGTTTGAGCAGTCAATCTTTTTTAGGCACTGTATTATAGTACCACAAAGTTCTGTCCTGGGCCCAGTTATGTTTAATATTTTTATAA
>MTQE01001134.1:55163269-55173543 GCA_014337955.1 Aspidoscelis marmoratus | reverse complement strand
CAGGAGGTCCCCTCCAACTCTACCATTCTATGATTCTATGATTCTATAGTATCTGGCCTTCAAGATGCACAGGGCATTTGCCTAAACCAGTACTGCAACCTATACCATTCTAGATGGCATGATACTTTTAATTAGCTGGCAAGGCTGTGCAATAAATTCAGTAAAATAAATATTATATTGACAGTGAAGTTAATAAAAGGAAGCAGTTCAGATTTGGAAAAAGGAGATCTCCTGACAGTTTTTTCTGTCTCATTCTTTCACACACACACTCACACACAGAGAAAGAGAGAAAAAGAAAGAGGAGGGACAGAGTTTTAAATCACATGGGACTATTGTAGGATTACAAAATTACAAAATAATGAATATATTTCACTTAATCTCAGTTCTTTGGTTCAGTACATGTTGATAAGATGGTGTCTGCATTCAAATCCAAATGGAGCCAATGAGGAAAGCAAAATCACAACATAACAGTTCTAAATTAAGGAATTTTCATATGTTTTCTCATGCAGTGCTTTGTGCTTCCTTTGTGTTCTCATTGCACCCATGTATTACTATGGGGCATTTTGTTACCACATTAGGAGCTAATGTGTAGACCAATTCCATGAAGGCTTCATCCAGATGCCACTTACTTATTCTGCTGCATTTGGATATTCCAGAATAAAGCATGGATATTCTGGAATATCCAAAGATAGCGGAATAAGTAAGTGACATCTGAATGCAGCCCACATAAAAGAGAAGCCTTCAAATGCAATGAATGTTTAGAACACAGTCTTATGCACACTTCTTCAGGAGTGTGCCTTGATAAACTCAGCTGGGGCTTATTTCTGAGTAGACACGAATAGGATTCCATTATAAGTCAATGTAGGAACTACAGTATAGGAAAATGGAGGGGAAAAATAGCTTATGCTTCCCTGTGTAAGTGAGCATGATTATTAATATTGTACATGGGCCACTAAAAAAAGTATGTGCTTCTGACACTCACCTATCAAATCGTGAACAAGATCCTTGATGAGATGTCCGACAATGGCATAGGCCACTGCCACCACCACCAGCGCAGCCATAAGAAGATAAAGCACTGCCTTTGGCAAAGGGATGGCATCTCGAGGGGGAGGCTTGTATTCCTTGTACAGCTGGTCATCGTCCGAATATGAGTACTGAAAAAGGTGGTCCAGTCCAGTCGTGAAGTTACTAGCATTCATGGACTGGCTGTTGGACAAGTAGTTTGCTTGGTCCGGATCCTGAAGAACACTCACCACAGAACTGGTGGTGGCTTCCACTTGCTGCAACAAGTTGAGTGTCTTGTTAACACTGGGGAGGATTTGTGAGAGAAAAGTGCTCCAATCTTTTATTGCACTGATGTTGCAAATGAGCATAGTGGCCAGGGAGGAAAAGAAATCTCCACAGATCTCAGAGACTGAAGGATGCAATCAGTCAGTGCTGTTTATCTTTATATAAATCATCCATACAGCCAGCAGTGATTAAAATTAAAAGGGTTTGCTTGAGGATGATTTTGCTCTTCAGATGTTACATGGCTATCTAGGTGGAACCAGTAGTGTCACATTATTCTTTGAGTGTGAAAGGTGAATGCCAAAATTCTAGAACAAGAAACAGTTCCTAGAAAATAAGCAGACCTGCTCTTTCCAGCTGTCATTGAGATTTCCCAGGTTTCCTATCCTAAAGCTTGATGGTAAAAGACAAAGCAGCACTGTTTGCCAGCTGGCTTCAGTCATCTGGACAGGAGGCACCTTGAAAAGATGGAAAGCACAAACGACAATAAGCCAAGCTGTTAGGAGGATTCCTTTTCCATTGCTTAAAATTCATCCAACATTCTCCTTGTTCCAGGTGCTGTACGATACAGAGGTCTTTCTTGAATGCTCTCCTGATCACAATAATTTCTGTCCATGAAAAGGCAGTCCAAAGTCAACGAGAAAGTGCTCTAGTTAAGAGTCCACACAGAAACTTCTTGAAATCTATCCACTGTCCTTTTCCAAATCCTCCCTTTCTAGGACAGAGGACATAAAATGAAAGGCGTCTCTTCCCACAGAACGGTCCACCTCAAGGTTTGCTCGTAGAGAAGGAGAGGGGACCTGGCTGCGTCTCTGCTGCTTCGACTGATGTCCTCGACTGCCAGACAGCCTCAAGATCAAACCGTTTAGTGTGGCTGTCTAGCGGGTACCCCGAGCGGGTCTGATTTCCTCCGTTTTGGACTTTTCTGCCTGCCTTCTCACTCCAGACACCTCCTGCCGGTCAAGGAGCTGGCCAGGGTGCTGAATGCTTCCCACCGCAATTCGCCGAGCTGCCTTGGAAGCTTTGATGAGATCGAGACACTTACACCGCGCCGTTACGCTTAAATCGAGGGATAAAAATCAAACAGTGGCACACGATCAGCTCCTCCTTTCTCTCCCTTTCCTGTTCCCTCCCCCTTCCCCCCCTAATCCTTCCGTAAACTCTTTCTGTGCCAGGTTATAGGACTGGATATGCAAAGGAAGTTGGATTCTATGGTGGTGAAGGATGAATCGTCTGGGCATTAAACACAGAGTGCCTAGGATTAAAATGTAGAGCGATTTCACTCCTTGAAGCAGCAAAGGTCATTTCCTGGTCTGAAGGCGGGTGAGTCCAACACAGCTTGAATTTCAGATCTTGAAATCTAAATTCTTGGGAAAGACAGAAAAAAATGACTGTGGGGAAGAACATTTAACCCAGTAGCCCTGCAAATATTTACTTGTGAGAAAGCTCTGTGGAATAAAGTATCACTTACCTTCTAGTTCCAAATAGGGCTTGTGCAGCTAATAAGGAAGAATTCACAAAGCCCAATTCACAAAACTTTGCCTCATCGGTCCTCAAATCCAGTCTGCAATGTAGATCAGGATTAGCTCCTCCCTATTAAAATAAACAAAAGTGGATAGAATGCTAAGGCTGGGACAAAGTAATATGTTACAAGCTGCCTATAGTAGGAGCATGGTGAAGCTAAATTTGAACTGCAAACTTCCTAATGTTCAAATTATATATACTTATACATACACACACACACACACACATATATATATCCCTCCCTCCTTCAAGCACCAGAGTCCAGATTCATCCCAAAGAAATCACATACTTCTTGTTAGTACCTTAGATCACATCAGCTCACATCTAAATGAGTTTTTCATTTCCCAGAACAATTTATGGGGATGGAAGCCCATGAAGTGCTTGTTTTTATCAATGTACTGATCTAGTCCAATTTCCAATGACTTCTTTACCAGCAAAATCAATGGGCTGTTCTCCTAACACAGAACTTGTTAAATAAGCAGTAATAAGAGGTCAACTAATGTAAACCTCCATTAATCCGTTGGCCACAACACAAACTGTCTTACAGTCTTCCACTCCTGCATTTTAAATTTTTTTTCTCATTTGTAACATACTCAGAAAAACACATACCAAAGCTACCTTAGATTTTTGCATTAGATAGCAATTTGCAGAAAAAGAATAGCACATACTTTGTTTCAGTGCAGTGATATTCTCTAGCACATTCTCACTGTCATGCCTGAATGAAGAGTTGATTCTTAGCTGAGTAGGAAAGCATCCCAGGTTCCAGACTGCTTATGGCAAATATAATAAAAGGAACAGAACAATAGAAATGTGTAGGAAAATAGTATCAAATCAAGAGTGCCCATAATCCAGAAGTATATATTTTGTACATGGACATTCCTCTGAATTGTGCTCTCTGAAGTTGATGAGCCTAACTTTCTGGGGACCAGATACTAGAATAGGTGTGTTGTTACTGAAAAAGCCCAGGTACTTGATTCATCTCTGCCCCTCACAAGGTGGAGAGGCTCAATATGTAAGCAAATGCAGGTAAGAGGAGATGACCTTCCAGATACTCTTGCTCAAATAGTTTCTCTAGCACTTTGACTCAGCTGAGTTAGATCCACCTTGAGTATTACGTTCAGTTCCGATCACCTGCCCCTAAGAAGAATTCAGGCAAACCAGAATAGATTCAGAGAAAAGCTGTATAGATGAACAGGGGTGGAAACAAAGTCCTAAAGGAAGAGACCAATCTAGGTAAAATTCAACCAGACAATAGATTGTGGTCACATCCTAAGCAAACAGTCCTTCTCAAGGATGGGCAGGGAAGTCAGGGCATTTTTGACCTGGAACAACCTGATCACACCTACCCTGCCTCCCCCTTTTCCTGGTAAAAGGTAAGCTTCAGCATGGTGGGGTGCAGCACAGCAGGGGGATGGTGGTGCAGTACAGTGGGGAACACCTTGGTGAGGTAGGGTGTGCCTTACTAATACTGAAATAATCATAGTCTAGTGTAGGGTTATTCATGTAGTTCTACTGATTTTATATGGACTTTAACTAAAATTTGAACAACAACCTTATCAGATACTAATCTGTTGGTCTGGACCATTCTTCAAATATTTGCATCTAAATGAAAATATCATCCACAGTGACCTTTAATCTAATTTACTTGGTAGCGGCAGTGGAGTCAGCACCATAGCAGCTGCTTCCCTTAGAGCTGTTTTCCAGTTGTTTTCAGGAAAATAATGACCGGCCAAATGGGGTTTGGGTTGGGAGGACATAATGGGGGGGGGGAAGCCTCTATAAAGATGCATCTCTATCGACAGGAGATTCTTCATTCCTTTAGAAATGGTGACAATACCACAAGCAAAGAAAATGTTGAAGCAAAACTTTCCTCAATTACTAAACAAAAACAAAAAACACCCAGCAAATACCAAAAAAATATAACTTCCATTTGTGCTTCAGCTGAATGGAATATTAACAGAACACTGTGTTCCACTACTGGAATATGGTTGCTGATGTTGATAAATCACTCTCAATAAAAATTATAATAATACCAATTTTGTGTAAATGTCTCTTGACAGAAAAACTGATTATGAAGCCCTTAAAAAGACAAAGAAGAAGGCTAGTTGATCTTCCCAACACAATTGGACAAAGAAAGTTCAGGAATATACAAATAGAAGATGAAACAAATATTAATGATGTGTGTTGATTCTTACCTGTAGAAACTATATTATTTATTTATTATTTATTTTTCTGTCTCACCCTATACCCAAAGGTCTCAGAGCGGGTAACAATCTTTAAAACAACAGATTACAAATCAGCATATATTAAAAACGATAATATACATAAAAACACTTAAAATATTCAGCATAATTAAAACAATATCCTAAATATTAAAATAATAGTATGTGCAGTAGGGGAAAAATATAATCACATTAGCCAAAGGCCAGAGCAAAGAGGTACACTTTCACTGCCTTCCTGAATATATACAGAGAAGGGGCATGACGCACCTCGAGGGGGAGACTGTTCCATAATCTGGGGGCCATTACCAAAAAGGCCCTTTCCCTAGTGCCTACCAGTTTCACTGCTGAGGACGGTGGAACAACCAGGAGGGCCTCAATTCCAGATCTTAAGGCACATGCAGGTTAGTATGGAAGAAGGCATTCCTATAGATATTTGGGGCCCAAGTCATTTAGGGCCTTATAAGTCAAAGTTAACACCTTGAATTGGGCTTGGTAGTGAAATGGCAGCCAATGCAACCCTTTGAAGACTGGTGTGATGTGTGTCTGGCTAGTGTCTGGAAATATTATAGTTATCAAAGACAGTTCAGGAACAAAATTCCATCAACTGCAGGTCCTGTAAGATTTTAAGCAGGTCCATTTAAAAAAAAAATCACCCCTGCTTTTTACCCTCTTCTTTAAGTGACATGTGAGAACTCAGGACAATAAACAGAATCCAACCAGAATCCAAGAGTGAAACTCAACTTATACAGATGAAAACCATTATAAAAGCATATGTTGGGATTTTCTGAATGCAGTACTGCTGCATATATTTATTTTTTGTTTTGTAATATATATTTCCATAGTGTTTTTAATCTGTTTAACTTTGTTTATTACAGGATTTGGTCTATATTGTTCTCTGGAAAGATTCTCAGGAATTCTGCTCTATTTTTAGTCCAGGTGACTGGCCACTGATGAAAACTGTTGAAAGAAGTTTGGTTTATGGCACATGAATCACTTGACTTCCTATCCACATTTATATTTCCACTACTGGAGACAAATACTTGCAGTTATGGCAACTGAGGAATGTGGATTGTTGGAATCTCCCTGATACTGGAAATATTGCATAGCTGGAGATGGATCTCATTTAAGGAACTTTGTGAGAAATGTCTTTAGTGCAGTTGACATAGATCCAAACATTGAATGTGGGAACAGAAATTGTATGCCTTCTATGCTTACTTATTCAAAATTATATTATTTATATTCTATTGTTTATTTTTGATGGGGTATTATTTTTATCATTATATTGTTAATATAAATAGATGAATTTTAGGCATTTATAATTCTCATCTGGAAAACATGGTGATGCTTTGGGAAAATAGAAATAGAGTGGAGGAGGAGGAGGAGTGCTAGTAGTTGGATTGATTCAATTACAACAGCAATGGAAACCTTGTTGGTAGACCCAAAAAAGATAGTAGAAGACTGATCCGTTTGGAGAAAGTAAATCCATTTCGTCATCAAGAATAGGCTATGACTGGCTTCAAGGAAACAATAGTTCTCATTGCTGTTCTGTTTTGATGATTGGGTCCTATCTGTTGTCCTGTGATGGTATACCATTGGGAATCCATTCGGTGGGGATTCTTTTTTCCCGACAGAAGTAAGGGAGAACTAGGATACCATTGCTAGGATACCATTGATGATAAGCCTTAACTTTATCTTTGGAAGGGTTCCACCACCATTACTATGCCATCTGTTGGTGTTGTATTAATCAAACATGGCCACAAACCACTGCTGACTTCCTGGGTTTAGTTCCAGCTACCAAGTGAGCAAGCCAATGATTGTGTCATTGTGAAAATATTATAAAGTGATCTCACAAGCAAGTGCTTTGATTATATGAATGTCCATCTTCAACCCACAGAGTGAGGCTAACTTTTGCACTCAAAGAGTGCAAAATGGGTACTTAATGGGTACTTCTAGTGACAGTGGAAAAACACCCAAAGTGCAACCGATATTTGCTGCTAAATGTTAAAATGAGTAGAATCTGCACCTCTTACTGTACTGAATGTGCAAAACGTCTTGCCTCACTCTATAAAACAATTTCTATTATATAAAGTATTTTTACCTTTCAGGCCATTGGTATGGGTCTGGAATTAGCACCAATGAAAAGGCTTCTCCCATTGCAAAGCACTTTTACAAATGTTGGCTTCTTCTATGGATCAAAACAAGGAATTAAATCCCATCTCCTCATCTGCTTCATGCTTGATAATCTCCTTCAGAGTGAGTGCTCTTTCCATTTTTAACCATGTGTCTGTAATTACCACAGTGTACTTCATGTCAGTGCTTTGTTAAATTCAGGAAAGATACTTCAAAAGCTAGGTAGCATTTTTATCCTGGTCTCAGAGCGGGTAACAACATTTAAAACCTATATATATATATAGGTATATATATATATATATATATATATACAGAGAAAGTGTATTCCCATTTAACCAAAGGCCAGGGCAAAGAAGTGCATCTTCACTGCCTTCCTAAACATTTACAGTGAAAGTGCTTAACACACCTCAAGGAGGAGATTATTCCATAGTCTAGGGGCCATCACTGAGAAGGCCTTCTCCCGAGTGCCCACTCCCTTTACTATTGAAGGTGGTATAACCTGCCCGTGCCCTAAGATCTGCAGGAGAGGCCCTCCTGGTTGTCCCACCACCTTCAGTAGTGAGGCTGGTGGGCAGCCTGGAGAGGGTCTTCTTGGTAATGGCCCCCAGCCTGTGGAATAGTCTCCTCCATGAGGTGCATCGGGCTCCTTCAATTGACGAACCAGGCATAGTTGGGAATAGGCACTCTTGGCCATGGCCTCCACTTGAGGTTCAAGTGTCAGTGCAGAGTCCAAGAGCACCCCCAGATGTTGCACCTGTCCCTTCCAGGGCATTATCAGAAAATCAACCTTTGAGTTAGATAATGTGGAAAGAACATGACTGTTCACTTTGCTGATGTGCTCTTCCATCCTGAAGATGGACTGAAGCTGCATTAAAAGTGTAGCCCAGAAGAAATGGTAGTAGCAGTCAGACTGAACAGTTTAAAATTAATTTAGACAAATTAATGGAAGTGAGGTGTATCAATGGTTACTAGAATGGATTTCTAGGTACTGACTCCAGGTTGGAGAGACAGACAGGATGCCTCTAAGGCAGTGATGGCCAACCTTTTGAGCTTGGTGTGTCAAAATTTTCAAGAAAACCTAGCTTAACTCGGGTGCTGTGTCACTTCTAGAAATATCCATAATTTTGTGATATTTGTAGCGCTAGTAAAAAAGTTATATTTTTGATATATGTATTCTATTAAAAGTAAAAACAAATAGTTCTTTACATTAGTGACTTTTGTTGGTGAATTTCATTTGCTAAATCTTCAATTGAAAGTTGGTATTTTGCACACTTCAAGAACAAGCAAGCACTACACGCCCAGGTGCCAGGGTGACCATGTGTGTCACCCAAAAGGGCTTGGCGTGTCACCTGTGACACACGTGTCATAGGTTGGCCATCACTGCTCTAAGGGATATTTTCAGGCAATTGAGAGCAGGTGTTCATAAATCTTACATATCACATGAGAAGGACAGAAGGACCCTTCTTACAAATGGAGTGTGGACACATTAATAGTCACTGTGCCAGCTTTTTCAACTTATTTTGTTATTGATTTACTGTCTCTGCCAGAAGAAGCTTTCAGTTTTACTCTAAGCTATATCCTATAGTTTAGAAGTCAAACAATTTTTTCATTATGAAAGAGATCACTCTGCTTTTCTATGATCATATCATTAAATTGGAAGAACCAGAAGCTGCTAAGAAGATACCAAGAGTCTGGTGAATCAGTGCGGAAGACCCCACCCTTAATTTTGATACAGTAAATGATTGATTCCACTTTCTGAAATATTGTTTCAAACTTTGCTGGTGCACAGAGGGGCAAAAGGTTTATGGGGATTGTGTATTCCAATCATCCAATGATAATATTAAATTTGCTGGATAGAGGATACAATGCGTGATCACTGTAGTGATTGAAGAAAGATTATTTGAATATTTTCAGAAATTTGGATGTGCTATTATATAGCACACATAACTGAGCCTCTTGAATTTGCACAATAAGTACTTCTAGGAAAAAGCTGCTGGAGTAATATACTTTATTTTATTTTAGTGGTAGATAACAATCTGCCCACCAGGAGAAAGTTGTCCCTTCAATAGATGCAATTGTTTCTCAAGCTCACCTCTGTTTATGCCTGCAGTTTTCAATGCCATCTGCTCTAGTCAGCCAACCCTCATCTGAAAAGGTTTCCTTTGATACCATACAATTGTATGCTGGGATGAGATAAGCTTTAGGATTAGCCAAGGTGAAATTGGTATCAGGGACTTCATTGTTGCTGCTTTGATTTTAATTGTGAAAGGCAGCAGATCCAGACAGCAAATTGGGAACAGCTGCATTGTCTCTCCACAGAGAAGCTTTGGGCTCCATCAACACTCACGTGATGAAAGAATGTGCTGGGAGAAGAGGGGTGTATCAAAACTGTGGATAAAAATGCACATTTTTGTAGCTGCATTTTTAACTATTTCAGAACAGGCTGACATTTGAGTTCCATGGGGCTTTTTTACTCTGAACTGAAAGAGGAGAGTGACTCTTGAAGGATGGGACTTGGTCCCAGACCAAAATTCCATATTACCGACATGGGAAGGATATAACCAGAGCAGTCACCCCATACATACCTTGATCCACAGACTCTAAACAGGAACATCCTTTTGTTTAGCTGATTGTGATACAAAGCAGCTTAATTCCATCTGCTTGTATCAGGAAAAACCTACTTGATCAAGAGTAGCCCTGCCCTGAGTGAGACAGCTAGAAGGCCATGGTCACACCTTCATGTGAAACCTTCTTCAGTCCATCTTTGGACCCCATCACTCACACCCTTTTAGTTCAATTTGTTTCATTTGGGGACTTTCCTTGCTTCAGTCATACTTTCCTGTCTCCTGATTTTTGCAGGTCTCAAGCCATTATATAGTGTTAATCCATTTTCAATTTTTGGGTGTGATGGGAAGAGGGACAGTATTAGAGTGGGTGGATATTGCATGAATGTGTGTTCCCTTTCTCCCAATGTATGGTTACATGAAGACACTGAGTCATAGAACTTTTATCCTACCAAAGTGCAGGGGCTGTTCTAATAGTAGAGAAGGGTGGAGATGACAGAAAGGTCCTTTCCCCACGACGTCGTTATCTCGAATTCAAAACGTTTTG
>MTQE01001134.1:55121449-55155198 GCA_014337955.1 Aspidoscelis marmoratus | reverse complement strand
AAAAAAAACTTTAAAAATCAACGGGGAAAGTATGTGGACTTCCAAATGGTGAGAGCGGGAGTTGGTTACCTAGACTTCATCTGGGATAAAATCTGTGCAGAAAGGGCAAAACCATTTTCAGAGGAAATATGACCAACCTTTTTTCTGCTGCCACTTCTTGGCTCCAAATGGGCCACCTCTAACATCTGCTTGGCTCTAAAGGTTTTATAAGGAATAAATAGATGTAGATGATTATGAGGCAGTCAATCAGGATTCACATACACCCATCCTATATTCATTTCTCTTTAGTGGGCGCATGTGAGGAAGCAGAGGAGTCATTTCATTCTGTCTAATCTTCATCAGCTCAATGCCTCTCTTATATTCCCAGTCAGTGAAAACAGACTGGGAAATTACCAGAGGCATCTTTGCCTCTGCACATTTTATGCACAGTATAGAAAAGGTGGATAGAGAAATTTTCTTTTCTCTGTCGCACAACACTAGAACCAGGGGGCACTCTATGAAGCTGTTGGGTAGGAGAATAAGGTCTGACAGGGGGAAGTATTTCTTCACCCAAAGGGTCATCAGCTTATGGAATGTGCTGCCGGAAGAGGTGGTGACAGCTACCAGTCTGGATGGCTTTAAGGTAGGGTTAGACAAATTTATGGATGACAGATGTATCAATGGCTACTAGAACAAATGCCTAGGTGCATCCTTCAGGCTGAGGGGGGGGAGGAACTGGGGCGCTTCTAAGGCCATCTGCTGGGACTCGAGAGCAGGAGAAGGTTTGTCCTTGTCTCTGCTTGAGAAGCTCATGAGCATTTGGTGGGCCACTGTGTGCGACAGGATGCTGGACTAGACGGGCTGTGGCCTGATCCAGCAAGGCTTCTCTTATGTTCTTATGTTCTTTATTTTTGGACATTACCAACTCCTGAGCACAGGGCAAGAGACAAATTCTTTGATCATTTTGATGGTTCAGAGTTTCTTTGGCTTCTTATATTTCATTGGATGTTAGATGGAAACAATTATGTTTCTCAGACATCGCAACAAAAGTATCTTTGAGGCAGCTCAGAGAAGGCTCCTCCACCCACTCATGAACATTCTATGCTAGCCATGGACAAAAAATGTTTGCCACCTTCACAATTAGTACAAGTTGCAAATGTTTGCAACTTTGCATTCAGATCAAATATTGAAGACTGACAAGCACCGGCTCCTCTCTCCTGTTCAATGTGTCTGGGTTGGAGAGATAGGCTGGAGGCTTCTAAAGGCCATTTGCGAGAGTTGAGAGCAGTTGAAGGTTTTGCCTTTGTCTTCTGCTTCAGATGCCCAGAAGCCATTTGTGGGCCACTGTGTGAGACAGGATGCTGGACTAGATGAGCTGCAGCCTGATCCAGGAGGTCCCCTCTTGGGTTCTTAGGTTCATAAAGCAAAAGCAGTAACACTATACTGCTTAGAGTTGCTCCAGGACACAGAGTATAAACTTTTTAGCCACAAGTGAAACTCAGACCTCCTGAGGGTGATGGTGGTGAGTTTTTTCTTGCTGCATGAAGAGAAAGACAAAGAATGAAAGCCATAAGAAGGAACAGTTGGAAGCTTCCACTGCCCATTATCTGGAAGTGTTCAAAACATTTAAAAAAAACAGCTGGAGAAAAATTAAGCAAATTACTGATGTAGGGAAAGAAAAGGAGAAATGATTGGTCTTCAACAGGCTGTCATTTTTAGCTGTGCAGACTTACTTGAGTCGGTGCATGCAGAAGGAAAGGCAGCTTTGATGAGAGTGTGCCACACAGCACAGCTTGAGCCCTGTAACAAAGAGAAGAAGGAGTGTTTGATATCGTGACACATGGGGAGTGTTCCATTAGTGGTTGGGACAACTCTGTCTTGAACCGGAAATCTGGCATTTTCATTTAAAGAGTAAGAGGGGAGGAAGGATCAAAACAAAGCAAAAAACAAAATATGCTTATTACTGTCTGTTTTCAGTCAGTGGGCTTGCTTTGGCCATATTTCCTTTAAACCCCATGCAACGTATTCACTTTTAAAGTAAAGGGAAAGGAAAACAAAGGAGCATATGGCACAGATTTTAGATAATAATTTTTGCACTTGTACATCAATTTTCAAAACACAAAACAACAGAAAACAAATTTCTCAGTTCCAGAGGTGTGTGAACATTCATGCATACCTGTGGTGGTTAAGAGGCATCCTGGTAGGTGAAAAGTTATTCTTCTAAGGAGCAGAGAGGAAGATCAGTGACGAAGAAATCATAGACAAGCCATCAATGATACTTAGATTTATATTTTGTACTTTAATGTCTATACCCCCTTTCCAAAAATAATTGCCCAAGGTGGTTCACAACAAAACAAAAATACAATAAGTAAAATACATTCAATTCAATACACCCCAAAATTGAAGGAAGATGAAGAAGATTTGGCTTTTATAGCCCACTTTTCTCATCTTTTTAGGGGGCCTCAAAGCAGCAGACAAAGCTTTCTATTCCTCTCCCCATATCGGACACCCTGTGTGGTAATGATGCTGTGAATGCTCAGAAGAGAGCTGTAACTAGCCCAAGGTCACTCAGCTGGCTTTGTGGAGAAGCACAGAATCAAACCCAGTGATTACAAGGTAAGAATCTGACACTCCAACCGCAAAACCAACCTGGTATATTAATTTTTAAACTATGTAAATAGTCCAAACGGACATTTTATTAACAATCAGTTCTGTACAATATTTACTAAATGAAAATAAGTTACAATACAGATAAAATAAAAACTTCTACATTTATCAGTAACTTGTAGAAGTTCATGGGCCACTATTCAATAAGCAAAGGGATCTGGTTGCACCTTAAAGACTAACAGATAGTGGCATGCACGGATGCAATTTTCGGGATTTGATTTGAATCAAATATCCAAAAATCCAATTCGATTTGAATCTTTTTAACATTTGAATTTACCCAAATTCTATTTGAAGTAAGCCAATTCAAATCTATTGGTTTGAATTTTCAATTTGAATTTACACTTATGAATGTCGACAACATTCCTATGTGCCCGTACACATCACTACGCATCCCCTACACATCCGTACACATCAGTATGCACCCTGTAGTTGCCCCGTATGCAACCCTTTTTCAGCCCATACAGATCTGTACAAAAGCATATGGATGCGGGAAAGATGTGTACATGCAAGTACGCATCATGTACTGTATAAATCCGTACGCGTACGAATGTCCAAATAATTCAAATCAACAGATTCAAAATTTGTTCAAATGCGATTCAAATACGAATGTTGAAATTTGGCCGAATTTGGCCGAATTTTGAATGTCTTTGAATATTCTTGCACGTCCCTACTAACAGAGCAAAATAGGTTGGTAGTAGCATGAGCTTTTGTAGACTAAGCCTACTAGGTTTAAAGGATAAATCACTACTAGAATGGATGCCTAGGTACTGCCTCCAGGTTGGAGAGAGAGGCAGGATGCCTCTAAAGACCATTTGGAGATACTGAAAAGCAATGAAGATTTTGCCTTTGTCTTCTCCTTGAGAATGCCCTGAAGCAATTGGTAGGGTACTATGTGAGGCAGGATGCTGGAGTAGATGGGCTGTGGCCTGATCCAGCGGGATTCCCCTTATGTTTCAGATTAACACACCTACATCTTTGAATAAAATAATAAAAGTGTTCAATTTGCAAGTTTATTTTGATGTTACTCTACGTTACAGAGACAGAAAACATTACTAAATTGTTTTATCTCGTTTTTGTTTTAGCTGTTCACTTCTCTGAGACTTCAGTCAGTGTAGGGTGGTAAAAAATAAAACAAATAAATCTCAGAATGTGTAGTTTAGTACTAAACATATCAGGTATCAAATCACATTAAAATACAATCTTCAACACTTTCTTTCTTTGATACACTCAGAAAGGTTTTCTTTATATGCATGTATCTGCCTGCCAGCTTTAAAAAAATGGATAAGCATTAACTGATTAAGATTTATTGATCATGAAGTATGAGATGGAGCAATTCTGTTCCCAAACATGATATTCAATCTAACAGAAGAAGAATCAGAAGATCCCATAAGTAAACATGATGTCAGACTAGCCGTGTTTCTGCACTTAGCTTTCCTTCCATTGGATGGAGAAAGTGCATAACAGATTAACATGTACTAGTACTCGCACATGGGAACACTAGTACATGTCAGTCTAAGCCCCATGCATTTGGAAAATTACCTTTGTCCTGGCGCGTGTCCGACCGCTGACAGGGCACCACCATCTTGATCATGGCACCCTGCATGATGCTGTGTGCGTGCAACAGTGATGCTCTGTGCACATGCAGTCACATTTGGGTTCATCTGAGGTGCAAATAACCCCTCGCACCAAAAATGGCGTGAATGCTTGCTGCTGGATACTTCAGGGAAGCTTTTGGTTCGGGTTAGTTTGTGTGCTAGTTTGAGAACCACGGATCTAGGTAGTAGGTATATCAATTTTAAAAATATAAAGAAAGGCATATGTTAAGGCAAAACATGTGTCCAGAATATATTCAGACAGATACACAAATATTAAAGTATACATGTTTAAAAAGCTAAGAAACATCGAAATAGAAATGAGAAGAAGAATAAAACAATGAGAAGATAAGAGGATTGAAAACAGATAGATTAACTCATCCCTAAGTGGTATGGCATCTATTTCTTCATCAGAGGACATCTAGACTTCAGCTAACAATCCAGGCAAACCCTTAGAAGGATGGTAAGTAAATTGAAACACTGGAGGAAGGAAGCACATCTTTTAATCAAATCTTGCAAAAGCTGCAAAGCAGCCAACTACTAATCATAGCTAATCAGAGAGAATTCCCTGCACAGATACAAGCACTGATTACAACAGAAATGGGACTTGAGACTCCAATTGCTGAGAGAAATAGATGCTAAAAAAAAGAAAGATGGTGCTTCAAAAACCATGAAATTATTTTTTCAGAAAAATAGCATCACATATAAGGATTAAAAAATGAGATAGGCAGCATAAACCTGTAGGTGTGCGTGCACCCGCACAGTACATTTAGGAAAAAAGATGTTCAATTAAAATATATTGAAGAGGGTAATGACACCCACATATTTATATTGATGTACAAAGTGTGGCTTGTGAAACATTTGGTTAGACTGTAGCCTCCATTTGACCGCAGATCCTGTCGGTCATTCCCCTAGAAATGGTATCCATCCCATAATTGGCTGTATTTCTCGTTACAGATCATTTCCATTTCCTGAATTCCAGAATTTCAAAATTTTAAAGGATTGGAACATAGAAATTTAGTGTTATTGTTCTTCTCCTTCCCAATCTGTTTCAGTTTTAACAGCTTTCAGTTCCTGCTATTAAAAACATGAAATTACAAGTTCCCTGGTTCCCACAGCTCAGGAAACAAGGGACTTAGAGATTACAAATAAGAGCTCAACATGGATCACAGTACATCCTCCCTCCTGGGGTGGGAAACTCTGTCAGCTGGGTTCCAAATAAGGCTGTTAGAAAAAGATTAGCTCAAGTGTTGGAGATCCCACCCTGCATTTAAGGCAACCGTTTGCAGCTTGGTCAGCACTAAGTCAAATACTTATGATTCCTGTCTGCCAGGAAAGAACAGATGTCAGACAGGTGTTCCTTTTGCATTGTCTCAGACTGTCCTTGAAAACACTACAAAAAGCCTGTTCTTTGTGTGTCTTTCTGCTGTCGCAAAAGTTGTGCTAACTGGATTGATGTGAAGGAACAACCGCTCTTTCAGACATGTGTGAAATCAGAAATGCTTGGAATGCACTGGATAAGGTATCCTTGTATAAAATTTTCACACAGCATG
Organism: Aspidoscelis marmoratus; assembly: GCA_014337955.1. NCBI lineage: Eukaryota > Metazoa > Chordata > Lepidosauria > Squamata > Teiidae > Aspidoscelis > Aspidoscelis marmoratus. Next base: position 55,149,407 of record MTQE01001134.1, on the reverse strand, counting down.
AGGCACAGTGCAAATAGTGCACATTACAGTATTACCATAAATAGGTCAAGAGTACAATGTCTTTTAATAGTTGTACAGAAGAAGCTTTCTCAGCTGATGTTGCCTGCATTACTAGCTACAACTGCTGAAACTGGCTTTGCCATTAACTATTCAAGGTGTAACATTGAATAGTTAATGGCGGAGAGAGGAAAATCTCAAGCTGGAAGATCAAAATGTGGTTCAAGGAATCAAAGAGAAGCTTCCAGACGTAGGCCAAGTCTTCAGATATCTTGTCTCCATTTTCAGTGGCACAGTATATCTGCAAAAGAGCACAATGCCCACCAAAGGTGTTCAGGAATAAGGACACAAAATCGAACTCTTCAGAAATGATCCTTAACTTCTACATCACTAGCCACCTGCAACACCAGGCATGGATACCACAAAGCGCCTGGTGATGACGGGAGGCGCTTCCACAAAGGGATTCAGTCCTTGGCATCTCTCTCCATGCTAATGGAAATATGACCTGAGTCTTATTCCCTTCCCTAACCCTCATGGAAGCGACCTAAAAAGCACTGCTTTCTGTTTTTAGTTAGTTAATTAGCTTTGAATTTAGTACCCTTGGGCTGAGTCAGAGAGTTTTGTGAAGTGCTAACCAAGGGCTGCTGAGATGCATAAAACTACACACAGATAGGGTTAGGGCAGATCTATTGGAATTATTGGAACTAGGCTGCTTTATGCTCAATGCTCCTTTCATTGATAACTCATCTCTCATCTGCCTAGAACATTGAAGTATATCTCACCACATTCCACCTAGCAACTGCTCTAACTGTTTTTAGGTGGATAAGCTGGGACTAGGGCTGTGCACGAATGCAATTTTCTGTATTCGATTCAATTCGTATCAAATATCTGAAAATTCTGTTTGATTCGAATCTTTAAAATTCGAATTTACCCAAATTTGATTCAAATTAAGCAAATCTGAATCTATTCATTTGAATTTTTGGTTGGAACACATCAAATCTGCCTTGAGTCCACTTTGAATCTGCTCTCAATTCATTTGGAATCTACTCTGGGTCCATTACAGATGTGACTTGGGCAGCTGGTTTCTTACCTCCCAGGTTCACAAATGTAATGAAGCTTTGTACGAATGTATCAAAACATTCTATTCAAATCTGAATGTCAGTATTCGAATGTGCCAACATTCAAATCAAATTCGAATGTCCAAATTCATCTAAATTCATCCGAATAATGAATAATACAAATATTCATGCACATTTCTATTGCAATCTTTTTTGCAATAAAAGACTTGTCAAGTAGCAGCCCCAAATTCTTTCCTTTCTTTCTCAATGTCCAGCATTTAGAGTCATATATTACAACAGGCAAAACTACTGGCTCTGCCTACTTGACCACTTCACCTGTGACAACCCAACCTGGAGGACTACCAGCTACTGTAGGTGTACAGTAGCATTTCTGTAACCCTAACTAAGGGATTGCCAGCAAGATAGGCAATATGAGATACCCTCCAGGAACTGAGGTTGAGGATAATTTTGAAGCAGAGAATTTTGAAGTAAGTGAGTGATAGTCTGCATCAAGGTAGGTTGCAAGTTACCTGACAATAAAGTGAACATAATAAAGCATTCAAATTCTACCTGAGCAATGGGCTAGGAATTCTGATAGTCCAGTGTTTTTTGCTGAGTCTTGCAGACTTTAGGACATTCTAAAAATGCCCTTGAATATGTTCAGAGAGAGCATACATCTCCTGGGTGCATTTATTTAACTTTATGGTATGATTCTTGAAGGCTTACATTAGGAAAATGGATGAAAAGAACAAAGTACCATATGCACCAGCAACTGAAAATTAATTACCACTTGGCTATGAATAGGAGAAGGAAAGGAGAAAAGACCCGGGGGAATTAATGGATGGGACAAAGAGCAATAGAGAGGATATAATTTTGATTTGCACTCTGAGAAAAGGGTTATTGTTTGTATCTCTGTACACCCTTAAGGTCTACCCCTTGCTCATCATTAGTTTTTCCCTACATTTTTCTATTTTTAGGGGAAGAACCTTTCAAATGAACTCAGAATGTGTAAGCAGCCCTTCAAAAGTATATTGAGAGCAAGACATTATCTCCTTATCTGTTTAAACAAGTAAAGCTAATACACAATGGCAGTCAGAATTCAAACCAGAAGTTAACCAATTGTACAACTGGACTTCATAACACTAACAATAACCTTTGAGACCAACAGATAACACAACTCACCTGGATAAAGACAAATAGAGAGGAACAGCTGTAGCAGTTCTGTTTCCTGTTTGTACACACTTCAGGGAGAGAGAGAGAGAGAGAGAGAGAGAGAGAATGGGTGTGTGTGTGTATGCGTGCATGCATGCACACACTCATGTGCCAGCTTCTGTGCTGCTGAAATGGTTGCCCTCCTAAACTGGTCCACAGAGGCTAGTTTATTCATGAGTAGGATGGTGCTAGACCTTTTTTAAAAAAAGCACAGTACACTACCTGAAAGCCACTTCCCTGCTACTTCATCATGATGTATATGTGACTGTGGAATCTCCAGATATTTGTACAGTTTTTTGTGTGTGTTTTTAACCATCTTCAGTTCTTATCATTTGCCCTCTTTCCACAGTCATTCTTTACTGAAATGCTGCTTGCTGATGTGTTTGTGTTAACTGTGAAAATGGAAGGGGGTTCCATTTTCCTTTGTTTCTTGTATTTCCCTTGTTCTCCTACACACACACATCCATGTTCACTCTTGTGCACTACTTTTTATTATTTCTGAATTATTTTAAAAATAAAATATATTTACGAAGTAGTAAGGAGAGGAAAAGATGGCAAATCATAACAGTACCTCTACCCAAGGCAATTGGCTTGGTCAGAGAGGGAAAGTGAAGGACATTTGCACAGAACACTCACACATGCTCTCACTCACTACACACACTTTCACCTCATTATACCCTTTATATCCTGTCTGTTTTGTTGATTTGCTCAGCAGATTTTTTTTAAAGGAATTTCTTCCTCCACACACACCAAATGCTCAGCATGCTCAAATGTGTTTGAGTAGCGCACTGCAAACCTTAATCTACTTTAGGGTAAAAAAAGGACTTTCTTAAATAGATTTAATCCAGTTTTCAGAAAATTGATATTTGGTTCAAATAGCTTATCGCTTTCTTCACTCTGAAGGATGCTCAAAAAGTTCGGTGTAACAGGACTAAATGGAACTGCAAGTGAACTTGCTAAAAATCTTTCCTTTTTGTCCCTATTCTATCTTTAAAATGGCCATAAAAGTTCAACATTTTCCATTCTGTCATAGAAGGATATATTCTACTCTATCCACGAAGAATAAATTAAAGGCTAAATCTCATTTTGACCCTACCTTATTAAATCCTTTTGAAAAGTCTTCCAATAGTTAGCACTGAAAAAGGCAGAACAACTGGAGAAGGATAAAAAAGATCATTGGCTTCTTTTTTTTAACAAAGCAAGAATGGAGCGCTCTGCAATAATTAAAAAGAGGTTGAGATTGTTATTAAACCAGCTGATAAGTGTAGGACTGACAGTAGTGAATAAAAGATAGACTACATTAAGGAGAATTTGACAAAAGAAAAAAACACTATAGAAAATGCAACAAGGACCCTCTTAATGAGCTTAAAAGGGAGATTAAAAAGATATTTGATAGATCTTTTCCTAAACCCTCTATCTCTAAATGGGTAGATGAATATCTCCACTATTCAGGGGAAAGGATGCTCCAGTTTTACTTGTTACCTAATTTTGTTTTAAATGCCTGTACCAGGAGAATCTATTATTTCAGATCTTGTGGGCAGTAGACACATTCTAATTCTGTTCCCCATGTTGGGGCTATGCTGAGAAGCAGAATGAAATTCTAGTATAATCAATTCTCACATCAGACTTCTATTGTTCATACTTAGCAGTGCAAATACACATACCATTTAATTTGAGATGGAATATAGGGAACAAAATCAGTTTTGTGAAAGAAGGTACCTTAAAAAAGATACAGAAAAGGCCAGTAGTGGCCTGCAGAAAGTACTAATTAACGGAGTTGGTTTGAAGTTGAAACAAATGGCTATAAGAACATAAGAGGAGCCCTGCTGGATCAGGCCACAGCCAATCCTGCCTCACACAGTAGTCCACCAATCACTTCTAGGCATTTCTCAAGTAGCAGACAAAGGCAAAACCTTAATCTATCCTCGAATCCCTGCAAGTGGCCTTTAGAGGCATCCTGACTGTCTCTCCAACCTCAAAGGAAGGATTGAAGGAAGATTTGCCAGTGACATGTGGACTTTAAATGGAACTCATGAAGCAGGAGTTCCTTCCTTCTCTCTCACACACTAATCATTATTGAAAAAGAATACATATAATTAATATGGTTGAGAGAAACAATGTGAAGGCTACTACAATAGATACAAATAATAAGATAGATGGTAGTACCTTTAATATTTGTTTCTTTCAATGGGTAAGGTGAGCCTGATAATCTGGCCAGTACAAAATGATAATCAGAGACCTGGAATGACCTGAACTTGTTAAGCATGGCAGATCATCAGTAAAAATACTAGCAGGTCAGAGTAGAGTAGGAATGTCTAGCATGTTGCTGATCTGCAATTCTCAGAATCCACTGCATTAAATGTGCTGGCTGGAGCTGATGGGAGTTGTCGGCCATCTCAACAAGAATTGGCATACATTTCAAGTTTCATGATGTGTGTGGAAAGGAAGACCATTAATTCAGCTAATTTAGCTCCAGATTTGTCCCTTGTGGCTCATGGTCTCCAACATGGCCATGAAATGAACATCTTTGCTTTTCTTGACTGGGTTCTCTTAAAGTACATCTTCGTCCTCCATGATGATGTGGTCTCTTATGCATTGATCCCACAAATTCTGTACATTGGGTAATGTAGGAAGCAATTAGGCATGGGTGGTGAAAATCAAACTAATAGCAGCTTCTGTTTTAACTAGAGGATTTTGAAAAATGCACACTTACTATACTCAGATGTCCAGGGAGAGAAAAACCAATGCAAAATGGTTCTAGCACAAAACCACAGTATGAAAAATAATAAGGCAATTCACTGCAGTCCAACCTGTCTAGACTGCCTCGTCTATTTTATCCACAGCTTTTTCCTTCATTGGAATAGTCAGTTCCTCTCAATTTCTATCATATTAACAATAAATATTGCTGTATGCAGCTAACTTGCACCTGGAGCACTGGAAGAGGTGTGAATGACCACTGCCTGAATGTGCCAGGTAAGCACGATTTCATGCTCCACATCTAATCAACAATTAGGGAACTTCTGGGAAGGAAGGGGGTGCTTGGAGGCTGTAACAACCTCCTCTAAGTACAGATGTTCCTCCCCAGGTGTTAACTACAGGCCGAAGTGCGAATAGGACCTGACTAAATAATTTAAATTTTGATATCACTGAGTCCTTTGTTCACTGAATAGATTTTTTTTTTGCCTTTGTTGTTGCTTGATGAGTTGAACAAGAAAATCCTATTTGAGAGAATACCAAATACATATGTCTTTGAAATGCAGGTACAATTGTGGCAGTTAAGTGAACTCTTGATTCATACGATGAAAGGTGATGTTATTCGATGAAAGGTGATGTTATTCGGTTTTGGGAGATGTCAGGGAAAGGTGAGAGAAAAGGTCTCTACAGCACCTGAAACACTCCAGAACCTTATACTTTGCATAGACTTTTATTCAAAAGATGAGAAAGTGACTGGATCAGAAAAGAGAGGCAGATGATCCAAAATGACCAAATACATCAAATACATCAAAAGAGATGTATCAAATGCATCTCTTTTGCTAACCTTGGCAAGATCTGTATAGGGCATTAATGGTTCTATGGGATTGGCCTGATGATGCAGGCCACATACCTGTGCATCCTGTTGCACCATGAGAGTGCTCTGGGGTACACAATATGCATGATCCTGGATAGGGGTATGCACGAATGCAATTTTTGGGATTCAGTTCAATTCAATTAGAATATGCAAAAATTTGAATCAATTTGAATGTTCAATATTTGAATGTATTCATATTCAAATCAAATCAAATCAATTTGTGCAAATTTTTAATTCAAATTTGTAAATACGAATGTTGGTAACATTCGTATTATTTATTATTTATTTATTGGTATTTCTATCCCGCCCTATACCCGAAGGTCTCAGGGTGGGGTACAATATTATATTAATCTTAGACAGGTCCCTGCCCTCAGGCTTCAATCTAAAGAGACAAGAAGCAAAAGGAAAATGGTGTGGGAGGGAACAGGGAACAGCAAAAAGCAAGCGCTTGAGGTCTTCAGTTCCAATTCTTCTGTTGATTTCTTATTGCTGGAATTTTCCTATTCTCTTTACTTTGAATTTTCTCTTCATTGATGACAAACCAGATGATGGTAGAAATGGTCAGCCGGCATCTACTCAGCCCTGCCCTGCTTGGCCTCAGGACCAGATGATTTCTCAACGGGTGGATCGGCTGCCATAGTCTCTTTGCTATCTTGGGATGGGAGCAGTTGGAAGAGGGAGGAGGCACTTTTGTGAGCAAGGTGGCAAACCTCCTCAACCTGCTTCCTCTCATATGTGCTCATATGCATCTGTACGCATCCTGTACATATCCATATGTATCCATATGCATACCGTAGTTATCCCATATGCATCCTGTCTTTCTCCCATATGGATCTGTAGAAATGCGTACGGATACAGGAAAGATGCATATGGACAAGTACGCATCATGTACATATCTGTACACATACAAATTCCAAATAATTCTTTTAAAAGAAAGAACAACAGAAAAATATTTAAAAGTCTGGAGACCCTACATTGAATTTCTACAAGAAGAAGGATTAACAGCAGCAGGCTTCGATTAACTCTTCTTTTCAAGGAACGGCCGAATTGGGAAGACACTAGAACAACTGGATAAGATCCCGGAAAAACGGAGGAAGTCACTAGTTGTGAAAAATGGATGATTATATGTCAATTGGGAATAAAGGGGTGATAATAAATCCTGAAGTTTTAGTATATTGTAGTATCAAAAATAAATAAAAATTAACTGAAAAAAAAAAGGAAAGTGAAGGCTTGAAGGCAGGATATCTATAACTGTAAGAGAAAGGGGCATGGCTTACAGGACCCTAGCGGGAGGAGTATGCAAGCCCACCAGAAGAACCAATGAGATGAGGAATTTCAAGGTAGGGAGTATAAAAGAGCACGTAATGGCTGTCAAAGTGTTCTTTGTCTGGGCCACTCACAGTGGGTGGGATAGAAAGGAATCGGGCTTATTCTATACTCGCTGAAGGGAATGGGTAGATGAGTCCTGATTGCTTTATGACAGTGAATAATAGAATAGTGAATCAGTTATGAATGAAATTAATATGACTTGTGCTTATTAAGAAGTTGTAAACAATAAAAAGTTTCATGTTTGAACCTTAAAAAACAAAAAACACAAAAACACAAATGTCCAAACAATTCACACTAATGGATTCAAAAATTCAAAATTTGTTTGAATGCTTAAATTCAAATTTATGGACATTCGATTCGAATTTGATTGAATTTTGAATGTTTTGAATATTTGTGCACATCCCTAATCCTGACTCCTTGGAGCACTTGTTAGAGCATTTTCATAGCATTACTCATTGCTCTCCCCCTGAAGCAGCACAGACTAAAGCAGCAATTGCCAACTGTGAGAAATTTGCCTTTATTAACATTTACAACACACTGTTTCTATTTTCCTGCCTGATCATCATCTTTGAATGGGATATACAGCTGGAGTAAACCACCTCTGACTCACTCAGTTTTTAATGTACTTTAATTGCTGTTGCTGTTGTTTACTATTTTTACCCTTTTTTTAATACTCTGAAACTGCTTTTATTTTTTAAAAATGAAAGGCAATATAAAAACATCTTAAATAAGTAAATAAAATCACTTTGTCATCTCTTTAGTCTTATTAGGTCCTTTAACATCGGATACTAAGACAGATTGGGCAAAATCAACAGATGGTGGAAGAAAGTAGAAGTGCCTTATCTCAGCCTTGTCCTCAAAGCAACCTGGCATTTTGTCATTGTTCTTCTGACATCCTTTTATATACTAAAAGGAAAAAAAAGTTTTCTGCTGGATTTTTTCTTATGTAGAGGAAGCATCCTGTAGCTAATCCTTTTGATCTTTCAGGATTGTAGTTGATACTATTTTTATTATCCATTGATACAACCTAAAATCTTTCTTTTCATCTCTTACACTTCTTCCTAATTTTATGATAGACCACCTATAATTTTTATGTCTTTCCTTTTTTCTTAAAACCTGCCTTCAGCTTTCTTGAGAAATCACTGCACAGAAAACATCCTAATATTATTCTTATCATGTCCTCTTTGGCAAAGTAGACAATCTGGCACCTAAACACTCCCAAGGCTACCGATAAAACAAAGTTTGAACATAGCATGCTCACACCTGCCTCCCAGGCATGGATGATTGAATCCTAACCTTGTACCATTTGACATTCAACGCAAACTGGTAGCTACTTGGCAATGAACATTACTGCCTTGCAGGAAACAGTACTGATCAATGCCAGTGTGGGGACTGTGTTTCTTTGATGTTTGACTCTGGGTTTTGGCTTCTCTTCCTTTCTTTCTTGAGTTCCTTCCTGTTTTGTTTTGCTTGTTTTTTTAGAATATATGCTCCCATTCTGATCCTGCTTCTTGTTTAGACAAGAAGAAAAAAACAATGATCACCAGATGTCCAGACAAGCTGCCATTTCAGGCCACATCCTGTGGGCCTTATCAGAATATATTTTCAAACATGCTGAAGCACAGCATTTGGTTGGTTTTCCTGGGCAGTGTCAGTAGCCTATCTAAAGGCTCAGCTCTAGGAAGAGCCTTTCTTTATATTTTAGGAATTACTGGCTATACCAAGGATGTGATCACAGAGAGTAAAAGGTATATGGGGAGAATTTGGGACTCAAATTCTGGAGGTTTATGTTTATGTTTGTGCATCCCTTTTGCATAAGCAAAATAATCACTCTCCATGTGACTTCAAAAGTTTGGGTCGGATGGGGTGGGGGGCTGTGAGGCCCCTGAGTCAATCCCAGCTTGCTATGTTCCCAGAATGGTATAAGGTAAGGTGTGCCATGTACTTCCAGGTATTTCAGTGGTATGAAATACATGGAAGTGCATGATCACCAGCTGCTACACATGCGCAGCAGCCATTTTTGATCCATTTTTGTCTCTGCACATGTGCAGTAGCTATTTTCCAATTGCAGCAAATGTCCAGAAAGGTAAGCCCATATTGCTATTCTGGAAAAACCTGGGTTTTCCCTGGAATAATGATCCTACGGGATTCACCCTTTCTATTTCAGGGCTATGTAGTGATTGCCACCCATGCTTGTGACAATCCCAATATAGCCCTGAGATAATTCTATGTTTTAGGCTCTGTATGGATGGAGCCTGAAACCTACTCAAAGTGAACATGCTTTGGTAAGATCATTCAGAAAGAACTGCATGGAATAGAACGTTTAAAGCAGAACTAGCTTGTAGAGCACTCTGTGAGACCTTGCAGACCAGAGGAGGGGGGATTTGTAGAAAAATCGCAGCTTACCTAGCTGCAGAGCAATGGCTCGTTGTCTCCAACCAGAACGCAGGTCTGCAGCTTCCTCCTCAGCAGCTGCAAAACTTCCATGGTGTGCGGTGAGATGTGTGTCATGTAGGATGGGGCAGCCAATAGGAGCTGAGCTCTCATTTGCCATTCTCACCATCCTGTCTGAACTGGCGGGAAACTTCCAATTTACCTGATACTGCAAAGTGAGAGCTCTTCTTTCCGCAGTAGGTAAATTTGAAGTAGCAGTGTAATAATGAGCAGCCACTGTGAAGTATTGGGCTTCAGGGGTGACATCCATCCCCTGACTGTGCATTGGAATGCACAGTATTCTCAAATCTGGACGCAGCCACAGAGGTTGTAGATGGGTAGTTTCAATAACTCCCATGCTATACCTGCTCCTTCACTGTGACTGGATTGCACTTGAAACAGGCAAGTTGTGTAGTTACCAAAGGAACCACCCATACACAATCTCTCTTGTAAATCATCTCCCTTCTGACATCTGTAAGGGTCCTGTACTGTATCTTCTACAGTAGGTGCCTGCTGAGCTGAAGACACATCTTTTCACCCAGCATGAACTTTTCTCACGTTCATCTTTTTACCTATTTTTATTGCAGACTATTTCAGGCATGTATAAAAGCAGGGCAGAAACATTTCAAATCCTGAAACCAAGGACAGATTTGCACTTCCTGTCCCGTCTGAGGGATGGAAAAGGTGAACTTGCCCACACATGTACAGTCATTCACACTCACAAATGCTAGTACATGCCATCCTTCTCCCCACATGTCCGGACACTTACCTGACATGTTTATGGTATCCAGGTGCCACCAGCGTTGTCTCCAGGGCAACCCTGATGCACCACACATGCGTGCTTTCATGTCACGTCACATGATGCATCAGCACACTTGCATGGGACTTAATTGTGTTCCACATGTAGTTGCCTTACAGTGTGCTCCTGCGTGGAAGGAGCCATTTCTGATTAAGAAATGTGGCCAGTGGGCCAAATGCAGAAAGGCACCAGGTAACTAGGTAAAATGTGAAATTCACCTAGACTTGACTTTATAGAAAGTGAAGCAAAGCAGCAAGAATGGGTTGAACACTGATACCAGGGCATAATGGGGTCTTGGGGAGCTTTCTTGTTGTCCATAAAGATTCTGAAGCTCTTCAGTTATTGTCTGGCTGAAAGAAATGACCCGAGAGTATAGAGCTGTTGTTGTGCCCTCAAAAACAGAACTCTGTTTGTAGGTCCCCAAAGGGCAGCAGTCCCCGGTACATCCCTCCCTAGTATGCAATTGCTACTCCCCCAAGAAACAGGTTCCTTTCATTACAGTCAGTAACTTGCAGCTTGGAAGGAGGCAGCTCCATGGGACCCTTTACAGCATGCCTTGTTCTAACCTGCTCTCCTCTCATTGCAATTAATTACTTTGCCTTGACATTGTCTGCTTTTGCTAATACAATTCTGATCTTCTCATTTAGAGCTGTGTCAGCTGAGCTGTGCATACTTTAATTTATTGATTGATTAAAGAGAGCTTTTTCACTTCTGACTCCTGGGCAGAGTGCCTTTGAAACATTTGAAGCAGACATAAAGGAATATTTACATTTCTAACCTTGTGTTTGTATGCTACTTAGAGATGTTTCAGCAGCTACAGAAATGTAGTCATTAAATAAGATCTTTGTAAAATGCCTTTTCTATCTAAGCTTGTAATTGCCTACCTCCTTGGAGAGTTTTGTCCTCTGGGATATGGGAAGAACACTTTCTAAGTTTTGTTCTTAGAAAAAAAAACCCTCAAAAAGCATCAAAACATTTGAAGAAGAAAAAAGAAGAAGAAGAGTTGGCTTTTCTACCCGCTTTTCTCACCCAGTTGCTGCTGAAAGAGAGGAGATGAGGTCTACTATGAATTGCAGCAGGTGATGAAAAAGTTCTTCAGCAGGTACAGACAATGTAGGGATAGATGTACATGACTTGATCCTTGTAGACATACTCATACCTCCAAGTAGGGATGTGCACAAATATTCAAAACATTCAAAACTCAATCAAATTTGATTGAATTCGGACATTCAAATTTGAATCAAATGTCTCTAAATTCAAATTTAGCCTTTGAATGAATTTTCAAATCTTTTGAATCATTCTTGAAAGGAAGATGGAGGAGCTTGATTTTCCCCTGATAACTGTTGTAACTTTCTACAGAAAACTGTCTAGTATACAAAGCCCTAGGAAAATGTTCCTTGGTTCTTAGTAGTGAAGGATAACTACTAAGAAGTAGGTAGTAAAAGATGACATGAACCCTTTCTGCACTTGGCCTTATTCTGGAATATATCTCAGGATAGTGATATGCTGGCCAAAAGCTAATGCTCCTCACTTGGGGCCTTTCATAGGCTACACTAACATGCAGATATCAGATCCCTATTCTGATATATATTCCAGAAGAAAGCCAAGTGCAGAAAGGCCCTAGATCTGTTTAACATGCAAAATCTTGATGCCTTCTGTAGGGCTGAACTACAGTATATTTTGTTGCCTGAGGAAAAGGATGAAAAGATGCTTCCATATATAGAAGCTGGCCAGATGTGCAGCTGAGTCCCATAAGTACAGAACATACAAGCAATTTGTTTCTGATGATACCAGGTAATCATTCTATACCAGGCATGATAAAAGTTGCACTGAAATAAATATTGAGTGACACATTGATTTATGAATATGGCTTGTTAAAGAAAAGACAGGAATCGAAATTGCTTGGAAGAAACACCACATATTATGAATGCTGAACCATGCATGAGCCTCAATCTGTAAACTTTGCAGGTTTTCATCTTGATGAAAAAAGGGCTAGCATAGCATATATACTAACTGAAGTATATAAAATCATGCACGGTATAGAAAAAGTGGATAGAGAAAATTTCTCTATCCCACAACCCTAGAACCAGGGACCACTCCATATGATGGGTAGGAGAGTCGGATCAGACAAGGGGAAGGATTTCTTCACCAGAGGGTCATTGGTTTATGGAATTTGCTGCCGGAAGAGGTGGCAACAGGGAGGGGTTAGACAAATTTATGGATGACAAATGTATCAGTGGCTACTAGAATGGATGCCTAAGTACATCTTTCAGGCTGGGGGGACAAGCAGGATGCTTCTAAGGCCATTTGCTGGGATTTGAGAGCAGGAAAAGGTTTGCCCTTGTCTCTGCTTGAGATGCCCAAGGGCAATTGGTGAGCCACTGTGTGAGACAGGACGCTGGCCTAGATGGGCTGTGGCCTGATCCAGCAGGGCTCATATTATGTTCATAGCATGACCAAAACTTGAATTACAGTAGGTTTTAGGAGAGAGAAAGAAACAAGTATGAGTATCACTTGTGGATTACTTCTTGGTATGTGTGCTTATAATGGACTCAACTGAGGTGCTATCAACACAAGGGCTGTTGTCACACCTTCACTTTAAACCTTCTTCATTCCATCTTCAGGTCTGACTGTTCACAACTTTTCATTTCTATCCAATTTCTATCCACCTTTCATTTGGGCTTTCCTGAATCATAGACTGAAATGAAAAGGTGTAAGTTTTCTGAAGGTGCCCACCTCATTGCAATTCTGTTCAAACTAAACACAAGTCTTTGCTTAAAACTGGTTTCTTTAAATTCTGGGTCTGCAGTTTGATTGGGCAAAAGATGGAAAAGAAGTTTCTTTTCTAGGTGATGGCAAAGTATTCCCTTTCAATTCTGCCAGATGCTTCTTCTGTAAAGACCATATCAAAAAGAGAAATGCACTCTTTCTAAATAACAGTCATTATCAATCCTGCCACTTACTAATTTGACTATTAGCTTTATCTGCCATATAATGGACTATTTTTTGTAAACATTTGAAGCTGTCAACTGTCTTTGACCTGTTTGATAAGACATGGCTGGCTGGAGAAACTATTAAGATATTTTATACTTTTTTTTTCAACAATGATTTTTCAGATCCATGCACATAATGTAGATACCTTATTAAAGCAAGATTTGCTAGGAAGTAAATCCCACTCCAGTTCAGTGATGTTCTCATCCAAGAAAAGCTTTCCAAAGATCGCTGTTAAGGACATGATCACATTGCTAGCACTTGCCATAAGTTTTTAATCTTTTTGTTGGTTTTATATATCTTATTTGGGTAGCCAATAATGCTATTCAGAGATATGGAGCTTTGTTTCTAATTAGTTTTCTAAGTATATAACAAGATGCTACTTGAGCAGTTTTGAGTGCAGCTGACCTTTGGAAATACCGGAGTGTACTTATTAAATGCCAGGCTGTTACATGAACATGCAGAGGACAATTTCCCAGCCTTCTTCTATGTCATGAGAGCATTCAGAGCTGCACAAGCAGCAGGTCAAAAAGTGTCTCTTTCAGTTAAAGACAAGTAAGGGTCAACTGCAACGCCACCTTGGCAGCACTCCAGAAATACCATTTTAAAAGGAAGTGGAAAGTAAATTGAAACACAGTGCAAGGAGAAGCCTCTGTAGTGTCTATGTGGGCTCAGTCACTTTACAATAGATTGAACATCAGCAGTTTGTTCAGAAAGCACATGGGCAGGCTACTTTACCCCAGTGTGAAGATCCCTGTCTTTTCTGCCTTCAGGTTAAATAATCTTTTGATAGTCGGAATCCCAACATTGCCTCCCATGGAGTGTCAAAAGCTGTGCCAAATAGATGTGGTGCATCCAAACAGGCTAAAACTCTGAGCTTAGGTGAAGCCACAGTTGACTTGACAGACACTGTGGAGCATCGTAAACCTGCCTGGCAGGTTAACAACTGCCCTGCAGTGCCTGTGAAGTAGTTATCCTGTCTGGACGCAGCCTATAACTTTCATGTATCTCCCCAATTCTAGTGAAAACTTAATTCCCCCAATCCTTCATGCTGTATACATCAGTAGTGAGGGAAACAATGATTTTTGAAATGAACAGCGATGCATGCCACATAATCTTCATGTCTCCTCTTGTTCTTTCTAACCAGCACTTAGACAGATACAAATTGACGACAGTATTGCATGTCATGAGTTCAGTCACCACCTTCTTTACAAGATAGATGGAGGTAATGAAGTTTTTCTCAACTCATTGATTTCCTAAGGAAGTGACTTTTTAAAAAGAAGTAGAAGAAAATTAGCTCATTTGCTGTGTTCTCTGTACTTCTAGCTTATAACATTAGGCATCCAATTTCATTTCTGTAGATTTTCTTACATTAGATCTTTTTTTCCATCAGGAAGAGAGCATGGCATAAATATGGTGCCCAGGAAGTAAACAGTCATACATAAACTAGATTCAGATTGGTTCAGCAAGGAGGTGACAGCCTGATATATTAAATAATAGGAGGCTACTGTGTGTCACTTCATATTTTGATGACATTTCTCATCCTCCTTTGCCAATGCCCTTACTGCTGGAGCTTTTGGAATCTCAACATCTAAAAGGCCATCTTGCTCTTTGGTTGGGCCAAGGAATCACCAATACTTGGTGGACCTACGATGAACCCCAATTTTTTTCTTGTTGCTTCATTCTTGTCCTTTCCGCCATAGAAAGATATAGAGAAGCATATGTGCTCAAAGATAGGGATGTGCACAATTTGTGTATGTGCATGTTCACTTTGCATGAAAACAAATTGCGAAGAAAATCCACATTTGTGCACATAGAGCCACTTGAATATGGTAGGATAAGGTAAATCATGCCTCACAAACTTGTTGGAATTCTTTGAGAGTGTCATTAAACATGTGAATAAAGGTGAACCAGTAGACATTGTCTATCTGGACTTTTAGAAGGCTTTTGACAAAGTCCCACATCAAAGGCTACTGAGCAAACTCATCAGCTATGGAATAACAGGACAAGTTCTGTCCTGGATTTGTGACTGGCTTAAGGGCAAGAAGCAGAGAGTAGTAATAAATGGCAAATTCTCAGGGTGGAAAGACGTAATAAGTGGGGTCTCTCAAGGCTCAGTGTTGGGACCAATGCTTTTTAATTTATTCATCAATGATCTAGAAGAAGGGGTACATAGTAAAATAGCAAAGTTTGCTGATGATACTAAATTATTTAGGGTAGTAAAATCTGAAAGAGATTGCCACGTGCTCCAGAAGGATCTCTTAGCATTGGGTGAGTGGGCAACCAAGTGGCAAATGTGCTTTAATCTTAACAAGTGCAAAGTAATGCCCTTCAGGTCCAAGAATCCACATTATGTTTATAAACTGATGGATTCTGAGCTTTCTGCAACACACCAGCAAAGGGATCATGGGGTTTTGGTGGACAGTTTACTGAAGGTGTCAACCCAATGCATGGCAGCAGTGAAAAAAGCTACTTCAATGCTGGGAATAATTAGGAAGGGAATAGAAAATAAGTCAGCAAGTGTCATTTTGCCTCTATATAAATCTATGGTGAGGCCACATCTGGAATATTGTGTACAATTCTGTCACCACACCTCAAAAAGGATATTGTGGAACTAGAGAAGGTGCAGAGAAGGGCAACGAGAATGATTAAGGGTCTGGAACACCTCCCTTATGAAACCAGGCTGCAACGTCTAGGCCTCTTCAGTCTGGAGAGATGGCGTTGAAGAGGGGACCTGATTGAAGTATATAAAATTATGCATGGTATAGAAAAGGTGGATAGAGAAACACTAGAACCAGGGAGCACTCTATGAAGCTGATGGGTAGGAAAGTAAGTTCTGACAGGGGAAAGTATTTCTTCACCCAGAGGGTCATTGGCTTATGGAATGTGTTGCCGGAAGAGGTGGTGACAGCTACCAGTCTAGATGGCTTTAAGGTAGGGTTAGACAAATTTATGGATGACAGATGTATCAATGGCTACTAGAATTAATGCCTAGGTGCATCTTTCAGGCTGGGGCGGGGGAGGAACTTGAGTGCTTCTAAGGCCATTTGCTGTGATTCTAGAGCAGGAATAGTTTTGTCCTTGTCTCTGCTTGAGACACCCATGAACATTTGGTGGGCCACTGCATGCGACAGGATGCTGGACTAGATGGGCTGTGGCCTGATCCAGCAGGGCTTCTCTTATGTTCTTATGTAGGATTCGAATCTCCTGTGAATGCTCTTCAAATCCACTTCAAATCCGCTTTGAATCCCTGCCACCAGTTGTGCTTTCAAATCCCATCTGAACCTGTTCCAAATTTTCTTTGAATCCACTCTGAATCTGCTTTGAATCCACCCTGAATCCACTGCTGATGTGACTGGGCAGCCGCTTGCTGCCTCCCCACCTTTGCAAATATAATGAAGCATCAGCTGAATGAACAAAAGCATTTACTTTGCATTCAAATGCCAGTCTTTCTGCAGTTCCCTTTCTGTGATCCAAATCAATGATTCTGATCCAGACCATGGAAAGGCATATTCTGGAATAGTGCCATCAAAGTGACTATGCTGGATCAGATGAGCTGCCACCTTGCCCCCAAACTCTGTGCAAGCTTTGGACCTGGGCTCTGAGCTCCCTGAAGAACTAGGAACACAAGTTTCTAGCCTCAGGGCCACCAGGAGACACATTTCACTGGTATGTTTTGGTGGTACACTGCCAGAATAGGTCCCCTGGTAGTTCTAAATATGCAAGCATTCCTTCTGCATGCTTCCTTATTCTGGATCAGAGCCCATTTGTCCACCAGGAAACATATCTACTGGTGATCCCAATCAGGGCTTCTCTAATTTGAATTATGCTCCGTCTAATGGAGGGATCACAAATCCACACCAATGTAAAGACCAGTGAAGCCCAGAGCACTTTTCAGGAGCCTAATCTGAATTAATGGTGAGTGCAGAAAAGGCCTTTGTTTTTCAAAGCTGGCTGTACAGAAACTGAATCCATTAGAAGTAAAATCAATCTGGTGAGTTTTAGAATCCAGGGATCTTATAGAGAGTAAGAGGAGGATCTTCCCTTCACTTGGGGCCAAGGCCTTAGAAACATTGCAGGCATCTTAGTTACTACATTAGCAAATGCTGTTGCAAAGTTTTGTTTACCCAATTTATATCTACATTACAGCTATTCTCGTGCCATTTTATCTTTTACGTTAGACTTCTGAAATTGTAACTCAAGACTCAATGAATATACAGGATTTCAAAATATGCAGCCATGTAACTTACATTTTCACAAATACATTCCATGCATTCCCAAATTCTTTTCAATTAGTGGGTATGTGGGCAGAAAATGCCAGATCCTCCTCCCAATTATTTATGGGTTTTCATATGCAAAGGTTTGTTCTTGTAACAGAAGTCTAGCAAATAACAAAGGATGGTTGTTGTCCAAAACATTTAAAGGTCAACAGCTTGTCAAAGAATGGTTTTGTTAAGCCCCAAATGTGGGATCGTTCCTGGCATCAAGCCCAACTGAAAAGCACGAATCGGCACAGATGTTTCAAATGGTTTACTGCTATCAATAAAGGTGCACAGAAATTCAGTGACTCAAAGCAAGTACACTGTTTCTACAGGCCTTACAGTTTTTATATGTCACTGTAACCACAGTACATTACACTACAAAACTCTACTTATTGGCTTATTCAAGCACAGTATACAATCACCTCATGTAATACTGGTTTCTGCTCTGCTTATGCAAATAAACTACATTGACTCATAAACCTTTTTCCACTGTGCAAGTGTGTGGATACACTGCTGCGTTTCTACCTATAGGCTGCATATGTGTTAACATAAAAAGGAGGGCAGTATCTTTATTCACTGTGTATGTGCTTTTCTGCTTACTGTGTCTTTCTAACAATACATCAGGTTAGGAACCCATGCCTACGCAGGCCTGAAGATAGCTTAGGGTCTATTGTTGGAAGCATTTTTTTTCTTTTACTTGGCCTACTTTTAGGCAGGCTTTGAGCTAGTCATTTTCTCCCTTTGGGATACTTCTGGTCTTTTTCTTAGGGAGACCAAGGGTGTTTCCGCACAGGCCATTAGAACAGATTTAGAAACACGTTAAAGACACATACAGAACACATTGGAACTTACCTTCCGCATTGAACCCAGATCCAGGGCACTTTGAGGATGCCCCTTACGCACAGGCTCATGTGAGATCCATCTCTAATGTGGTCTTGGCACCAAAAAATCTGAAAAATTAGGTCTTAATCCATTCTTGTGTGGAAAATCCGCATCAAAGGAGGACGCTTCCGCACATGGACAGGAGAGGGAATGTATTTCCCTCCGGCCGCCATGTTGGGAAGCAGGACTGCCTGCTTCCGAAGCCCCTCCCCTGTGCACTGGGTGCTGCCAGAAACACAGAGTGACTGGCAGCTCACCGCTCCAGTCCCACAGCTCCGGGGGTGGTGTCGGCGGCGCACGAGCCGGAGGACTTTTGGAATGGATGCTGATTCTCCAGAATCCGGCCTTCTCATGTAAGTGCAGCAGCATGGGGCCTTATTTGGATCCATCAATATTTCAGACAGATCTTCCCAGAGACGGATTTGAGAAAAACAGTTAGTGGAATGGACAGCCAGGACTGGGGTGGGAGGCACAGAAACAAGCTTCATTCATAGAAATAACTACAGTTTCATTCATAAAATAACACTCCATTCATAAAATAAAGCTCCATTAATAAAATAAAGCCTCATTCATAAAAGACCGATGAAAGCTGCTAGCAGCAGTAGTCGCTTGAACGCTTTTGCGCACTTTCGCTCCACTGGGGACCACGGGAGTGCCTGTCAATTTTAAAATCAAAACTCTATTTATTATTGCCTTCATGATCGGAAAATTGGGGCTACAAGTGCAACAAAAATCAAGCCATTATGCAGCCTGCCTTGGCATTCTGAAACGGCGTTGGAATTACTTCTGCTGAAGCGGCAGAAAATTTTAAAAATAGCCGCTCTCCAGCCTGCTTTTGCAATTGGCATTTAAAAAATTCAGTGGCTGTGATCTTCCATAGATAGGACAGGGACAGCAAGCACACCTCACCTCCCAACGATGTGTGTGCAAATCTCCTTCCTGTTAGTCCGCAAGCATCCTCATGTGCAATCCCGGCTTGCTGAGCAATGCTTGCCAGATCCCCAAACAGCACCGAGACTTCTTTTTTCAGGTATCAAATTTGGCACCCTTCTGGCACTGTTTGGGGGGATTTGGTACGCTTTTTGCGTGCCAAATCCAAAGCCCATGGGGGACGCACAGTGCCAATTGGGTGCTCAGAACCATATAAAAGTTGCATGCGGACAGGGCCATGGCATCTTTGTTTTCACAGTGTAATGGTGTTCGTTGTTACTTTGGAACTTTGCACAAAGACATGAAGAATAGAAAACATTGCATACAAACACATGAATCCATTCTTTAACCCTCTCTCTTCTTCTCTTGATTTTTTTTTTTAAATTACTACATAACAATACAATTATTATCAGTTCCCAACAAGGCCATGGTTACAACTCAGCTTTTACAGTGTTTGGGATCATTGTACGTCCTTGGAAACCAGGTGCCGAAGTAGGCATCTGGTTCTTCTGCAGATTTTCCTGGCCAGATAATCTCAGCATTGAGTCCATTTCAGCCAGAAATGAACCGACAACCAGGCAAAGACCTGCCACTGTCACACCTTCCCCTCAGTTGGTAAAAGCTAAGTTTCAGTATGGTGGTGGCGGCAGCAGTGTGTGTCTGTGGGGTTCCTCCACTGCCCCTGCCCTCTAGCAACATCCCCTATTGTGTTACGATACCACCACTGCTGCTGCCGCTGCCCCACTGCCTCCTCACCCTTCTGCAACATCCCATTGCATTGCTCTGCCTCTGCATCCACCCCTACTGCCTCTCACCCTTCTGCAACACCCCCATTGTATCACCCTTTTGCCACCCACCTGCCACCACATCCCACCAGCTCCCACACCATCCTGCAACACCCTTGCATCATGTTCTGCTACTGTCACCACATGCCCTTTGGCTCCCCTGCCCTCTTGCAAGACACTCCCATCACATCACCTCCTCAGTGTGCAAACACAATGCTTACCAGCTCTCTTGCCTCCTCACCCTCCTGCAATGCCCCCACATCATGCTAAGCAGCCCCCTGAAGCTTACTGTTTAACATGCATACTCAGCAGGACATGGTGGAAGCAGCAGCAGATAGGTGTGGACAACCCATTTCAGGCCGAAAATGGACTGACTCCAACTTTGTCCAGCTCTGAGATGGGCTAAGAGTTACAGTGTAACCATGGCTTAAGTGTTTTTGTGTACAAGAAAGGATAAATAACTTTTTTCAATCAATCAATCAATCAGTCAATCAATCATCTTATTGAAGATATTTTGAATTCATCACAACAAGAAATGACCTACAGGATCTGGCCACTTGGCCATCTATTTCCCAAACTTGGTCCTTATCACAGTTAGATGCCTACAGGACCTGAACAAAACAGAACTTCCCCACTCATATTCTGGTTTTCATGTCCTCTCCAATGCCAGGGGTAATTCTGATTATCAGTACTGAAATCCATTACTGAATTGTCAGGTGTCTTATTCCACACCACCCCCTTCTACAAGCTCTTATGTCATTGTGCCAGCTTTTCTGCTAATCAAGTAAGCCTACCCGGTACTTCTGTTGTTTTTATTGTCTACTTGATTATCTGTGGTTCAATAGAACCTGATTGCTAATGTCACTGTGAAGTGTGTTTCCCCTTTCTGAAACTTTCTCTCATTGTTATCATCCTGAGCCATGGTGTTAGAAAGGGCAAAACACTTGCTTTTCAAACACCTGTCATTTTATGCAAGATTATCACCTTACTATTCTGCAGCAGCCTGTACATATCTCTTCTGAGCAAGCCCTTCCTTCATGCTAACTATTCAGATATTCCTTGCATATGTGGTTCTCAATAAGATGACTGAAGGTACTACTTTAATTCTTGAAGCTCAGAACAAGCATCTGCTTATAATGAGTTGGAGCTATGACTAGATTTTCTAGCTGAAGGGAGTGCTTTTAAAAATCGGTTGACTTGGATGTGGATGCCTCTTGAGATTCTGAGAACACTATGGCTCTGAGATTGCAGAAACTAGAACTGAGCCCCCCCCCAAATTATCAGAAGCTTCAGACAGATCCAAGAATGAATTCCATATATGAAGAGTAAGGATGTGGAATAATTTGTCATTCCATATCTTTGAACTTCCGTATGATGAATCTGACTGAGTCACTTTGACCATGAATGGTAGGAGTGAAGATTCAGCAACATCTGAAACACCACTAGTTTTCAAACAGTGATGAGGAAGGATTGCAGAGGTCCATGTTCACAACGCACGAGAATCACTATTGTCAAAAACCAATGACCTCATAAGACACTCTTGGCTTCCCTATGAGCACAGCATACAGCATGAGCACATAGATAAGTCAAAAGACTCATCTAGGGGGCTTTCTGCACTTGACCTTATTCTGGAATACATCTCATAATAGGGGCCTGCTGTCCACATGCTTGTACAGACTAAGGGCCTTTCCACACTTAACTCAGCAGTCAAGGTGGAGGGAGCTCCCAGATGGTCCGTCCACAGCATGCACCCCCGAGCGGTATAAGCATGGAGCAGTTTAAGCAGCCCCATGCTTATCTAGTGGCAGAGCCAGTAAGGCTCTGGATGCTCTATCTACACATCTTCGCCATGCAGGAAAAGCACATGACTGCTGGCATGGGCATGAGGATGTGCCACATCACCAACCATCCAGGCAGCTATTTGCACTCAGGTAAGGATTTGAATGCTCTAGTTATCCACAACTGCAGATGGCTAGAGCATTCTAGTGTTATGTCTCCTAGTGAATGGAGGCATAGTGCATGTCATAATCTGTAGTAGCATGTGGACAGCAGACTCCTACCCTGAGATATATTCCAGAATAAGGGCAAGTGCAAAAAGGGCCTAAGACTACGGTACTATATATATAAAAGTCTGGACTTCTGTGCCTTGGATAGTTGTACACAGCAGAGGAAATTTCAGCAAGAGCCTTCTGTTCTATATGGTAACCCTAACTTACCATTGTAAGTTATGGAACACTATCCTTTTAGCAAGGCATTGTAGTAGGGGTGTGCATGAATGCAATTTTCAAATTCAATTCATAATGAATCGCATATTCAAAAATTTGAATGTATCCAAATAATGAATAAACGGATGTCTGGACATTCAATTCGATCAAATACATTTACTGTATATGTATTTGTATGAATAATTCAGACATTCATATCTCTATGGGTACATACGCATCTCATATGTACCGGCAAGCATCCTGTGTGCATCCCGTTTTCATCCTGTACAGATACGCACAAGGATACGTACGCATCGTATGAATGTCTGAATTATTCATACGAATAACTCAAAATATTTGCATTAATTCAAATGCAGAAATCCAAATGTCCGGCGTTCAATTTGTATCTGAATGTCTGAATTCGTCTGAATTCTTACAAATAATGAATATTTTGAATATTCATGCATATCCCTACATTGTAATATTAAAGGGCTAATCCTTTGAGTGGTTTCTTATCTAACAATATCCTTTTGCTCTGAAAAAGAATATTGCACACTAGTTTTCCTTGCTAGATACTACATCCTTAATTATACTTTGCCTTTGAAGCCTGAAAAGAGGAAATAATCAGCATATTATTTTAAATTGCAACTTCTAACTACAACTGGTACTCAGAAAGAAAATTAGTTTTAAGATTCACTCTCTTTCATATGCAAAATGTAAGCTAGAAGTATTTATTCCACACCATAAGTGATCCATACATCTTAGATAATACAGAAGATACTAAGCTACATGAATATTCACACACAAAGGTAGACTACTGTGGAGTTCTTTGCAGACAATAAGAACACAGTCTACCAGTATTATTCTGAATGTTAACTGTACTCCACTGAGCTATTATTTACAATTTAATAATGCGTCAGCATGGCACTCCAGATTGCTGGTCCCAGACAGCTTTGTACCATCCTGGCAAATAAAAAATAAGAAGTTTCCCTGTGCTTCCCAAACTGATTTGTTGCAGATTAGAAGACAACTTTCCTACTCCTACTCAGGTAGTCTGTTGTTTTTATTTAGAGCTCAGTTTCTAAAGGTTAAAAAACCCCAGTGCTCTTGTAACCTTAAAAGCTGTGTAAATAAAGGCATTTCAGCAGCAATGTATGGCTCTGAGGCCTTTTCTGCACTGGCTGATATAGTGGCCACAGAGCAGCTTATAGCACCTCAACCTTTTGCTATACCCCCACCTTCTGGAAAGCTTCAGTGGCAATGGACAAAGCAGTTGACTGGGATTTGGTGCCCAAATGGTGCCACATATTGATAGTTGACTCATTAAAAATAGTCCATAAGTGGGATACTTATGGTATACTAGACCACAAGGGATGTGCCATGTACTGGTATAGTGCACTTGCACCCCTTTTAGGTGGTCCACCAAGAAATGGTGCCAGAAGCGGGTATCCTGCTGTAAAGGTCTCAGGTGAGAATTTCAAAGGATAGGAACTTTTGATACCATCCTTTGAAGGCTGGACCAGAATGAGCTGTCAGAATGTGGACAACTCTGAAAG
The DNA here is from genome assembly GCA_014337955.1 of Aspidoscelis marmoratus. Classification (NCBI taxonomy): domain Eukaryota; kingdom Metazoa; phylum Chordata; class Lepidosauria; order Squamata; family Teiidae; genus Aspidoscelis; species Aspidoscelis marmoratus. The sequence goes on along the minus strand of MTQE01001134.1, from coordinate 55,125,401 downwards.
GGGTATAGGCAACTCATCCCACAATGGGAATGTCAATGTATAAAGACTGTAACATTCAATTCATGTCCAAATGTCCAAATTTGTCCAAATTCATATGGATAATGAATGTTACAAATATTCATGCACATCCCTATGGCATACTAATGGTGTCTGTAATAGACTTCTTTCTAAGTATATTATGATAACATAGTAATATTTAAAAAGATTGTAACATGCTCCTAGATATGCAGTAAATATTGATCTGGATAGGACTAAATTATTGCTTCCACCTTACAATCATTAATAGCTTTTACACTTTTTACACTCAGGATTTATTGTTATGGGGAAGTTATGTTTTTCCCCCCTGCAAGTTATCATGAGTAATTTAATACTTCATCAGTTTGGAAGAAATAAATTGAGAAGTTGGGAGAGAAAGGCAGGACTAAGACGAACAGAACACACTCAGCAGTACTTCCCCATGAACCGTGAAAGATGATCAACATCATTCACATTTGAAGAATGACAGTTTTCTAGAAGAAGGTCAGTGATAACATCTAAATAGCAGAGTACATAGAGAATAGAACAATTCAGAGTGTCTTGAGATCACTTTCATCATGGATTTCTCATGTTCAAATAGAAAAACATTTTTAAAGTCTCCTCTTTACACAGTGACTTAACTAGAACTGTGTTATTTCATTGGGAGAGGCTGTAGGACTCAGGGATAGGGCTGTTCATGAATATTCATAACATTAGTTATTCATACAAATTCATATGATTTTGGACATTCGTATACTTAATCCAATGTTACGACATTTGTACATTGACATTCATACGAACACAAATGCTTCAGAACATTCATTCAAAGCTTTGGAACATTTGTGAAATGGGGAGGTGGAAAAGCAGCTGTGCTAGTCACATCTGCAATGGATCCAGAGTGAATTTAACATGGTTTGAGAGTGGATTCAAAGTGGATTCAGGGCAGATCTGATGCTTTCAGAGTGGATATGGTACGGGATACGTATTGGATATGTATAGAATATGTATGCATTCGTATTAGATATTCATACACATACATTTGTATTGAATAGAATCCAACCACATTTGAAGGGGATTTATTTGAATGAATATGAATTTTCTTACATTTGATTTGTTATGAATTGAATTTAAAAAAAATTGACAGAATAAATAGCTGGTTCAATTCTCAGGTTCTCTCCAAAAGAATGCAATGGCAAATCACTCCTGTATCTCTGCTAAAAAACAAACAAACCTGCATAGAGGTGCCCACACAACTCTATTGGTACTCAACAGCCCAGCCACAACTTATTGGTACTCAACAGCCAACAACAGGTCCCATCAGAGACATGTTCTTATCTAGGAACATCATCACACCAGAATATTTTTATATACTTTAAGACAAAGGAAGACTGAAACCAGATTAGCACTGAGCAGACTACTAAGGTGTAAACAGTGCCATACTAGATTGGTCAGGTTTTAGCACAGCGGAGGCCACTCACACCACAAATACTGGAATAGCCACGTACTTGGTTAGCAGGACTCACAATGCAAATGGGCAGCCTGGATCACTAAAGCAACATCTGAAGCAACATCCAGTGTGAGATTGAACATTGCCACAGTGATCTGGACACTGCAAATGACGGTGCAGCCACAGTCACACAGCTCAGCCTGTGGACTGCTTTCATTCTGAGGATGGCTTAAGCACCTCTAGGATGGTGTTTGTGAGTGATGGGCCTGACCAGTTCATGAATTGGAATTCTCTAGCTGGTAAGAGTGAGAAGGCCATGATTGTGTTTCCTTCCCATTGACAAGCATACAGTGCACACTAAGTGCATGGTATTTGGTTAATCCTGGATCACATTGCTATTGTCATGTATCCCATGCTAACTCAGTCTGCCACTCCCAACTCCTCTATATACTTTCCTGGACTGGTCTTACTTATGAGGAGAAATTGATGGAGTGATTAAACCAGCTTCAGCACTGTCCTGGTCTAGGTGGCCATTTTGGACTTCCTAGACTGGAGCATGTTGCATCCTACACAGACACAGTATGCTAGCAAGTGGCAAGCCCCCTCTAGATCACACCAGATTATGAAAAAAAAAAAAAGACCCTGAAGAAAAGGTCCCAAAAGTTTGCTGGGGGGAGAATAGAAGGGGTATATGTTGGTGCCGGCGTGGGTGAGGGAAACGAACTGGCTTAGGCCAAACATGAATATTCTTCCTTCAAACTTTCTTGCAGCCTCTCCCTTCATCTTCCTAAATGTGTTTTGTCTGAATGAAAAGGGAAGGGAAGGCAGTGGCAACAGTGCTGGATGAAGAACAGGAAACTTTCTTTCCCTTTCTGTGATCCCCCTTCCAGCCAGAGAACACCTAGGCCATTGTTTACACACAAACATCAAGGTAAGCTAACTGAGGAGAAATGGCCTGAGGCCAGACAAAATCCACTCTGCAAAAAGTCTGAACTATGTTTATTTATGATTTCTGTACTGCCCTGTTCTCTAAATCTCAGTGCAGTAATCAAGAATGAAAAAAAAACACAAATCAAAACATAAGAATCATGAAATTCATGAAAAGCATAAGAGAAAAAATATGGAACAGGTACAGGACTCTATCTTGAGAGAGATAAGGGTCTCAAGTGAAAAGGCAGAATTAATAGACCATTTAATATCAGCAGCCCAAGTGATAATTGTTTATGGATGGAAATGGGTTAAACAAAGGTTTTACCACTATATAGTACAACAAATAGAATTTTGTGTAATTAATACTATGAAATATAACCCAGACAATTTTGTTAAATGTGAAGTGAAAGCCAAATGGAATGCAATTAAGAGATACTTAGAGAATCACTAATGAAGAGTGGAGTCAATAAAAGTAAGTAAATATTAGTCTTTCAGTTGCAGTATATACTTGATCAATACACGGGAGGGGGGAAGTTGTTGTGTGGTCTTATTTACGATATATTTATGGAGCAAATGTTACTTATGTTTGAATGTGTTATGTTGGAAGATAGATATATTAAATCTATTATATATAATAGAGATAAAGGGTGAAATCCCATTAAACAGGATGGTAGGAATACCATGGGATTTGCAACAAACATCAAATTTTGATGTGATCTCTGTAAACTGAAGCCATTCGAAGTACTACCCAAGTCATATATTCTTTCTAGGATGGTAATAGGCATACAGATGTTTATTTCTCTCCCGACGGTTGTTATGTTTGTTTTCTATGGACAGATGTTTCCTCAGATCACTGGCTTTCCTTGTAAATAAATAAGTGCAATTTATTTAATTCTCTGAAGCTCTAAAACTAAGGATGCGGTCACTTCTTCAGGCCATCTTGTAGTCTGATTGCTTACACTTTAAATTCATCTTCTTTTTCTTCTGGATTATGCAGGAATTAGTGCCATCCACCCCTTCCTCCACAGCACTGGGAGAACAGTGAGGATGTACTATTTTTCCTGTGAAGCTTTTAAACTACAAATAAAAGGTAAGCTACTTTTTGATTTTGTCTGAAGGCACTCACAGTTCAGCAAAATGAAAGCAAGATTTCATCTGGAGTCTTGCTCCATCCCCTTGGACGAATTCTAATTCACAGGCCATACTTGGTAGAGATGTGAGTTTTAAATGCTTTAGCCTATCTGACACTTCTCATAGACTGTCCTTGTAGGGCTTTGGCTAAGGTTACCATATGAAAAAGTAGACAGGGCTCCTGCTCTTTTAATAGTTAAAGAGCGGAGTGTACTGTTTTAAATTTGTTGAATCTTTTAAAAGTGTTTTTAATCTGTATCTTACCCACCCAGAGACCTTCGGGTATGGAGTGTGATAGAAATGTAAACAAACAAACAAACAAATAAAGGCACCGTATTTCCATATGGTAACTCTTCACACCTATCCTCAAGAGTGAAATACAGGGCGCGTCTTCATGGCATGTGTTATTTCAGTTTAAAGAATTTGAAA
>MTQE01001134.1:55082475-55108818 GCA_014337955.1 Aspidoscelis marmoratus | reverse complement strand
GGAGACTATTCCATGGCCTAGGGGCCATCACTGAGAAGGCCCTCTCCTGGTGCCCATCCCTTTTACTACTTGGTGGTACAACCAGGAGGGCCTCCCCTCAAGATCTTAAGGCATGGGCAGGTTGATATGGAAGAAGGCTTTCCTTTAGATACTTGGGGGGGGGCAAATTTAGGACCTTATAGTTTAAAGTTAACACTTTGAATTGGTCAGCCAGTGCAACTTTTTTAAGACCAGCATGATGTGCATCTGGCCAGCTATCCCAGTCAGAAATCTATCAGCTGCATTCCCCGCTAGCTGCAGCTTCTGAACCATCTTCAAGGGCATCCCCATGTAGAGTGTTACAATAGAGCATGGATAACTATTACCATGGCATGGATAACTGTGGCCAAGCCATCTTTATCCAGAAGAGGCTTCAACTGATGAACAAGCTGTAGTTGGGAATAGGCACTCTTGGCCATGGCCTCCACCTGAGCTTCAAACAACAGCACAGAGTCAAACAGCACCTCGAAATTTCACACTTGTCCTTTCCAGGGTATTACAACCCCAGCGAGAACAGAGTGTTTCCCAACTACATGGACCTGGCTAGTCTGAATTCAGTCCCCCCTTCCAGCCCATTACTGCCTCCAGGCACCTGTCAAGCACTTCAACTGCCTCTCCTGATTCAGATGGGACAGAAAGATAGAGCTAAGTGTCATCTGTATATTGATGACACTTCAAATATCCTGATGACCTCTCTCAGCAGCTTCATACAGATCAACCCAAGTGAGATCCTAAGATGTCAAGCAAAAATCTCCCACTTCCACTCTCTGAGATGAGCCATGGGAACAGGAGTGGAACCAATGCAGCACACTGCCTCCAACTCCCAGATTCCGTAGCCTTTCCAAAAGGATACCTTGGTCATGATACTATTGGTAATGGTAGTCACTGGCACATGTGGACACCTGAGAAAACTGCTCCATTGATTTTGGATATAAGGACTTCTGGACTCATCCTTAGCTGCCAGAATCTCTCATAATGTGCCTTATCTTTGAAAAGCTGGCTACTCTGATCTAAGTGATAAAGACTCCTTTTAGACAAGGCATTGATTCTGAGACTCAGCATTGAGGAGGAACTCACACATGCTCCTCTTTCAAAGTCAAGCCCAAACAGGAGGCAGAAACTAACTTGGTGGAAGAGAGAAATGGGATGCTTTCAGTGGATCTCTTCAGAAGGCCCATCTGCCAACCATTTCCTGGGCAGAAATGCTGTCCAAGGGAGAGATGAGATCATGACAATACCATTCTCTTCTTTCTCCTCCTTCTGAAGCTACTTACATGCCTTTAGCATATATAAAGTTTTGAACCCTTCTCAGTGAGGTGCCCTAAGAAGCTCTTTTTCAGCACCTGCTAGAAACTGTCCTTGTCCAGAAGCTTACTCTGGTTCCACAGTTCAATCTGTAATTGTTGTTGTTGTTGCTGCTGCTGCTATTATTATTAGAAGTGCTACATTTAATTGTTGATAAAGAATTTTAATTCTAAACAAAGAACAGTTCCTTCAATTAAAGAATACGTGCCAAGCTTCACCACCCCCCACCCCCCAGGCTGGGGAGAGATAGAAGAGCTTCTTCAGAAATGCCCAAAAAAGAAGATTGCAAAGCATTTGGAGTTTATAATGTAAATCACAATATCAGACATAATAGAGATGCTGTTTTAATTGCAAAACTTTCCCCATCATTAATTTCATCGGCTGCTTATTGTTTTAATTTACTTCATGTGCTGTCATGTCATTCTTAACACCAGAAACCCATAAGGAAAAGGCAGGGTTTTAAAAATTATTATTAACAGAAACCACGTGTGTAAATTCAATAAAGATTCAGAATAAAAAAACCCCAGGCAGCAATCTTTCTTCTGTCCCACACTGAAGATTAAATTAATGAAGTTGAAACAAATATAAATTCTAAGCAGTCAAAAAATTATTTGCAATTATTTATTACAAACAATATTTGTCATGTATGCCAACAAATAGTATTTAGCTGTTTGAGTATTTTTATCCTGCCCTTCACTTGAACGTTCCAGGGTGGGTGGGTCAAAATAATAAAAAGATAAACACAAAACAGCATAAATCATACATTAAAATACAACACACACACACCCCTCCCTAGCAGGCCAGTACTCAGAGAGAGCTAAGCATCAAAGGCACTGAAAAACATGCCTTTGGTTGGTGCCTGGTGTCCCTCCAAACCTAGAGGCCACCTTCCCAAATATCTGAAGGAATGCCTCCTTCCATATCGACCTGCCCATGCCTTAAGATCTAGAGGAGAGGCCCTTTTGGTTGTATCACCACTTTCAATAGGAAAAGGGGTGGGCACCTCGGGGAGGACCTTCTCAGTGATGGCCCCTAGGCTATGTATGGAATGGTCTCCTCCTTGAGATACATCAAGCACCTTTACTGTATACATATAGGAAAGCAGTGAGGATGCACCTCTTTGCCCTGGCCTTTGCTTAAATGGGGATATATGTTTTCTTCCCACTTTTCAGACACTGCTTTTGTTTTAATATATATTGTTACTTTTTAATATATATGTCTGGTTTTAAATGTTGTTACCTGCCCTGAGACCTTCAGGTATAGGGTGGGATAAAAATGCAAACAAACAAATAAATAAAATACTAAAGCTAAGCAGGAGCTCAAATACTTTGGTCACATAATGAAAAGACAAGATTCATTGAAAAAGACACTGATGCTGAAAAAGCCCCTCTCTTCACTTACCTCAGGGTAATCTGGATCATTGGGTCTGGAATAAGCAAGCCACAGATCCAGATCATGTGGAGGTGTGGGCTATATCAGTCCCATCTGCACTGATGATGCTGATCCAGCCCATGCTTCCCAATGTCTGCAAAGTTCAAAGAAGCTTTGCAGCCCCCCCCTCCTAAAAATGTGTGTGTGGGGGTGTTTTGAGATGGTGCACTATGGCACCCTTTTGTCTGCATGCCTCCCATGTTTCAGAACAGGGCCCTTAGTCCTCTTGGGGACCTAATTAAACAGATCCACCTAAGATCTGGATTAAGAGCCTCTCCACCTGGATATGGCTCTGTCTAACACAAACAGAGCTGGAGCAGCAGACCCAGGATCTTGATTAAGAAGCTGCTTAATCTGGATCTAAGGTAAGTGCAGAAAGGACCAAAGATTGAAGGCAAAAAGAGAAGGGGACAGCAAAAGTTAAGATGGAAAGATAGTGGAGCTTGGACAAACCTCAAGAGACAGTAAAAGACATAAGGGCCTGACATGCTGTGGTCCATGGAGTCACAAAGAGTTTGGGCGTGCTCCCATGCACATTTGGTCCAGTACTAAAATCGGGTTTGGCAAGGGGCACCCCATGTGTTTTAGATTTGATCTGATTTCTGCGGACCAAATTGCCCAAATCTGTGCCAAACCAGGACCAAATTTGGTACACAGAAAAACAAGTCTGGACACGGTTTGGGCAATTTGGTCCGAGCCGAGCCTGCACATGGGTACGGCCCCGGACTTTGGCTGACAGGAAAGATGCTTGAGTTTACTTAGGGAGTAAAGCCTTAGCCAAGCCTTTTTCCTGTCAGCAGATTGGGAAGAGGGGGTGCAGAGGCTTGAGATTTCTCTCTTTTACAGGTTGCCTCCCTGGAAAAGAGAGAAAACTCAAGCCTCTGCACCCCCTTACTTCCTTTCCCTGGGAAAGGGAGCAAGCAAGCCTGTCAGCTGGATGTCTGACTTGCTTTTACCCTCCTTTCAAGGCAAGCAAGTGGCTTGCCTAGGAAAGGGAGTAAAATCACAATCCTGGTGTAACTTGCATGAGGACAGCTGAATCCACCCCCAGCCCCCAGCCCCAGCATGGGGAATGGCATGGGGACGTCCATTTGAAAATCTCTTCACTAGGTAAAAATTAAGCATTGACATCCATGTGGTTCATTTATGTTTTGCTGAAGGGCACCCAATGTTATTTAGCATCATACTTGGTAAGTTCTTATAGTCACGTAACGATTTATTGATGAACCTTGGAACTTTGGTGGTATTTACCTTAATTATATTACACTGAAGCAGAAATGGTGTCAGAAATCTTGGATAGCGTAATTTGTTTCTGAAGGGAGTAAACAGAACATTGAAGTGCAAAAGGAGAAATAGCAAACCCATTAGGATAAAGTTAATGAATAAATAACACAGGTATTTTATTACACTTGCATCATGCTCTTTGTTCAAGGAATTCAGTACAGCCCTGTTCTCTAATTTTTATTATATCCTTGCAATGACCCTGTGAAATAGACTAGACCAAATTCCTTGTAAAATTCACTACATATTCTTTTTATCCAGTTCCAAAGATGTTCAGGGGCATGTAACATAGGAACATGACTTTCAACACAGTTCTTATTCTGAGACAGGTCAGGCCAAGTTTATCACTTAAGTTTTGTAACTAAAGGTAGTACTTCTGTGTACAGCTCCTTAGAGGATGGAAGTTGTAGAGAAATGACAACTGGCAGGTTTTACGTTGTTCATTCTAATCTAAATAATACCTCCCACACACACTTACACTGTAATGGAAATATGTGTATACTTATGTTTAGGGCTGAGATTTTATTTCCCTAAATTCAAACAATGAAAATTGTAAATGTATAGATGGGGGTAGTCTACAGAATTTAACTGTTCTCTATTAACATTTCAATTCAAGTAACAGAAATTATGTTAAACTAATTTCCCAACTGGAAAAGTTGCAGATTTGCAGGAATCTTGCTGGAACTCAGAACTGGTTTGTTTACAGAGCAGACAGACAGACAGACAGACAGACAGACAGACAGACTGACAGACAGACTGACTGACTGACTGACTGACTGACTGACTGACTGACTGACTGACTGACTGACTGACTGACAAGGTGGGGCAGGTAGGCAGATATGTTCTTAAGAGGTATATTCAGAGACAGATCTTGGGCAATTTAAAATACTGACAGGTCTTTACAGAGACTATATATAGCCCAGTTAAGCCTGAAGTGTCATCTCAGGGTATCAGACTGAAGACAGCTGACCTGCTTGCAAAAAAGCAACAAGCACATTTCTCTTTCCATTGGATCATTGTCAAGACATATAACTGATCATGGGCATTGCTTCAAGACAAGTACTGTGACCTCCATCGCAGTATCTTCCATAATGGCTGTAATTTACGAATGAGACAAGTAAGTGAGGTCAGAGCATTTGCCACTTAAGTAGCAGAGGGTTCAAAATAAAATCATACTGTAAAATAAGGCCACCTCCAAATGATGGCTGAAGAACCTGCTAGGAAAAGATAACACAGAATATTGATCCTCTGCCATTATCCTTTGCTACCTTGACAGCACTGTCCATGGTGCTTTCTTTGCAGGTTTTACTGATGAGCACATCAGGTATTCATCCTGTGCTGAATGCCTGGATGTGCGTGTCAGCATCTCTGCAAATGTGTGGATGTCTGTTTTGATCTCCACACATGCGTGGCAAACAGAGCTATGATGACAATTCAGTTCAGAAGACAAGTAAAAAGTGCTATTACTGGAGAGCCCGCGACCAGTGTTGGGTTCTCCAGCAATAGTTTCTAGTGCTTTTTAGGGGTGAGAAAATGTGATGCAGCCCCACCGTAGCAGTGTTGAAATGGTGCTTCCCCGCCCCCTCGCCCCCCAATATGGAGTGGGCCCTTAATAATCATTTTACAATATTGTTATTAACCACTTTATGAAGAATCTGGTCACTTTTGTTTTTGCTTATGTGCAAAAAAGAACAATTAGCAGTAGCAGAAAGCAATCTTGCCAGTTGAAGTGCAAGAAGAAGACTTAGGTTTTCTACCCCGCTTTTCTCACCCATTTAAGGGGACTCAAAGCGGTTGACAAAGCTTTCTATTCTTCTCCCCACAAAAGAACACCTGGTGAGGTGGGTGGGGCTGTGATAGCTCAAAAGAGAGCTATGACTAGCCCAAAGTCACCCAGTTGGCTTCATGGGGGAGGGTGGAATCAAACCTGATATTCCCAGATAAGACTCTGGCTCCCTAACCACTGGACCAAACTGTCCCAGAGTAGGAAAGGTTGTACTCCCTACTTTTTCTCAAATCTGCCACCTTTTGTGGGACTAGGATTTGCAACCTTTCCTACTCTGGGACAAATTACAGCTGGTACAGAAATGGATCATCCACACCGGGCCACCTTGAACTGCCCCAGCAACCTCCCAGTGGCTCCAAATTCTGGGCCAACTATGAATCCATTCCAGGAGCACTTAAAGGCCAATAATGAAACTTCCTGGCCTTTAGTGTTTCTCCCCCCCACCCAATTTTAGTGGTACTCCCTGTTCTGCTGCCAAATGAGCCCACATATATCAGAACAGGAGGCTGTGTACCTCATCATTGAGGTATATCAATGGAGTGGGAAAGGGTGCCATTTAGGGCACCCTATTCTCCATCCTGTGCAATAGAGCATGCTAAGTGGAGGAGGGGGCTCCCTTATTCTGCACTGGCCTGCAGAACTAAGGGCCCTGGATCTTTTCCTAGCATGGGTTAATGTCCCATGTAAAAAGGATCCTTCTAATTGGAAAAAAATGGATACGATATATACTATAATGATTAAACAGTATACTATAGGGAACAATATATATTATATTGACTAAGCATCCAATTTATGTAGCTTCATTTTAACATCTATTGCTGCATTCACACCTAAGTTTTAATCTTGTTTCAGTCCACTTTCAGAATGAGAAAATGCATCAGAAAAATATCAAGCTGTTTTCTAACTCACAAAATCCACCTTTGGGTTAAATAATGTGGAAAGAAAATGGCCAGTCCCTTTGTTGAAGTGTTCTCTCACTTGAAAATGGACTGAAGCGGGATTAAAACTTAGCTGTGAGCGCTTTCTAATTAACAGAGAAAAGTATCTAATTGGCATGTGTATTTTGGAATTTCCTAAGCTTATCCTGTATTTGAAGTCTTCTGTGGAGCCAATCAGCACAGCTGTACCATGAGGGACATCTCTCAGAATCAGCCAGCTGTTGAGGTCAGGAGAGGTTGCAGTTGTTTCTTTATGGCAGCAGAAAGCTGAGGAGGAATACAAGCACTTTGGCACTGTGTGCATCCACATCAGAGTCAAAGTAATTACTAGTTGCCTTCCAAATTGAAAGGGTCTAAAAGGGTCATTTCTTCTTGCTATTCATTTTTAAAGGTTCAGTTCTGTTTCACAGCATCTTCCATCCACCCTGTCTTGCCACTTTCTAACCTTGTATAAATTTTCTTTGCAACCCGAACACTCTTGGGTTCTTCCCCTCCAGCAACAGAAAATCAGTGTTGCTTGTACTGAATAATTCTCAAGAAACAGGTTTTTTTTTTCAAGCAGCTTGGAAATCTGTCTTCCTATTAAATGAAATTATTTTCTCAACACTTCCACTACCTATCTTTCACCATTTTGCTGAGGGACATGCTTAAGGCCAAAGTAGATGGGATATGCTGAAACCTGTGATATTACTGCAGTGACCGTGGCAGGACAAGTTGCCACTTGACTGAAAGTCACAAATGTAGAAGCAACTGAAGGAGTGCCTGCTTATCTTTCCTCAACTTTAGGGATGTGTACAGATATGCAATTCTGATTTGAATCCGTCAAATCTCGATTTTCGAATGAGTAGATTCGTATCTATCATATATGAATATGCATGAAAATTATACAGAATTTGCACATATAATGTGGGATGAAAACAGGATGCATACAGGATAAATATGAGATAAATATGCATTTGCACAAATTCATATATTGGATATGAATCTTATTGACATATGTATATCCAGATACAAATTGGATTTTTGAAAGTATGGAACCGGATAATCAGATTTTTGAAAATTTGGATTTTTGAAATTCAAATTGAATTGAATATTCGATTCAAATTTGAATGCACAAAATACATTCGTGCATATCCCTACTCAACTTATCTTTCCTACCCATCCAGGTTACTTCAAGACAATGAGTTGCACTGAATCCAAGAAAGTCTTACCAATGCCTATTATAAATTAAATGAATTCATTATAATGTATATATATTATGCAATTAAATTTTATGAGTTAAATAATTTTTTTGCACATACTGAAGGCCCAACAGTAGAGATGCAAAGCAGTAGTAAACATGACCAACCCTGGTGTGCAAAACACCATCCCAAATGCTTTTCAAAACATTTGAGAAGTCAGCACCTACTAACATGGGGAAACAGTTTTCTGATTGGAATAACTAGTCATTGAATTGGCTTCTACAGGCTGGCAAGGGCATAACGAAGTCTCACTGGCCTAAAATAGTATCAGGCTGTGTGATGATGTCGTTGTACAGCCCAGTGCAGTGACAGTTGGCACCAAAAGGGCTGGGAGAGGCGGTTAGGGGCAAGGTAAATGACCCACAGTTAGTTAGCCTATGTACCAATTGTCCACAGGTGGCTATCAGTAGATACAGTACACAAGAAATAAAAAGAGAAAAAATGTTAAGAGCCTAAGCAGCAGCTTGGGTTCTCTGCTAGATCATGATACATCCAATATAGTCCAACGTTCTTTCTCACAAAGTGGCCCACAAACCGTTTCTTAGCATTCTCAAGCAGATGACAAAAGAAAACCTTTGCCTGCTCTTGGTTTCCTGCGAATGGCCTTTATACAAATTCTGCCTGTCTCTCTCCAACATGGAGGTGATACTTTAGGCATCAGTTTTAGGAGCCATTGATATAACTGCTTGTAATGATCCACAACTCTAGAACATAATGTGCTGAATGCATATTTTTCCTCCAACTTGAATAGCATTTGAATAACTAATCTGTTTCATGTTTGACTAGTTGTTCACACCTGGTTTCTAGTTTAATAACATCCTATATTGAAACACAATTCCCATCAGTCCCAAGATCTGAGCGTAACAATTTCCTTATTCTCTCCCTACATTGACCAGATTTTCAAGTATTTTGTTAAGCCATATTCACTGCTTGTTTTCTTCTGTTCAATAAACATCTCAGGATATATATATATACTTATTTTATTGAAACTTTGCAGAACTCCTCCAAAAGGCACATGGTGATATGTTAATATAAAACACTAAGCTTCCATGGATTAGCATCGTGGAAGGTTCATAAGATTGAGGAAGGGGGAAAATACTGTACATTATTGCCTATCTCTATTTGCATATCTCAGATTTTTCCCAGAGAAACTACTGTAAAGGAGAAATGCTTTCCTCATGATGGACACAGTACATAAAGTTGTCTGGACAGTCTGTATGTATATCCACTTAGCATCTTCAGGTGATGGCTGAAGAAGATGACAAAGCAGACAGAGGGTGAAATCTAGTAACCAGTACCACCTTCCCACCAGCTACTTTCAGTTTGCTGCCAAACTAGAGAAATTAAACAATTTTAATATAGTACGTACTACCTGACCCCATCTGTGAACAAGGATCAAGCAGAAGAACTGACATATGACTAGAGAAATGCAAATGAAGTCTGCCATGAAAATGCCTTCAGGGTAAAAGTCATCCGCTGCAAAATGCCCTCCTGCTACATTTCACATGAGTCTAATGTGTATGGCTGCAGCAAGCTTTATATATTTTGGATTAGACAAGAATATGCTGGGTGCTACAGGTTCCATGTTCAGGTTTTTGTGCTCCATCTAAATAGCTTCCTCAGGATGCTGTCCTGTTAGGGAGGGAGGGAGGAAGTGATATTTTAATTATTATTTTCTTTTCATATGTTTTATTCTTATTGTTAGCAGCCCTGGGACAATTGGGTGAAGGGCGAGATATAAATTTATTAAATTAATTAACCAAAGCCACTACAAGGTTTGGTGGCAGTTTAGTGAACATGCACACCTCCACATCACCACCAGCATACCGGATAAGACAGTGATGTGGAGATGCGCAAAATCACCCTGGAATCAAGCCATTATCATGCTTGGCTTGGCGATTGGGGAAGGGAGGGTGGAATAATCATCACAGAAAGAGACTTGTGGGACAACGAAGGAGAAATGAAAGTTTTCCTTTCTGTTCTATCACCAGTTATTCCCCCAAATGCTCAACAGTTGCAACCACCAACACACAGGGCAGGAACAGCAAGCACAGGACTTGAAATCTCACCACCTAATGATGCTAGAATCAATCTCCTCCCCAAATAGTCTGGGACCATCCCCATAGGCACAAAATTGATGCAGACTTGCCTCCCAAACTGTGCTGAAAACAGTTTTCTCCGGGACTATTTTTGATACGGATTTAGACGATTTGGTCTGCATAAAGTCCAGTAAGGAGATTTTGCATAGGGATGGTCCTTCCCAAATTTGGATTCTGTTCACATTAAAAAGTGTATGGGGACTCACCCTATGTATATCTAGCAGGTTCCTCACTTTCAGACAAATTGGACATTCATTCCCCCTTTCCGATTTACCATTTGTTCTAACATGCAGTTAAATGAAGCACCTTTGCATAAAGATTAGGGGTGTGCACGAATTACCTGTGCATTCAGAATCCAGATGAATATGTCCCCCTAACCACTAGACCAAACTGAGGCACCTTAGTGCTGCTATGACACTCCAAATGACAGCCAAAGCTGCTAGTGAGAGGTCCTTTAGACTGGGGTCTCATTGGGTCAAACTGGTGCCATTGCCTAAGGCCAGGCTGACAACAAAGAATTATAAAAGGTTAAGATGATGAAACGTGTCCTGCTGGACCGCACTGCCAGCCTCCCTCCTCCAGTTTGGCATCGTGCTCTCACAGTGGCAAGCCTGATGCACATGAAAATCCATGAATATCATATGACCACAGCAACTCCCCCTGCTCCCTGTTTCCCAGTAGTTGGCCTTTAGAAGAATAGCATCTTCTATAAGAGAAGCACTGATACTGTCATCAGAGCTAGTAGCCATTGGCAGTCCTGTAATGTGACACTTTTGCCCTTGTTGGTCTTTCCTTTGATGTAAGCTACATTTGAGTCTATTTCTATAGGTGCACAAAATGTCATTTACAGTTATAACACAGGACGGAGGTAAGGATTCTCTACCAGAAGCCTTGAAAACATTGGAATGCAGACTAAGACCTGGCAGGAGTGAGGCACAAAAGTCAAGATGTTTAAACCTAAATAAAATGCAGAAATTACAAGTGTTCACCATTGTCAAGATCCACTGACATCAAGCGGCTTCCTTTCAATGAAATGTTCTTGGGCTCCTCCTCGGCCACATTCCAGGTTTCATTAGTTGCCACAGTTTTGAAGAATAGCAATCAGGTTCCAGGAGTGAGCTCTGATTAATCAAAAGAATAGTGAATCAGCAGCATTATGACAACTGGTTTCTATCTTAGTGCTCTGAAATACAATGCGTAAATCTATTCCAATTCATTTCTTTTGTTTCCATTAGGTGAGATTGTCTGAAAGATTAACCTTCTACATACATATGAGGGGGAATTTTTTTTACATGATTTTACATTGGTGGGGTCAATTTCCACCCCAATTTCTTCTCTCTTGATGACTAAAGCTGAATTGTTCAAGAAAACTGACAGCCACTAGTTTAGACAAGATCTATTAACCCCTTGCTAACCCAAAGCCTTCAATTTAGATACACATATATTTAATTCTTTAAAGAAAATCTAAATGTGCCAGGGAAGTAATAAGTTGTGAAGCTTTTTTTTTTTTTAAACCTTACTGCTGGAGACTTTAAAGGTGTGACCTTGCTGAGATAATCGCCTTGTGCAGTAGGCAAGTCTGAAAAGAAATTAGCACCTTCTCTTAACTTATCTTTTAAAGCTATTAATCAAGCCAATGAGTTTCACCTTAATTGTGACTTAACTGCTAGAAATCCAGCTAATGATTGTGATGCAACTGATCTCTCAGGCATACAGTATGTGGGCAGTCACTCATAGAAGCAAATTGAAAGCCTGAATGGGTTTCCCAGAAGGAACATAAGAGGACTCCGAATGGGTCAGATCCTCACAGCCTCACAGAAGACAAAAGTAAAACCTTCACCTGGTCTCAGTTCCCTGCAAAAGATTTTGGTTTGTTACAAGACCCTTTGGTTTGGATTTACTTTGAACTGTTCCCCCCCCCCAAAAAAAAAAAAAACCTACTAGGTGGTTAAGTTCCTGACAAATTGACCGGACCAGTTTGACACATTTTTGTTCTGGAATGGAGAAGACACGGGTTCATAATCACAGTGTGAGTGAACATCTCATTTTAATCATTTCAAATTGATTGCCAATGAATGCATGTTCAGCTTTGCCATACAGTAGCATCTAGTCGACTTTGTCTGAAACAGCTTAACAGAGTCATATCTGTTATCTAGTTGTATAGTTCATCACCAAGCTAGACTGGAAACTTGAATCATTCTTGGAAGTAAAATAATGGAAAACCATTTTTACACTGTTTCCAAGAAAACTACATGTTCAAAAGCATAAATTCAAAGCATCTCATTCTTTTCCATTATATTACCTCCAGCAATTGATTCAGAATGTTAAAAATGAGTGTTTCCTTCTGCCCAGTTATACTGGCACTGCTTTGCAAGCTCTAATCCATAATTTTGGCGTGGAATATCTTCTGAAAAAATATTGGCTTAGCTTGGCTTTTTAAAAGAACGGTTTCTGACACATTGTGTCTACATTAGTATAAAGTGGGATAGATAGATAAGTTGGGAAAATGGGATCAAGGAGCAAAAGACAAAGGATCTCTGCTCAACGTTTAGTACACAAGGTGTGTGGCCAGGCCCAGCATTTAGGGGCTGTCCTTAGGGATGTACACAAATATTCATAACATTCAAAATTTGTACAAATTTGGCTGAATTTGGACATTCGTATTTCAGTTGAATATTTTGATACATTCGTATGAAGCTTTGTATGGGATTTGTATGGGATTGAACATTCATATTAAATTCAAATCCCACTACATTCAAAGGGGTTCTATTTGAACAAATACTAATTTTCTTGCATTTGATTCAACATGAATTGAATAATAAAAATAAGAAAATTGTGTACACCCCTAGCTGTCTTCATCTCTGATTGTTCCAACAAGATTTTGGCTTTCTGTACTTTTTTTAACTAAATGGCTAAAATCAAGACTATTTTGAATTTGGATTAAGTTTTCAGTCCATTTGAGATTGCTAGCCCAATTTATTTTGGAAAATGAGAACACACAAGTAGACTATTTTGAGAACAAACCATACATTTTTGGATATGCTTTCCATTTCCTCTTGTCCAGTGACAGACTTTGTTGTGGGCATTGTATTATTGTGCTCAGGAGGGTGACAACACCACTATTGGGGTGGGAAGAGAGAACATGAGTGGAAGTTACTCTTTGCCAGCCAGTATCCTCCTTTCTATCCAGCCCCTGCTAGGAGGATAACGTTTCCCCCATTTTTCTTTCTCTCCTGTCCCTGCAAATCGAAGGACAATGTATGCTCCATTTTCCTTTGGCTATGCGCAAGGGAAACAACATTTCTTTTCATTAAAAGGTGACTTTTGTGCAAAACTGGCACTGTACTTCAGCAACTTTAGGACAAATAGCAAAATATCAGTCTTCTTCAAGAATGTTAGTTGGGGTACAACTCAGCTGCACCAGTTTGGAGGTGCATTCCCTTTACTGACCACTAGCTTCACTATCATGAATACTGATCCCCCACACATTCCCCTCTTTTCACTGAACTCTCTCCCACTGCATATTTTTGTGCAAAACTGCAATTGCAAAGAAAAAGAAATCAAGATTTGGCCTTCAAAAAGCTTTACTGTGTGGTAGATGTGGAATCAAAGTTGTACTTGGGTGGATTCAGGCAGGAGGGGGAGATGAAACAAATGGTGAATGACGAGGAACGCTGCCAAGAAAATTCATGTGCTGATGCAGTGGCAGGGAAATACAGAGGATGAAGTTTGACTTTGCCACTCCTGTGAAGTCAAGATTTGAAGTATGGGACTGCACCCAATCATTGACTGCAGTTTCCTGATGCTGAGCATGAGAAAAACTAGGACAATGAGCAAGTACAAATTAAGACCCTGTTATAATACTAATGTCAGTGTGCCACACCCAAACAGAAACAAAAGAACTGGGAATTCTTCCCATTTTTTTTCTTTATCATGATCTATTCAATTAAATAATTTCTTAGAAATACAAAATATATCACATAAATTTTAGGTAGAACTAGAAACTATTACACAGAAAGGCACATCGGAGTCATTATTGTTCATTAGGACAGATATATTGTTAAAGAGTGAGATTTTCCCTTTCCTGAAAAATAATATCAAATGTTGGAAAAAATGGTAACCCAAATTGCTTTCTAAATTGCATGGGAAGAGAAACCAGCCACTGTGAAGGCATAAAGAGTGTTGTTCAAGGTTGCTTTGCCTTTAACAGGTGACTTTCCATTCAGCTGCCCCTTCCCTCTCACTCCAAGGGCTGCAGAGGTGTGGGACTCCATACCCTCTGTCAAACAGAAACTCAATACATCCCAGTTCTGGAGGAATAAAAATAGTGCATAGAGGAGACAGATACATACAGTACCTGTTGGCAGTTTTATTCAAGGTCACTCTTCCCACAGAGGCAACCCACAATTCAAGACTGCAGAATAGCGAGAAAGGAGCAAGAGTCTGGTTTGATCCCCATGAATCACACTTTGATCCAGTTCCCTGCTGTCCTAATCCACCAGCTGTCACTGCCTTTGCAAAGGGATTGCAACATGCATCTTAGAAAATGCAAAATGAGTTAGTGTAAGACAAAATGGTTAGATTTCAGTACAATATCTTATACTTGGACTTACTCTTATACTCTTAAGTCAACTGCTTTGCATTTCTTTTGTGAGTTCCAAGACTGAAATATTTTTCTGTCTGTCTTAAGGACAAGTAACAAAGGCCCTTTCTGCACTGGGCCTTATTCTGGATTATATTTCCGAACAGGAGCCTGCCATCCCCATGCAGGTGCAGACTATGACAAATCCCACCTGGGGGCTGCTGTAGGCTACACCAGCATGCAGATGGCAGGTTCCTATTCCAGAATATAAAGTAGAATAAGGCTGGTGCATAAAGGGCCATAGTTTGTCTTAGATCATACAGAATGTATAGATATAAGCAGACCTATAAAACTTGTAGTCTCAGAGTCTGTGGGATTGGGGATATTTCGGCACTTGCTTTCCAGTCTGTTGGACAGGAAATGTGCATTAGAAACTAACATGTGCTAGCATTCACACTTACGAACACTAGTACATAACAGCCTAGCCCCAGTGTGACCAGGCACCTGTGTCTGGTCACCTGTACGATCCTTCACAGGGCGGCACCAGGGTCATCTGAGATGACAGCATGCTTGTGTAGCACCTTTACAGCCACCAACTGGAAATAGTGCAGATGGTTACCACCTGGATGGAAAAGGTAATCTTTTGCTCCCATTGGGTTGCTTGAGTGCACAATTTTGTGCACCACAGCTAATAGTCAACCTCTGGGCAGGCAGGGGGCATTTGTAGGCTGTAAACATCTTCTGCAAGTGCAGATGCATCTGCCCAGATGTTGATTAATGGCATACTAGCTGCAGTGCACAAAATTGTGCACTCAAACAACCCAAGGGGACCCAAAAGGCAAGAGATGCTAACCCAAGAACCTTTTTCATTCTCTCTGGTATTGTTTCCAACCATTTTAGAACATTTTAAGACAAGAAGGTTTTTTTTCCTGAGGCTTTGGGTTTTCTCTTTCTCTCACTTCTTGACATGATGTGTGGCATGATTGCTTTACTGGTGGACAAATTGCCTATGTTTAATGACTTCATGTACACAAGCACTGCTTGCTCCTTCCTGGTACAGCCTGTAATCCTTTCACTCATCAGAACAAGGACGGGAAGGCTGTGATTAGATTGGTCATATGTATAATGCAAGTTCCTTTGTGAACAGAGTAGAAGGTGATTCAGTAGAGAGAAAAACATTATCATTCTTCTCTTTTCAAGCTATTCAGCCAATAACAATTGCTATTTGCGACCAGATTAGCCCATTTTGTTTCTCCTGTTTTCCCCTCTGAACTCTCAGTGACAAGACAGAAAGTGCTGCAGCTGAAGAGGATCACTGTGGGGTTCTGCTGGCCTTAATAGAGTGTAATGAAAATTTAAAAATACTTCCAGTGACTTTGATCAGAATTGCCTGTCAAGTGCTGTGCAGGCTGATCCCAGCTAGGGACTTTAAAGAGTGAGATTTCCTTGGATAGACAAGTATGAGTTTCTTGTGCAACCACAATGTTCTATACATTAAAACCCAAGCCTAAAGTGTATAATGCAACCGTGACAACTCAGTTTTTAAACCCATGTGACAGGGATGGAATCTGGATAATAATAAGCTGGGTTGGTATTATGTTTTCATCAAGTATTACTGTCAGGATCCTGTTCTGGCCCAATACACCAAATAACTTATTAATAGTGCTTTATTACAGCATGTAATGAAAGATAATATCAGGAGAAAGTTGTGTGAAAGAAGAAGCACATTAAATAGGCTCTAAATACTCAATGGGCCTTCCTGTGAAGTCTCAAGACCCCCATTTGTAGCCCACCAGTTATACTTTCTACAGAATAATACATAAGAGCTGAAGGCCTATATCTCACCTCCTTTCTCAAGTCAGTAGTTAAAGGCAAGGGCTGGCCTTGAAGATGTGAAATAGATGTTTCCCCCTAACCTAATGCCTTGGGAATGTGTCCCAAACTAATGATACACAAGTTCTCTTTGGAGTTGTTTCCCCTTCACTTATTCAAGACCACAGCCTGTTCTGAGGACCTGGTTACAATGATCACAGACCCAGACTGGTCCTCCTATCAGCAAGAATCTTTAAGCTGAGGTTTGGTTGAATGGGTATGTTGGTGGAGAGCCAAGCTTGAAAAAAGGGGGAGAGGTGCTTGAACCTTTCAGAGTGGTAATGATTATTATTGGGAAAAGTTTCCAATTAGCAATAATTGTGCCTTGGATAATTCTCATTGGCTATGATACTGCCACTGCACAAAGCTATTATTATTGTTAACACTCTGATAAATTCAACTTTCCCTCCACTTTTTCCCAAGCTCAGCTCTCCAACTACATATCCATTCAACCAAGCAAAAGTTAATCCAATAAAAGCAATAGCAAGAACAACTCTGTAACTGAATGTATATAACTAGCACTGTATCTTACGTGGTAGATAAAAATAAATTCAGCTACAGTAATTGCTTACTTAAAAATCAAGCAAAACATGTGTTCACCATGGTTCGCCTAGTCCACATGTGAACCTTACCACCCTGTAGTTTGACAAAGCAGTTGAAGAGAATCTAAAACAAGTGTAATTGATTTGATTCAAACCAAACCACTAAATTTTAGTTCATGCATATATCTATTCCAGAATCACTATTGACAACTTCCCCTATTTTTCTGGATACAGTAGAGCATTTCGCTGAAATAAAATACCCTAGTCAAAAGGGGGGAAAATAAAATGACAACATTTATGTGGCACTTTGTTTTATAAAAAACAAGATTGAAGACAATATTAAAAATAGTACTTAAAAAATGAATGAGCCAAAAGAGACCAATTGGGCAATTCAGCCGTTCACACCAGGAATGGATGCAAGTAGTGAAGTGTTTTTAACACATTCATTCATGGCTAATTCTTTGTGCCTCCAAAGTAGTGGAATACAGCATATATTTGGGCAGATATCCACCATGAGAGGCTTTTTGAATCCCCTCCCCCCGCAAACACCATCACTATTTGGAAGAATTTGGGGGAGGCACTGTGTGACATTTGAAATGGCTCGTGCCACTTCAGTAAGACTTTGCTATGATAAGAAGTTTGTGTCTTTGCAATCAGGAAGGCTTTCCTCCTCTCAGAAGAAGACAAATGCCAGGTCTAGTCAAGGTTAAACTCTGCTGATTTGCTTGCCAATTTAGGAGTACACATTATTCAACTAATAAATTGGACTGTGATCCATGAAATTTTATGCCATAATAAATATGTTGGTTTTCAAGGTCACTGTAACTTTTTCTTACTTCTGAGTCACATGCTGAGATAAATAACCTTTGTTATGCAGGTTAGGATTGCTTTGCTGGATTGTTTTTCTATAAGGACTTTCTGCCACCCTCCTGGAGAGTACATTTTGCTTTGTTATCAACTCCCAGCTCAAATTTTTGAACTCTTGTATCTGCATCCCTTATTTCATCAGAAAGAATAAGCCTTCATTAATGTAAGATGAATTTCATCTACCTCAGCACAGAGTAATGTGCCTTTCTTCTCTCAAACCAAACCTTTACCCTCTCAGCAAAAATCTTAGGTGAAATAATACCATCAGTAGCGAAAGAGAAAAGAAAAGAAGGGAATCACAGTGGATATTCTTTCACTTCAGGATAGCAGAAGTAGCATTACTGAAGACAAAGAATGTCATCTTATGATGTCTTTCAGGCCTTTTCTGCAGCAGCAGCATCTTGTGGAATGTCCTCTCCTCTGATATTTGTGTCAGCTAATGTTTACTTTTGTAAACTACTTCAAAGTTTTATATTGTGGGAGGGAAAGGAAGGGAGGGAGGGGCAACCATCACCTTTAGTTCACCTAAGCACACCAGCAGTAAAACAGTAATGATGTTTGTGATGACTGCAGTGTAACGGTAGGTGTATAGTTTGCAGTTTTAACCCCAGTTGTTTTGCTGGTAAGTGACTGGAGGGTGTGGCTTAAGTTGACTTGGAGGGTGGGGGGAGTTTGCTCCTTACTAGAGCCAATCAGGGCAAACCTGCAGCCAGAGCAGAGGCTATATAGGACCTCGCAACCACAGCTTGAGGTTCTTTCCTAGGGTAACTCACTTGTGGGTGAGCAGGGAGAATTGGGTTCATGACAATCTACTTACCTGAGGGGAGATAGATAGGGAGTCCTGAGTCTGAAATGATGAGATTGTATAAGGGTTAAGTGAAAGGAACAAACCTAGTTTGAATTCTTTTAAGAACTGTATTCAAGGAAACTGTAATTCAAGTTCATTTTCTCAGTAATTCATAGCTGAAGTTCTAAACTGTTAGCTTATGTCTGAGTGCTCATACAAATAAAATCTAAAGTCCCCCCCCCCCTCTTTAAAGAGTGTGCCAGTGACTGCTTTGCCTCTGGGCTTTTACAAAGTAACAAACTGCGGTGCTCTGTGCCTTTAAGAGAGAGGGATACATATCTCTACATACCAGCAGAGTGCCGGAAGCAAAGCCTCTTGTTTACATTCTGAGAGCAAGAGGGGGTTGAATGTGGGGGAACTCTGCCAACTCATAGGCCCAAGTATCTAGAATTGGGTGGATTCTGGATGAGAGAGAGTTGGGCAGTGGGTCACCACAATGTTTATTATTCACCAGTTGTGGGTTCTCCTTTCAAACAGATTTACAAACCTGGCATAGAGGGAGAGAGCAAGTGGATGGGCAACACATTGTACAGAATAGTCTTAATACCTCTAGTGGGGTTTTAAAATAACCTTCAACAAACCTCAACCACATGGCAACAAGTGAAAGCCTATTTTTCCTGAGTTTATTGGCTTATCAAAGCCCACAGGTTCCGTTCTTGTTTGCAGAAGGAGATGTTTTCAAAGGACTGCTGACAGCACGTTTGATGCTACTTACCCGTGCAAAACAGTTCTGCAAAGCTAATGGCCATGCAAATGTCACCAGAAGCACCAAATGAATTCTTGACCTTACACATCATTTATATATTTTTTTCATTTAAAAAAGCAAACAAACTATAAAGTCATTTCCCCACATGAATAGTTTCTGAAGACTGCAAAAGGGCAAAGAGGAACAAGACAACTGTAAGAATCAGTTGTAGTTTATCTGGCCAATTGAATTATTTCTATAAAAACTCTCAGATCACATTGTTTGAATATTTATCTTAGAGGGTAAACTGTACACATGTTTTACATCACCTTCCATCAATCTCTATACTATACATTTCTGATTAAAATTAATTCAAATCAACCATGGCATTCAACAGGGTGATAACAAGCTCGCTCATTCTTTCTAAGGATGTGCACAAAGCCAGGTCCCCCCAAAAAACACAAGTGAATGTGGGGAGCTTTAGCTTTGTGCGTGAACATCCAACAAATACTTGTGCATTAAAGGAACCCTCCACCCTTCCCTTTCCATCCCACCTTGCATCCCCCCAACTCACCTGTGGCTGCTGCTGCCACCATCACAAGCCTGTCTGAGACGAAAGTAGGCCTTCTGGACCTGCACACGCACTTCCCTCATCCAGGAATCGCCACAATTCCTGGACGAGGGAGTTGTACACACACCCCTGAAAGGCTTACCTGGGACTTGGATGAGCATGTGAATGGCAGGAGAGGATGTGACGGATCCTCCATGAAGCCTCGATGAATGCCAGATCCATTCAATTCTTGGGTAACTGGGCCCTTTCGGTTCATCCACAAATGTCAAAATTCATATATATTCATACAGATTTCAAATGGCACAAATATTCATGCACATCCCTAGTTCATTCATTCAAAAGTTCTGCTGAATTCAATGGGACATACTTCTCAAGAAGGCTATAGAAAACTGCAGCCATAATCTGAATCCAATCTTTTTGCCTATAGTTATTGTCATCATGTCTAATATCTGGGGAAAGGCATCTTTGTGAACAGCTAACACTTTCTCCCCCTCAGTGCTGCTGATGTCTGTTGGCAATCTTGCCTTCTCGTTTCTCAGCAGGACTTCTTAATGTAAAAGGTAATAGCACCATCTAATTCAATCTCCCTGCAAGTCTGTTTCATGATCTGCAGAAGATTAGCCTTCTGATAAAAGAAAGCTGGCCACCTGCTTCTCTGTGGGAGCTACTTGGCTACTTCTCTAATTTCCTTTAGAGTAGCTTCTGAAATGTGAAGAACTGTTTTTTTTTTTCTTTTTAAGAGAACAGAAGGAAGAAGGAAAAGTTTATGGGGCTTTCTGTCTAGGAGCTGAGAGTTTGTATCAGTTTTTAGTGTGCTTTGAACTTCTCTGAAGTCTGAGAGAGGCACTATTTCCACAGGGCATGGAAGACACCTTAGTAGGGTATCCAAATTTGCTTGTCTCCACAGTATCCTATGCCAAATCGTGTGAGGATAGATGGAATATACCTGATGACTGACTCTTGTTGTTTCTGTACTGAGATATCAGCAACTTCCAAACTGATTTGGGAGGGGGCATCCATTTGGTCAGCCCCTCAAGACTGTGGAGATGTACCTGAGGTAAGTTCATCCTCAAGAAGTCTTGAAGTAGGACACAGTTGCAAAGAAATGTGACCCTGCTATTTCTTCTGTACATCTAAGTAAAACTTAGAATCTGTGCTTTGCTCTCAGTTGTTATCACACCAGAAGGAAAAAACCATTTGCTATTAAATGTCTAATTTTGAGTACCACAACCAGTGTGAAGCTGATCACTTTGACTAGTCTGTAGTGCATCCTGTGAGACATGCAAAAATTCATACTGTTGTCTCCATCCCTGCATTTTTCATGGATTTGTTGAGAGGGGCTGAAGGTTTATGTAATTTGACATTGAGTGACACCTTGGCTTTTGGTTTGAAGTACAAGAAGGGAAGGAAACAGTCAGGCATCTTGTAATTGTTCATTATAATTCCAGCATATTCTTCTGAGGCGGAGAAATCCCCGATTGCCTATGTCCCCCCCCTTTTTTTAATATTATACATACTTGTCATTTTCCATTGGCCCAGCATATTTTTTCAGAAAATAGAAAGCAAAGAATGGAAGTGGGAGGAGGAGTAAAAAAGGCAGAAGCTTTAAGGAACATTTTATAGTTCACTAGATTCAATTAATCTCCTTTGACAGAGCCAGTGACTCCAAATCTTTCAAACTTAGAAACTGCTTCAGAACACTTCTCTCTTTCTTTGGGATGCATGGGGAGAATTTTTAATCAGAAAAATGAGTACAATATAGTTTGTGAAGTATAATATCAGTGCTTCATTTCCCCACACGTTTCCATGCATTGGGGATGAGTGTGGGAGGGGTGTGTTTCCTGTTTTATCCCCCTATGGCACAGTAAACACACTGTGCTTTATAAACAACATGGTTATTTGTCATCTGTGCAAAACTACTGATGAGTGCTTCAGAAGTACGACAATAATATGACTGATGATCTGACCTGTGAAAACCGCACCCAGTAGAGGGCAGGGAGAAGGGCTAACTAGTCGCACACCATATGTTACTGAATTATGGCTCCCATCATTCTTTGCTGTTTGCCATTTATGCTTTTGCAAATTGCAGTTCAGGAACATTTGGAGGACTACACACTGGCACTCTACAATAGGGTGGCGAATCTGCTAACCAGAGAGAGAGAAGTTTGAATCCCATCCAGAAATGATGACTATAGCACCATTACAGCATTGCTATGGGTCATCTCGCGTGGTGTAGGCAACCCCACTACAGACCTGCTTTTTTGCCCATAAAAAAATGTTTTTAACTGCTTCTAGAAAAGATCCAGCACTGGTTGTGGGTTTTCCAGCCATATCGCTTTTCAGGGAGCTACTTACTTTTCTGGATGGTGTGGCAATTGTAGCTTCATCCAGCACTCATGCGTGGAGGCTGTAACATCTAACCACACATGCACAGAGGTGGTGGCATGCACATCCAGGAATTTGATGGCAGCCAAATTGCCTGGACTGCACATCACCAGAACACCCAAAGAGAGCATTGTCCAGGCAGGAAGCAGTAATAGCAGGGGAACAAGATCTGCTATTGTTGTTTCCTTGTTCTGTATCTGCTGTCTGGAGGTAGCCTTGCTCAGCTAATTGCCGACCTTAGACCAAACACCCTTATCAGGCTATCATCCTTTGTTGTGTGACATGAGGATTATCACTCCAGGACTGGGACTGTCTTACTGCCATTTCACTTGCTCACTACACCAACTTCTCCTCCCTACTCCTACTCCTACCCTTTGCTCTTCTACCCTGGTTGCCACTGTTCTTCTCTCCTTCCTGTGCTAACTGCTGACGCTGTTCTATTTTTATTCTGGAAAATACTTTCTAATACATTAGAAAGGAGAAAGGCATTAGAATGACACTTCATGACATTACTTCTTTTTTAAAGGCTGATAGCGCCAATATTTGGGATTCCAAGGGTGGGTTCAAGGGCCCTCTGTATAAGAACATAAGAGAAGCCTTGCTGGATCAGGCCAAAGCCCATCTAGTCCAGCATCCTCTCGCACACAGTGGCCCACCAAATGCTCATGGGCATCTCAAGCAGAGACAAGGACAAACCTATTCCTGCTCTAGAATCCCAGCAAATGGCATTCATTCTAGTAGCCATTGATACATCTGTCGTCCATAAATTTGTCTAACCCTACCTTAAAGCCATCTAGACTGGTAGCTGTCACCACCTCTTCGGGCAGCAAATTCCATAAACCGATGACCCTCTGGGTGAAGAAATACTTCCCTTTGTCGGATGATCGGATCTGACTCTCCTACCCATCAGCTTGATAGAGTGCCCCCTGGTTCTAGTATTGTTTGTCCAGCAAACAGGAGGTTGGACCAGGTTACCTGTCAGACTTCTCCACCATTATAATCCTGCATCAAGGACAAAGCCAGGTTCTGTCTTTTCACCAAGTACTTCCTAAATTCTGTTAATACAGTACTGGTGCATAGCAGGAAATTGTTCCAATTCCTGCTCTATGTATTTTGCTGATCGGACTTTAGGCTGAACAGCTCAGAAAGAAATTACCTTAACACCATGGGGAGATGAACTATTCATGCAATAATTATTCACGCCAGGAAAAAATATAGCCAATTATCATCATAAATGACTACTCTCTGCCCGCTGAGTCTCAATAGAAATGGCTAACATTAGTCTAGGAAGAACTTCTAAACTAGAATGAAGACCATAATTCACAGCCTGGCTCAGCAGAATTTTGTGATTAAACACCCTCTGGTTTTCATATTATCTCCCTTTCAGAGATATAGGGGGATGGACAGAGAGTGCTGTTTAAATAAAAGTTTTTTTAAAAAATATAATCCATAGTATAATTTTGGCTGCCCATTGGAACCAAAGAACAGGACTCTGTGCTCTTTACCAAAGATCAGCCAGAGAATGGCAAACAACAGAGCATAGAAAAAAGGCTTGTCATTGATGCTTTCTGAGATGGAAATATTAAGTTCCCCAGTACAGCTAACGCTGGTCACTGAAGCATCCTTTCTTAAGGTGCAATCAGGCACTGTTAAAGTGGACCAACTCAGCTTTTCATTGCCTCCATGACAACCATGGGCTGTCTCAGTTTGTATCTGGCCTGACTCATACAGCAAGCCACACCCTTGATTTGGTTTTTGTCTCAGAGCAGACTGGTGAGTATCCGTTGATAGGAGGGCTGGTTGTCAGCCTATTGTCATGGACAGACCATTTGCTGGTGAGGTTTGGACTTACTATGGTAACTCCCCTCTGTGGGGAAGTGGGAACCATTGAGATAGTCCACGCTCGGAGATTTACAGAATCTGAGCGATTCCTGAATGCTCTGGGGGATTTTCTGGTTGGCATGACTGGCGCTCCTGTCAAAGACCTGGTTTCTCTCTGGAATCAAGAGATGAGCAGGGCTATTGACATGATTGCTCCCAAGTGACCTCAGCATGCTTCTAGAGCCCGAAAAGCTCCTTGGTATTCCATGGAG
Source organism: Aspidoscelis marmoratus (assembly GCA_014337955.1). NCBI lineage: Eukaryota > Metazoa > Chordata > Lepidosauria > Squamata > Teiidae > Aspidoscelis > Aspidoscelis marmoratus. Next base: position 55,084,254 of record MTQE01001134.1, on the reverse strand, counting down.
CTATGAGCCATGAAGCAGGAAGGTTGACAGCTAGAGCACAGGTGGTGTAAATCCAGCCATGAGTCTGACTGAACACAGGTTAGAGCACATTATCATGCCATGTGGCGGTGATGGCGGTGAAAAAGGTTTTTTTCTTCACCACCATTGCATCCTCAAGTAGATGCCCAGCAGAGTTCTTTAGAGTAGTAAATAGCCTGATAAAATCAAGCTCAAAGAACCATGAGCCAGGGCCAAGTAATATCTGCCATGACAAATTTGCGAAGCACTTTGAGGATAAAGTCACTCAGATTCGTAGGGGATTAGATGTCACAATTGAACATAGTCCAACCGAAGCATCCAGATAACTGTCTGGTCAAGTTTGCTTTGGAGAGGCTACAGAGTTTAGGAGTTGGAGGCGGTGCTTGCCATTGGTTCCACTCTTATCTCCAGAGTCTATCTCAGATAGTGGCTGAGGGAGATATGGATTCAACACCCTGGGAACTCACTTGTGGGGTTCCCCAGGGGTCTATCTTATCCCCCATGCTATTTAACATCTACATGGAGCTGGTAGGAGAGGTCATCAGGAGATTTAGAGTGAGGTGTCATCAATATGCAGTTGATTTCCAGCTCTCTCTGTGCCATCTGAATCAGGAGAGGCGGTTGAAATGCTTGACAGGTGTCTGGAGGTGGTTATGGGTTGGATAAGGGTCTTGAAAGAGTTGCACTGACTGCCAATTCACTGACTTAGGGTGTTTTTCCACTGTCACTAGAAGTACTCATTGCGTATTTTTCCACTGTCAGAAAGTACCCATTTTTGCACCCATTAAAGACCCATTTGGGTGTGAGCCGGATGATCCCATTTCCACCACGGCACCCATTTGGGACCTGATTGTTTCGACTGACGCTGGGGAAATCCGGATCAAATGGGTACTTTCTGGCCTTTATGTAGACCCCATTAATGGGGTCTACAATGGGGTCTTCAGACAGAAAATCCAGATTAAAGGGAGCCTATTTCCACGCTTGTGTGGCAATGGGGTCTAGAGGAGGCTGGGGGAGGGCTCCCCCAAAAACCTAAGCTTCGAAGTCATTTCAAAGTCACTTCAAAGTCTGTGCAAAATAGCTTCAGAGCGTCTTTGAAGTCTGAAGTCTGTGCTGATCTTCAGAGTGAACTCCGAAGTGACTCCGAGGTCACTTTGAAGTCACTTTGAAGATCAGCACGGACTTCAATGGAGCCATTTTGCACAGACTTCAAAGTGACTTCGAAATGACTTTGAAATGACTTCGAAGCCACTTCAGAGACTGCACCCCCTGTCCCCCCAAACACCTGGGGTGACAAGCAGACCCCTCATGGGTAGATCCGGATTTCCAAATGGGTGCTCCGGTGTTTCCATGGCAGGGAGGCTAGCACCCATTGCTATAGGGTGCTAGACCACCCATGGAAACACATTGGGTACTTCCCTTAATCCGGATCTACTAGTTCTGGATTAAGGAATGTACCCATTCCTTAGATCCAGATCTTCTTAGATCCGGATTAAAGGAGCGCGGTGGAAAAACACTCATTAAGTACCCATTAATGGGCACTTCTAGTGACAGTGGAAAAACACCCCTAGAAGGCCCTAAATGACTTGGGCCCCAAATATCTAAAGGAATGCCTTCTCTTATACTGACCTGCCCATGCCTTGAGATCTGGAGGCAAGGCCCTCCTGGTTGCCCCACAACCCTCAGTAGTGAGGCTGGTGGGTACCCGGGAAATGGCCCCCAGGTTATGGAATAGTCTCCCCCTCAAGGTGCATCATGCCC
>MTQE01001134.1:55072269-55082358 GCA_014337955.1 Aspidoscelis marmoratus | reverse complement strand
GATGCACCTCTTTGCCCTGGCCTTTGGCTAATGTGACCATTTCCCCCCCCACTGTACCTATTAGTATTTTAATATTGTGAATACCTTTTTAATATGCTGGATTTGTTTGTTTGTCTGCTTGTTTGCTTTTAAGTGTTTTTATGGATATTATTGTTTTAACCTGCTGTTTTAAAACTTGTAACCTGCCTTAAGCCCTACAGGTATAGGGTGGGATATAAATATAAATAATACATAAATACATAAATCATGTTCATTTGAATAGGAATGTATCAAAACATTGTATTCAAATTCGAATGTCAATCTTTGAATGTGCCAACTTTAAATTTGAATAGGAATGTCCGAATTAGGCCAAATTTGAACGAATTTTACGTTACAAATACTCTAGCACATCCCTAATATAGAGTCCCTGTTCTGAACACAAGTGAGCAAAAGAAGAAAAGATTCTTCCTAAGGGAAAAAAAACCCAACAGCTGTGAGTCCTTAATTCTCTAAGCAGGAGCCCCATTGGACTTTGTCAGATGTAATTACATAGAATTAATGAAGCATCACTGAGCTGCTGTCAATATTAGGAATCAGATGTGTGCTGTATAGAACAGTGAGGAAAAACCTTTGTATCTGGATTCCAGGGAAATTTAATTGGTTACACTTTCTGAATGCTGTCACTTACAGACCATGCATTTAAGAAAGTATAAAAAATTGTCATCTTTGATTTTGAAGAAGTCACTAAAAAGCCTTATCAAATATAAGCAGAAGGTCTGATTCAGAATTCAGTGCTCTTAAGACATGACAAATTCTGCAACTAATAAATGAAATAGTTTTGTGAATGCATTAATTAGCATGCTTTATTCTATTTCAAAGTTGCAGAGTTAAGAGTAAAGAAACTGAAATCGTTGGACAAAAATGAAATTACCACAGGGGACAAACATCTCTGAAAAACACTTATGTTATGGAGTTTGGGAATCTAAGAACAAATTCGACCCTGATGGCATAATTCATCAATAGTCACTTTAGAAAGCAGTGTATCCTAGACTCTTTCTGAATTTTTCTGTCTTTATGAAACACAACAATCTTTTAAAATCTTTCTTCATCAGTTGCACATAATATGCTTCTCTGACTCATATTTGCTTCTCCTCTACTTGGGGTTATTGAAGAATTTTATAATCCATTTCTGCATTTCATTTTTCACTGAACTGTTTGCCATGCTCCTGCCAATATGTATGCATAATGCTCAGGCAGCACAGTTCTGTGGACAACAGCCACAAAGGACTGGTGGTACGGGAGATCAAATGAGACTTTCAATAAGAATATTTCCCTATCTTTGTGGCCCTCACCCAAGAGTTGCCAGGAGAACAAGGTTTATGCTACAGTAAATTTCAGTATTTTTGCTGGCAGAAACGAGATACTTTTTTAGGAAGCACATTCAGGGAATAAACGAAAAGCATGTAATTGGGATACCAAAGGCCAATTCGCATATTAAGCTTACCTGAAAGCTTACCTGTCCTGTCCAGCGCCGTGACCATTTGCACCATTTCTGGTGAGAGGGATAATCTGAGGTGCCATACAAGCACCTCGGCACCTCAGATGACCCTAAATAAGAATGTGCATGTGCAAAGTGTCATGGTTGCAATGGCAAATGCATGGTTGTGCTGGACTCCGAAAAGATGGTGGCCCCATGCTGGAAATCAGACATGCACCCAGAAACCGGTAAGTACTAGCATCCCCAAGTGTGAAAACTTGTACACATTAGTCGCTAATGCACTTTTCTGTCCAGTGGGCAGGAAGCCAAGTGCAAAACCAGCCCAAGATTCATTTATTTGTACAAGGTTATTTATCTGCTTGCAAGCAGGCTACAGATCTGCCAAACTGGGTGCTAGTGTAGTCTATGGCAGGTCCCAGGTGGGGCCTGCTGTGGTCTGCACCAGCACATGGATGGCAGCCTCCTATTCCAGAATATAGTCCAGAATAAACCCTGGCACAGAAAGGACCCTAGATGAACTGGTTCTTTGCAAACATTGGATTTGTATAAGGTTCATTATTAGATGAAACTCACAAGGTTTGGTGTTCAGCCAAACCTTTGGGTGTTTTCAAATAATTGGTTAGCCCACTTGAGCTTCATTCTCTCCTTATGTCCACTTTCGAGGCTGTAAAATATGCATTATCTGTCAGGCCAGGCTGCTGCCACATGGCCTTCTAGAACTAATGACATTTGAAGCTTTCCAGGAAGTGGTTCTTTGAGGATTTGAAGTCCTTTGGCGTGAGAGTAGAAGGCAGGGAGACCATGAATACCAGGGGAAGGAATTTGTCAAACTCTATCCTCAATAAGCCAGTCTGTTCTAATTTTGGGGATAAATTGTTCTACCAGTAACGAGCTGGGGTTCATTATTAATCATACTAGGAATAATCTAGTTCAGCTCATATCTATTATGTGCTTGTTTCAACCTTTGAAGAGTCTTTCGAAGCCATTTATCCTACACATTTATCCTTTAAGAGGGATTAAGTGCCTCCAATGTGCTTGGGTATTTTCAACTTTTTACTTTCAAAAACCTTTTATCCCCAGTTTCATCTTCACAGCAATCCTGTGAAGTAGCCTGGAAGAGGAGGCAAGGTGTTCCGAATTCACATGCTTCAATCCACATGGAAGCTGCTTGTAGCAATCCTGCCAACCACATGTCCCCTAGATCCCTTGCCCAGCATGACTGATAAAAGCTAGCCAAAGGCATTTAGTCCAGTGAATTGGGAAGTAGTCATTGCCTCAGTGCAAGAGGCTCTGTTCCACTGACTCTCAAACAAGAGTTAATGTGCCCCTTTCTTAAGAGGCCCTCCATTGACCTAGAAGTATTGAAGAACTGTTGCCCAATTTATATGTCCTTGGGGAAGATACTAGAGGTAGTGATTGGTAGTTCAACTGCAGGCATATTTGGAGAAAATTGATTATCTAGATCCAACTCACGATCTAGCACAGTGATGGTGAACCTTTTGAGCTCGGTGTGTCAAAATTCGCAAATAAACCTAGCTTAACTCGGGTGCTGTGTCACATCTAGAAATATTCATAATTTTGTGGTATTTGTAGTTCTAGTAAAGTTATATTTTTGATATACTGTATGTATTTTATTAAAAGCAAAAACAAACAATTCTTTACATTAGTGACTTTTGTTGCTGAATTTCGTTTGCTAAATCTTCAGTTGAAAGTTGGTATTTCATACACTTCAAGAACAAGCAAGCACTACACACCCAGGTGCCAAAAGGGCTTGGCGTGTCACCTGTGACACACGTGTCATAGGTTGGCCATCACTGACCTAGCAGAAGAGACAGTCTTGACTATTGCTTGGAAGCCGTAATGGGCCAGATGCAGATCAATAAACTGAAGCTGAATCCGAACAAGACAGAGGTACTGTGTGCCAGAAGTTTTCAACTCAATGAAGTGAGAATATATCCTGTGTTTCTGGATTTCTTGCTGGCACCTCAGGAGCCATAGGTAGTCAGGTGTGCCTACTTCCCATTTAGGTTTGTTTGCCAATTTCAGCCCTTCCTGGGCAGGAATAATTTGCCACAGTGACTGATGCTCTAGATTGGACTACTGCAATGTGCTCTGTGTTGGGTTACCCTTGAAGATGGCTCAGAAGCAGCAAGGCTACTGAGTCTTAAAGAAATTGCTTTGATTGCTAATTTGCTACCAAGCCCAGTTCAAGATATGAACCCTAAACAACTCAGGCTCCTATATCCAATAGCACCACCTCCTATACAGACCTGTCCAGCAGTTAAGATCTTGCAGGAGGCCCTTTTTATAGTGTCACCTCTATCAGCAATTAAAGGTGCAAGGGCTCATGAGAGGGCCTTCTTTGTGGTAGCCCTCAGATTGTAGAATGACCTCCTTGCTAAGGCGCATCTAGCCCCATCACTGCTTTGCTTCTTTACTTTAGCCTTCAACTGAAGAAGCAACTTGTTTTTGCCTTTCAGGGACTGCCTTCTGTCATTTTAGTGAGCTCTATTTTTAACTGTGTTTTGAATATTGGTTTTATTGCAATCAGCTCTGAGCCCTTAGGGTATAGGGAAGGATAAAAATAAATATTTCCATATGGATTTATATCCTGCATTTTTTCTCTTCATTTTAGCCTCTTAAAAACCCTGGGTTAAATAGAGAGATAGCAACTGGTCCAAGATCACCAATAGCTTCCCTGGCTTAGTTGGCATAAGAACCCTAGTGCCATCACTGTTCGTTTAAGATCAAGAAGATGGGAGGACAGGTGGAAAGGAGAGCTCCGTTTTATTTTCCTAGCAAAGGCTGTGGTTTAATCCAGCTTCAGTCAACTTTTCAGAGTGAGAGAATACATCAGCTAAGTGTCAAGCTGTTTTCTTTCCATGTTAAATTATCCAGAAAACTCACCTTTAGGATAAATAATGTGGAAAGAAAATGACTCGTCCCTTTGTTGATGTGTTCTCTTGCTCTGAAAATGGTCTGAAACTGGATTAAACCTTGGGTGACACCACGGACAAAGTTACACCCATTGCATATTGTTCTGAATATAAAAAGTAGCCTTCGTTTTTTATTAGCAGAAGATCTGTGGTTGGGTTTTTTGTTGTTGTTTTTTTTGCTGGTCCTTCTAAATAAAATTTTAACAAATATTAAAGACGGATCAAACTTGGCCTTTTCATAATTGTTTTTAGGGGCCAAAAAGATGGTCGAGCCCCGGGCCGCCACACGGACATTTCCACGCCGTTCTCTCGGCAGCCGCCGATCCATTTGCAGGGACGGAGGCGCGATGAGGGAACAGCCGAGCATCATCCACCAGTCCTCTCTCTCTCTCCTGATTCTCTTACTACGTCACGGGCTCTCCCACCGTTCCCCCCTCCCCGGATCACCACAGCAACACATTCATTCTCTTCTTTCTACTTCCGCTTACACGTTCGTCGGCCGGAAGGAACCAGACCGGCGAGAGGAGATGACGGATAGCGCGGCTCGCCCGATCGGCTCTCGATTAGCTGAGCCTGGGTCGAGGGGCGGGGTGATCGCGTGGCGCGCGGGAAAAACAAAAGAAGGGCTGGTGGAGGAGCCGTTCGGTTTATCTTGTCGCCGTCGCGGCGCTGCTGCTCCTGCTTCCCATCAGCACGACGTAGCCCGCCCAGGCGCCCCCTCCCGCGCGCGCGCGAGTCGTCCCGCTGCTTTTAGCGGAACATCTGCGTACCTGGTTGACCTCACCTGGCAACAGCACCCCGCGCGCTCCGTCCTCTCCGTCTGGGGCCCCAGTGCAGCAGCCCCGTGGCTGAGCATCTCCGGGAGGCGAATGGTGTGACTTAGGAGGCCTTTGCCTAGTCAGGGCCTCACCCCCCCCCCCCAAAAAAAAACCCCGACGTTCGTGCCCCTTTTCTTCTTTCCCGGCCCAAGGCCCTGTTGCTTTCATGATTGTCTCATTTCGGACTTGAACTCAGGTTGTGAACACAGATGGAGAATAATTCAACAGAGTGGAAATGGTACGCTAAGGGGCAGTTGGGTGTGTGTCAGGAGTACAGAACCAAGTTCATTTTTTGATTTTTTTCCTCAATATAATCTGTGTGATACAGCAATATTATAAAAGAAGTACTGAAGTCCAGGGTCGCTGTGCAGAATATTCTGTATCTTTTGTAACTGTCTTGAAGAGGAAGTTTCAACTGATGCATGTAGCCATATAAGCAATATTCCCCACCTGGTCAGCAGCAGTGTGGAAAAACAGCACTTTTCTGTGGCCATCTTCTGCTTTCCAGTGTATCCTAGGTATGTTCTAGTGATGTCCCATCCATAAACTGCCAGACTATGTTAAGTTGCAAGATACGTTTCAATGGTGAAGGAAAGTAAGAATTGCAGTTTACTTATATGCCAACTCTATTCTAATTTTATTCCTGTTTTCTTGCAGAGGAGAAGCCTGGCTCCAAGCCAGCTGGCTAAGAGGAAACCTGGAGATGATGGTTCAGAAGAGGATGATGATTGGCAACCTGAAGCTGTGAGCATTTTGTATAGCCTTTATTTGTTAGGTTTCACTGCGTATCTATGTTTTGTCTGTCTTGTTTGCCCTTGAAACTTGAACCTCAGGCTTCCAAAATTCCAGCCAACGAGTTATGGTCATCACATGGGGAATGTATGCTAAACCACTATAGTCACACCTTCACTTTAAACCTTGTGTTGTGCTGACTCCTTTGTTTTAAACCATCTTCAGTCCATCCTCAGGTCTGACTGCTCACACCTTTTCATTTCTATCTGTTTTATTTGTTGACTTTCCATTCAGGAAAGTCCAAATGGGGAGTGGAAAGTCTACAAGTAAAATGGATAGAAATGAAAAGGTATAAGCAGTCACACCTGAATATGGACTGAAGAAGGTTTAAAGTGAAGGTATCATCCCAACAGTTTTACAAGGTTAATTGTACTGTCCTGTGTGGCTTTTAATTTAACAGCCTCAAGCATTAGTCCAGTTGTTCAAATTCCTATTTGAATATAAAATTTTGCTGAGTTTATTGGAAATAGGCACATTATTGTACACTTGTTTTTCTATCTGTGATAGTGTGGTGTTTTATCCTTAAAATAAGCTGCTGAGGTTAGGTTCAGCAATATGACTCCCCAAAATCTACTGCTAATCTTCAGGACTGAGCGTGGACTAAGTGTAAAATATTTCTTGGCTGGAGGAAGGGGTTCCATTGCAAATGGTACTTCACAAATGTTATATATGCAACAATAACCTGTTCTTTCTCTCCCCCTTCTGATTCTCCACTTACTCTTGTCTCACTAGTATTTCAAATCTGATTTAAAAAAAATTAGATGACATATTATTCTTTGGAATCTCTTTTTATGATTTTATCAAGCATATTAAGATGTGTGACACCAAGGATGATACCTTTGTTTTTAACATCATGCTTGTGCATAATTATGTAGGTTGTTCAATTAATGCTTTATAACTACATAATGATCGTGCAGTCTGATCTTTTCTAGACTTCGAAGAGACAGAAACATGGCAGCAAGCCTGATATTCCAGAGTGTTACATGTCACCTTTTCGGAAACCTTTGGCTCAGTTAACCAATCGACCTCAGTGCCTTGATGGAAGCAAACATGCAAGTGACTTATTTACATTTTTGTCACATTTGCTCTATAGAATTTACTACCAGAAGAGATGGTGACAGCAAGCGGTCTGGATAGCTTTAAAAAAGGATTAGTCAAATCCATGGAGGTCAGGTGTATCAGTAGCTACTAGAATGGATGCCTGGGTCCTGCCTCCAGGTTGGAAAGACAGACAGGACACTTCTAGGGGCCATTTGCAGATAGCTGAGAGCAAACGAAGGTTTTGCCTTTGCCTTCTCCTTGAGATACCCAGAAGCAATTGGGCCACTTTGTGGGACAGGAGGCTGGATTAGATAGTTCATGACCTCATCCAACAGCACTCCTCTTATGTTTTCATGTTTACCTATATTTTGCATTATATAAGAAGCACTGGAATATAAGATAAACCTGTAATTTGACAAGGAATACTTAGGATGATACTAGGATAAATTATTTTGAAAAAAATGTGCATCTTACATGGGAAAAAAAGTAAAGAATAGTCTTTGGCAAGGAAGTAGTGAGTATTCCAAAGTTACTCCTACTGCTGGAGTTGTTTATCCTCTTACATGTGGAAATTGCTGCCTGGTACCTCGCATTACAGTGGACCTCTGGTCTCATGATGTGCTTTCCGCACGTGAATCTGACTCGTATTTTCTCTGAATGCAGTTCTGTTAGAACAACATTCCACTTGCCTCTGTGGGGCATTATCTGTATGTCTTTCGTACTGTTACTGCCATGTAGAAAAGATTTTTGTGTATTGTTGGGGCCTGTGTGAATGATTTTACTAATGACCCCAGAAACATAAAAGGTGCCTCATAGTTTGGTTTACATTATCTTCCTAGCTATGAGCTAATTGGTTTCCAACACCCTACCAGGAGGTATCAATTTATCCCTACCTGGCTTTTGGTACCAGGTATTTTTGTGACACATTCATAGGGAGAGGTGGTCCTTTATACAGACCAGTCTTTGCCTTATTTAAATATCATAAGTGACATTTATTGTCTGTTTGGAGTAGGAAAGAAGAGAACAGTAAGGCTTGTAAGCTATTTGTAAGGCTTGTAAGTTTGTAAGGCTTGTGTGGGATTTTTAATTCCTTAAAAATGTTATCTATTTTGAAGTAGGCCCTGAAGGTATTTAAATTTGAATACAAAAGATGCAGAGAAAGCCTAGAATTGAGGCTATTAATGGGTGTTTTTCCACTGTCACTAGAAGTACCCATTAATGGGTACTTAATGGGCACTTCTAGTGACAGTGGAAAAACACCCTATGTCAGTTTCCAAATATAATTTACATAATTATGTTTTTATCCAGTCCCAAGTATGGACATTTTGAATAGTTTTTTAAAATGTAACCTCATTGCAGCCATTGTTATCAACTAACCCAACTTATGTTTGTAACATCAAACTAATGAAGATTTTATATTTTAAATTCCAGGAGGCCTTTATCCGCAGTATATTGTCAAAACCGTTCAAAGTTCCTATTCCAAACTATACAGGTAAATCTAGACTGGTGGTTTCCTAAACATAAGTCTAATGAATATAGTGAGGATTATTTCCAGGAAAACTTGATTTGAACTAGACAATACATGTAGCCTTGCTAAGCATCAGGTTTTTTTGCATTGCATTTGCCAGTCTGACCATTGTGTTTTATGAAGGGGGAAAAGTCTTTTGTTGGTTACCTACCCCTGAACTTGACATAATTTAAGTGCAGCCTACCTGAAAAATACATAGGTTTCTAAATAGGATTTGAATTGATTGATTTAAAACTTGCTAGCTAGTTTTGGCTTTGCCAACATTCTATAAGTGTTGGTTAAATATTGGTTATGATCTGTGTGGTGCTAATTTCAGTCTCTAGTTCAGAGGCAGAGCAGTGAATGTATAGTAGTCACAATTGTCAGATGGTAAAGAAAATATTCCATCATTTCCCCTATAAAGTGATATATAAAGAATCTGTCAAACATGTGAGACCTTGACTGGCTGGAATTTCTGCTTGCATCTGTGTGCAGGCAATTTATGCCATAACTTGCATTTGTGTTCTTTGCAAAGGTGCCCCATTAGGCACCCCCTTGTTGCTGATGAGATTTACTCTGAACCTGCTTACCTGCCCTTCTAGTGTTTTCTTGCTTGCTTTCTAAATTCTTCCAAAGCAAGTTTGTGAGTAAACAACTGAACAAGACTTTGCGATAAGCAAGTGACTGAGAACATAGCGGCAGGTAGATGAGCTGGCAGAACAAGCCAATTACTTAGAATAGACCCACCACAAGGCCAGTATGCATGCAGCTGTGCACCTTAGAGGGAATATAGCTTCTTATAGCTTGTGCAACAAATGTAGATAGCAGTAAGTCTACTTTAAAAAGTATCAAGTTTTGAGGGGGAAGAAAATTAGTTATATTGTAGGATATAACTACCTTGGATAAAAATCTTGATTTCATGTTGCTCTGATCTTCCTTCATAGTTTAGTGAAATTTTCAGTCTCTCAGGAATAATGTACCAGACAGATTGTGATAATCTTGCTTTATCTAATCTGTTGCCTTTTAACTCTCACTTTCATGTTTAAATTCCTCTAAAAGTGATACATTTCTAAAATCTCTAGTTAACAGTCCTGTGTTTACTATAAAAGGTAAGTGTACCCATTTTTCTCTGATTTTTTTCCCCAGGGCCTCTGGGATTTAGGGCACTGGGCATTAAACGTGCAGGAGTCCGGCACGCTCTCCATGATCCCTTTGAAGAAGGGGCTCTGGTGCTGTATGAACCTCCTCCTCTGTCTGCTCATGACCAGCTGAAATTAGACAAGTGAGTTGTTCTCATTCAGTATATTCCTACTACCACTCCACTCATATTTCTAAATAATTTCAGTTTGCTGCACTGACCTTCTGCATGATTTAAGCTTTAGTTTCAGAATGTGCCTGCAAACCTGCCATACTGCATGTATTTTATAGGATTGAGAGTTGCCATCAAGACTTTCCATAGATCCTTAAGCGTCATAGGGTGTTTTTCCACTGTCACTAGAAGTACCCATTAAGTACCCA
>MTQE01001134.1:55047661-55057670 GCA_014337955.1 Aspidoscelis marmoratus | reverse complement strand
CCCTAGGAATCATGTAACAAGAGGTACATGTTAAAACATGGCACACTGTTCATTAGAATACAATCTGATTAGCAACACTAGCCTTTGGCAAGAACTAAGAACTTTTATTTGATGTAAATCTACATTTTGACTAGGTATTTCCCACTGACTGGGATAGCTGTTGTCTTTATGAATGTATTTTGGTGTTATATACTGCTTTGTGTCTGCACTGAATCGACTTATGTATAGTTGCTGGGAGTAGTTACCCCAATGCACCCTTTGTTGCAGAATCAAGTGTCGTCGCTGTGTGAATGGGCATCAAGTCAGACCACCTCCAGAGGGTTCTGATTGCACTTCAGATCTATCCCAGTGGAACCACTGTGCTGAAAAACGTGGACTTAAAGACACTGTCCTCAAGTCTGCCTGGGATGCTGCTGTCACTTTTACTTTCTATCACTATTCCCATGAGGAGCAACGGGCGATTCCATGAACATTGCACTACTAAAATGCAAGGAGAGATTCTACGTCTATTAGAATCAGTTCACCAGTTCTCTTTATCACAGACTATTGGGGGAACAGATATCTTAACATTTTTTTAAACAAACAAGTGTTTTTCCTTAAGACTTTGCAAGGACAGTTCTAAAGGTGGAAAACGTGTGTGCCAGCAAAGTCTCTGAGTAGTTGTGATGGCCAAAAGACTTATACTCAGCTGATGTAATCTGAGGATATCTCTTCCAGAGGAGATAAGCCTGGGTATGTCCACTTTCCATATAATCAATCTAGCAATCTCATTTTCCCCTCAGTTTAATTTCTTTGGACAGGGACTAATGTATTAAAGAAAAATTTCAGATGACAATCAAGTTAGATAAGAATTTTTATCTGCAACTAATTGTTCAGAATTGAGCTCAGCCTAGGTTACGGATTGCCCAGGCACAAACAGCATAGTACATATCTGAAGATAAGACAGACACACAGTCTTCCTAATGTTGGAAATTACTGTGAAATTGTTACACTGAGCACTTTGATTTTTTTCAGAACAGACAGTATCTTAATATTTGAATGCAAGATAAACTATAATTGTAAACCTGGCTCATCTTAAGAAAACAAATCAGTGGAGTTTATGCTTAGTTGTGTCTTCTCAGTACTGAGATAGATTACTACTATGAACCAGTTACAATTCTACTGTACAGTTTTCATGGAATAAAATTTGGATTATCACTTTTTATGTGATTATCACTTTTCTGAGTAGAAGACTGTCAATGGGGATGAATGAGGCTATTAAGACTTCAAACTCTCAAAACAAGTTTATCAGCAACCTGTCTAATTGTAGTTTAAAAAACATTGTACTTGAAAATATTCTTTCTGCTTTTGCATACATAATTATGGCCAGTGGGTTGGCCTTTCAGGTGTAGGAGCAGAATTAGACAATAACAGCACAGGAATGAGAACATGAACCCCCTTAATCAGTTGTAACCAATACAGCAATCCCACTTCAGTGTGTTCAGAAATTATTTTGTAGTACTACGAAAGGTTCTCCACATTGGGCTGTGTATTCACTTTGGGTTCAAAGATGTAAATATATATGGGTGTATAAAATAAACCCTTGAGTACAAGTGCCCGTAAATGTATTAGGAACCTCTTTTACATGCTAGGGCAGTCTAAGAGAGCTCTCACTCCTGTAGTATGGTGTGTCTGCACTGGATGGAGGACAGACTGGATCAGGAAGCCAAAATGGAGGGATGGTCTGTTGCACTATACTGCAGTCATTTTGTCTGATATTTGAATCCAGGAGAAATTCCTGATAAGAGCAAATAGCGCAGCTAAAAACAAGTTGCATGAAGGGTAGATGATGACCCAGCTCAGGGGGCGGCAAACTCATTAGTCAAAAGAGCCAAATATCTACAGTACAATGATTGAAATTTCTTTTGAGAGCCAAATTTGTAAAACTTAAACTATATAAGTAGGTACATTGTTATTAACTTAATTAGGGTACTCCTAAGCTGGAAGAGCCACAATCAAGGGGCTCCCGAGCCATGGTTTGCCTACCCCTGACCCAGCTGAATGCAGCTGCAATGTATATGTGATTGCTAACTCTAATAAAAGGAAACTTCCCAGAGGCACGCAGTCTCTCCAGGAGGAAGGCTCCCTATTCCTTCAGTGTTGACTGAAATCCCTTCATTTGCACCAAACATTGCTTGGGTTTCCACACTGGTCCAGTCTTTAAAAAGGTCTATCAATGTATTAGTGGGGTGATATACTGTGTAGATGGCATACCTCATGGTCTAGTGTACCACGGGACCCACTGGGCCAGCACAACGAGTCATACCACAATGGGTCCCCCAGACCTTTGGAGCTTTCAGAGATCCTCTGTGCTGGCTCTAAAGTGGCATGAACTTCGGAGGTGGTGCTGAGGCTTGAATAGTAAAGACTATTAAATACAACTTGAGAATAAAATCAGATAGGTCTACTCAATATTTTGGTGATCTACCAAAGAAAAAACAAAGGCTTAATTTTGAGAAATGTATTAAGATAATTTATTAGAAGATCTTGGCCTGTGTGTGCTTGTCACATCACACTGATGTAGTCTGCAAAGGCCTGAGAAGAGTCCCATGTATCACTGACTATACTGCACATAGCTTTCAGACGCCAAAGAGCTTCTTGGGCAGTGACAATATCTTGGTCCAGCCAGTTTTGATAGAGGCATAGTTTGGTAAACTTTATTTGTTCTCCACGTTGGGCTGTGTAACTTTCTAGCTTCTTGGCAAACTCCAGGAGACCATCAGGTTTGATACAGTTGGAGCTAAAGGAGACAAGTTTAAGGCTAGTTCACAGCTGTTTCTGAATGGCATTTGTATATGAGATTTCCTTACAGTAACTGCATTTAGAATGCACTAGACTGTCCAGAAGGACTCAAATACGTTGAGCTAACATTTCATGCTACCCAGGAATTTCTTCCAGTCAAAGACCCAGGAACCAGTTTCTCCTGTGTTTGCCGGGGAATTATTCACAAAAAAACAAACTACCATAACTGAAGTTAGAAGAGCCAGTGAAATAACGTATTTCCTCCTTTTTCCTTCCCACCCTGTTGGAGAGTAGATGTGGAAAAAGGAAGAGTTAGGGCCACTCCTGGGATCAAGAGTTGCGCCCCTTCAAAGGCAGCATCAAAGCCTTCCAAAGAGCCCCTCACAAAAAGAGCTGCTTCATGCCAGCCGCGAGTGTGCTCTTTGCTGAGAAGACACACCACCTGTAACAGAGATTTTCTCCTTTAACCTTACTATGTGGTTAGCCCACACTCCCTGCTTACAAGAAGTCATTTTGCCTAAATGCCTCTACAGGCTTTAGAGTACTGAATGGGAAGAAAGTAAAGGGTGTTCCCAGTGGAGAAAGATGTCACACTAAGATGTGGTGCTTTTGGAAGCCAATAGGAACAGTTAAGATAGAATGTTCAGAATGAGAAACCTAGTTTTGGTTTCCCTAAATCAATAGCAACAGGACATGGAACTTCACATACCAAAACAGGATGCTTATGTTAGTACCACGGGAAGAAGCCTAAAGGGAAGTCCTAAAAATGAAATTTCTCATCTTTCTCATTTTGCCAGTCTCTCCTGAAAAAGGTTGGTCCCCAAGACTTCGTTCCTGTGATGAGGATCTTCTTCCTCAATATGTAACTGCAATTCCGAGTTTAGCTAAAGACTTTGCAGATACCTAAAGGGAAATAGTAGGATTTAACAGATACTTATCTGTTAAATAATGATTGTTTTATTCCCTAATTATCTCAGGGGACATCTATTCAAAATTTCAAGAGAAAGTAGTGGAACCACCATCACAATAGGTGGTGCCTCTTTGTCACTGTCCCCATGAGTGATGGATGGCTCCTAAACCAGTATAAAAGCCCTTGATGGCAAAATAGCTCCAGGTCTTCTGGAGGAAAAGACTAGAGGTCCAAGAAACAAACAGAGAATATGTGAAGCCAACCATGAATTCAATACAGGAACAAGAAACAATATCTACAGAAGCTCAGAGACAACCCCACCATCACCCTACCTAGTCTAGAGGGGGAGGGGTCCACTTTTCTCCCTCTACTGCCCCAAAGAAAGATCCCTAATGGAAGTTCCAGTGTATCATCTTTGGCGATGGAAGAAAAGCGTGTTAGGACATAGCCAAGCTGCACTTACACAAGAGAGAGACCTGGAGCACTCACCACCTGAAGGCAGCTGCCCCTTTTCTGTACTTGGAATAGGTGCTCCTTCAGGGTGTGTGAGCCTTGACAACCTTAAAGGGGTCAATTTGACTGAACTGTAGAGATCCCACTAGAATTGCTAAATGCTGTTGCTATGCCTGGTTCTGCTGGATCACAGGAGAAGTGTCGGACCACTGGGAATGATCCAGGTGTACCTCAAGCTAGGGAAACGGGACATCAAGGCTACAGAGACACCAAATCTGCTTCACCAACTGATGGTGAAAGAGCCAAGCCTCAAAAGCATACAGAAACATGTTGAAGACCCAGACAGGTGATTGCAGGGATCTAGTCCCTAGAGGAGGAATCACTGTGTGCAGTACACACAAGAAGCCCCTAAGGTACCTCTCCAGAAGAAGTGGATTTAAGGGATGAGCATGACAGAAGAACTGGGACTATCTTGGTAGCAAAACATATCTATAGGCATCATCTGTCATTCTCAGGGACAGTGACACTAAGGTATTACCTACTGTGCTTTTCTCCCATCATCACAAGTAAAAGATTGAGTTTGCCTTTAAAAGTGGACTAGTGGCAAAGCTGTAGCTTTCAAAACTGATAGACATGTTGTGCTATGGTTAGAAGACGGCAGAGCAGATGAGAGTCTTAAGCCCCATCACAAAGTCCATCATTCCTGAATTAGTAAATCATGGGCTTTCTGCAGCTAATGCAATAAAGAACTTGTTCCCTGGGAAGTATACGTTGAGAAGATTCATTTGTAGACTAAGACTTTTTTTAGACGGTAAAAGCCAACAAATAATAGTTCATGGATTCTAGTAAAGCTATGGGATGTGCATGGATACTTGAAACTTAAAATATCTGATTTGAATCCATCAAATGTTGACATTTGAACTCGAATCAGATTTTTGAAAATCTGAATTTGAACATTTGAACTCGGATTTTTGAAAATACGATACAGATTCAGATAATTTGAACGTGTAGATTCGTATCTGTCATATACGAATCTGCAAAAAAGTTATACATATCTTGCACTTAAAACATGGGATTAAAACGAGATGCATACAGGATAATACGGGATGCATGTGGATTTTTATGCAACATGCACAGATATGAATGTTGTTGATATCCATATCTTTAAATACAAATCTTATATTTTAATGTATGGATTTGAATGTTACGTATTTGAATTGGATTTTCTGACACTCGTGCACATCCCTAAATGACACTGCTGTCCCCATACGAAGGACTGAAGAGGACTCTGTGCCAAATGGTACACATACCTTACATCCAGGTGATGGATAGAAGATAGTGAATCTTCAGCAAAAATGTCAGCAAGTGCAACCAATCTGTGATTTCCTAATAAAGGGGGGAAATATTCAAGTTAGTTATGCACAATGCACTGCAGAGAAGAAAAACAGCAGTGACAGAAGTGAAGGCTGACTTACCAATGACGAATTTCTTTAGAGAGAAATACTGGTAACCAGAAAGAACAATATAACACTCTCCCCCAAAAGGGTCTC
Source organism: Aspidoscelis marmoratus (assembly GCA_014337955.1). Taxonomy (NCBI): domain Eukaryota; kingdom Metazoa; phylum Chordata; class Lepidosauria; order Squamata; family Teiidae; genus Aspidoscelis; species Aspidoscelis marmoratus. The sequence goes on along the minus strand of MTQE01001134.1, from coordinate 55,051,976 downwards.
TGGGGCCCTTCAGGTGGATTAGCCATGGCCACCAGCCTGGCTATTATGAACTGATAGGAGTTATAATTCAGTAAGTGCTGGCCATTATGTAATGTGATTGAATCTAGGATAAATGAATTCTGAGGCACAATCTTCAGCCAACAAAAATTAACTGATATTGTCACTTCTGTTAAGATGCTACCCGGTTGTTGCTCAAAATTCCTGAATGACTGCATGAGCAAATGCTTACCATTTTGACTTCTCTTTCATAATACCTTATAGGTCTTCACATTTCCATAGTCTTCATGTGTATGAAGCCCAATGAAATGGCAGAATGCAGGTCCTTCCCAGATGCTTCTCCTTTGCTTAAAACCTTTCTATAGCATCATCTTTCCACACAAAGGATATTGCCGTGCTGATGTACTTAAGAGACTCTGGATGTTTTTCTTTAATAGGAATGTGTTCAAAATGAATCCACTGCAGTATGATGTAGCATGACAAACTCTGCCACTTGCTGTATCATGCATACAGGAGATTTAGAGAAACAGTTCATAAAAGCCATAATTGTAACCCTAGCCTCTTTCTTAACAATCTCATTGCTGCTTTGCATAGCTGAAACTTAAAATCAAGAAAGCAGTATGAAAGTCTACATTTATACATATGGAGCAAAAGTAAAAAAAGGCTATGCAGAAAAGTGCTTGTGAATAATCTTTGAAACTTTAGGAGCTTTAAATTACCTAAGGCCTATTCTATCACATACAGGCTTAAAAATAATTGTCCTGAAATCTTCATCCAAAGCCAGTTGGATTGATGGGAAGAAGAGGAATCAAGGAAAGAGCAGTCAAAATACTGAATGAAGTCTGGCCATGAATAAGATATTTTAGAAATAAGATATTTCAGGCATGTTGCCTTACTTACCCAGCCTATTTCCAGGGAGTTTAAGGCTCTTCAGTGATGAGTTCCTTTTCACGACATTGATCATTTCAGACAGAAGTTCAGTAGTACAATTTTCAAACAGACGACAGAATGAAAAGGTGATTTCTATCACAAGGTGAACACCAAAAACTTGGTGAATACGGTTTTCCCCCATAGTTTGTTATTTTAAAGTACAGTCATGACTCATATAATGCTACAGTTTGATTCTCAGAAAACCCCCATGGAGCTGAAAATAGTATTATGCAAGTAATTGCCACCTACAGAGAATGTGGGTTCCAGGAACCATGGAAGCCTAGTCTACTAATATAAGTCAATGACAATTCACAGGCCAGATCGCAATAGTGAAGCTTTGTGGGAATGCATTAAGTAAGAGAAGTCATTTTATATAAGCACAGTGAGGGATGGTATATTTCTTCCCCTCTTGCACATTCCTTTTTAGCACAAAATATATTTTGCCTCACACCATGCCAGGTGTCACAACACTCAACCACTATTATGAAGAGTTCCAACTCTGTGTGGAATTCATAGCACAACTACAAGAATAAAGGAGGGCAAAGGAGATTTGTTTGTCATTTCACAAAAGTATGGCACGGTCCCTGAATTACAATTGTGAAATCTGTAGGGCTGCATAGAGCTTTTTAAAAGAATACAGCTGTAGTTAATGGCAAATGTACTGGCTGCCAATTTGCTACTGAGATCAATTCAAGGTGTTAACTTTAACATATAAGGCCCTAAATGAGTTGGGACCCAAATATCTAAAGGAATGCCTTCTTCCATATCAACATGCCCATGCCTTAAGATCTGTAGGGGACTTCCTCCCCGTTGTACCACCACCCTCAACAGCAAAAGGGTTGGGCACCTGGGATAAGGCCTTCTCAGTGGTGGCTCGTAGATTATGGAATAGTTAATGTTCATGTTATAATCTGCCCTGAGACCTTTGAGTATAGGGCAGGATAAAAATCAAAGAAAGAGAGAGAGTTTGGGACAGACAGTAGAATGCAAAGTACCTTGAATGTTGGGATACTGTAGTAGAGAGAGGACTTCTTCTGAGTGACCAGAAAGATTGACATCATGAAAACTGAGTTTCTTCAGATTTAGGCTATATTCTACAAGATAAACAAGATCTTATGATAAAAAGTTTGGTCTCCCTGCTGCTTAAGGTTTCCCACCTTAAGGCACTGTGGACAGATTTCTATTTAAAAATCATTGTAAAAAAACTGTGAAGTCCACTTTTGCTTGCACTTCGCATTATCATCTGGATGGCTCAGGAAGCAATCTCCGATAAACTAAAACAGTTGCCACCAGTCGTGATTTAGCAAAATTGTATCTATTATACCTTTGAGCGCAAGTAGGAGAAGCCCAGCTTCCTGGGGACAGGAAATTGCAACGCTATCCAGAGAAAGTGCCTGAAGTTCCCTTGAGGCCATCAACACAGGTACCAGAAGCCTTGTTTGAAGAGGTTCTCTGGGAAACCTGATTTCAAGATCTTTTAGATGGCTCTCTAGGTGGGCGAGAGAACAGAGAGAGATGATCTGGTTATTGCTTACTGATGATCTTCCACAATGAGCTAAGTCTGAGTGAAAAACACAGACTGTAATTGGAAACCAGTGTGCTTCAGATAATTCCAAAATGTTTCCACTTTCTATCAACCTTCTTACTTGTGGAATTTCTTAGTCACTGAAAAAGACATAATAAGACCTGTTGACTCACTGAAATTCTTCATAACCTCAGTCCTGACTTATACTCAGAAATGCATGAAAGATTAAATAAACATACTAAATAAACATTAAATAACCATACTATATAAACATACTATACAAGATGCACTAGGATATAATATATATAGAAAGATGAAATAAACATACTATACAAATATACTATATAAGATGCACTGGGATATAAGAAAACACCTATAATTTACCAAGGAATACTTAGGAAATATAAATAAAAATACAGAACACAGGGTAATTTTAGGGTTTATTTTGGAAATGATTTTGGAAAAAAAATGTTGGTCACATAAGGCAAAAATTACAGCAGTTAACTTCCAAATCAAGCTGTATTTACATCATTTCCAAAAGTTGTGGTGTGCTCTGCAAGGGCTGATACACTAACACAGACAGAATTAATTCATTCTCCACTGCAGTGCCAATGTAACTTGAATGTACCCTCTTAAAGGGTACTGGACAAACACACCCTTAAAAACGGTTTTCAAAAAAAGAGCAAAACCAAGATGCACCTACAGTCTATATGAATTAAACATTAAATAAATGCACTTACTTTATAAAAGAAACTGTCAAAGCTTACCCAAACTCCAAGATCCTGTTCCTGGTCTGTCACAAAAAAAACCCAGCAGCCACCAGGTTATAGGTGAAATTGGATTCTTTGCCTACATGTGCTTCGCTTTGCACTTGCTAAGATTGAAGTGTATTTGCCACTTTATTGCTCACTTACCCAATGTCAAAAGATCCCTTTGGGGCTCTTTACAACCCCTTTCAGTTTTCCTACTCTGAACAACGTAGTGTCATCAGCAAACTGCTCTGTCACTACTTACTCCTACTTCTAAACCATTTATGAATAAATTAAAAAGTACGAGTCCTAATAATGAATCTTTGGGGACCCCACTTCTTACCTCTTTCCACTCAGAGAACTGGTAATTTATTATTACTCTGTTTCCTGTCCTTTAGCCAATTACCAATTCAGGACAACACCTTTCTGCTTATTCCATGACTGATGAGTTTATTCAGGAGCCTTGATGAGAGATTTTGTTAAAAGCCTTCTCAAAGTCCAGACAGCTAATGTCAATTAGGTCACCTTTACACATGTGCTTATTAACACTCTTAAAAAATTCTAACAAGCATATTACCAATCTGTGAGGAGCAAAGTCAGTTTGAGTGTTTGTTCAGGTGGAAAGAGGCTGCAGAGGAATTTGGAGAAATAACTGCTCAAACTCTGGTAGATTTGTGTGGTGGACCTTCTGGGTTTGGGAGTATGTTGGCCAGTTGGAGTGGGATTACTTTAGATGCATAAAAAGTAGGAATTGATGAATAAATAGGAAACAGAGCAGTGATAAATGGATAATTTTCAGAGTGGAGGGTAGTAAAAACTCCAGGGTTTGGTATTGGGACATGTGCCTTACTTTATTCATAAATTATCTAGAAGTAAGGGTAAGCAGTCAGACAGCACCATTTGCTGATGACACTGATGATACTATTTGCTTATGACACTATTCACAGTAATAAAAACTGAAAGAAATTGTGAAGAAGGGATCTCTTGGAATTGGGTGAGTGAGCAACCAAGTGGTGTTACCAGATCAACTTTGGATGTGCAAGTATCATAAGAAATGTTGCCTGCAAAACCGGAACTTGAAATATACCAGGTTTTGATATATGAATTTGGCTTT
>MTQE01001134.1:55021002-55044878 GCA_014337955.1 Aspidoscelis marmoratus | reverse complement strand
CGCATCTTCAGTTCTGAACTTCTGGGCGTGAAGAAGAGTGTTGGTGAGAATAATGGAAGATGGCTTTCTATTCACTTTTCTACCAAATTTTTATTAAAGGTTTAAGGCCAGGGAACTTTTTTAGAATTAGGGCTAATTTTAATTTTCTTTTGGGCTTTTGTATGTTTCTTTAGGATTTGCAATTGTTCTTATGTGAATCTTATCCTCATTTTTAGGGCTCCTAATCACAAAAGGCAATTTTATTATGTTTTGGGGATTTTTCTTTGCTGCATAAGTTCATTATTTTTGGGTCTCAGGAAAATGGGGTAAACTTAGTTTAATACATAGAGATGTGTTAAGGGGATTTAGTCATGTTTGGATTTTTGGGCATGTCTATCTCAGCTCTTCTAATGTCTAATAGGGTTCTGATAGAGCTTCACATCTTATTTCAACTTCTCTTCTGTATTTCTAATAAATTCTTTACGCTGATTTAACAAGAAATACTGGCTTTTGAGTTTAAAATGATTGTTGTCTGTTTTCTGGTTATTCCTCGTTATTAAATCCTATGTAAACGATCTATAAAGCTGCCTATTCCCCTAAAAAAGGAGTTAAATTCGGTGTTCTTTGGGCTTCAAAAATAATCCAAATTATCCAAATTTTACTCCTTCCACTCTAGACTGGAGCAATATTGGAATCATTTAAGAGCGGCAAGTGCACTTCTTAGGTAAGTGCAAAATAATGCAGAGTTGACCACAAACTAACTGAAATCAGCTGAACTAGAACAACCACATGTAACTGATGCAATTATAATACACACAAATAGGGAAATTGCCTGTTGTGTCAAATAAGAGTTAGGCACTGCTATACCTGGAATTTCTTCTTCCAAGGGTAACGAGCCCAGGTTTTCCTCTGGTCTGCTGCATTCTGCTGAAGCTTTGAGATCAAAGCTAACCAAGAGTCTCTGAAGCAATGGAACAGCACTCAAAATAGACTGGACAAGATTCATGCAGGGAACATGTGCAAACATGTCGCTGATGCAGACCACACGCAGGCAGTAATTACTGTGATAAGAAAGGGTGCGTAACCCAGAGAGGATGCTGAAGATACCAGGGCCCAGTCCTGAAATCACATTGTAAAATACACATTGAAAACACACACACACCATACATTATCATTTAACCTGTAAGAGCTGCACTCGCTGTGTCTTACACAAATTTCCAATCAAGATGCAAGAGAAGCTCAAGTATGCTTTGGAATACAGAACTCTATAAGGTTTGCTCAGGCTTTCCAGAGATTAAAACAGCAGTAAGAAAACAATGGCAAGGCAAAAAACTTTAAAACTTGTACTGATGAGTGCATTATTGGACTTTTTCAACACTTCAAGTCAAACAGTAGCTACAATGTCCCTTTTATGCTCTTTCTCCTTTATTTGAATTGGGTCCACAATACTGACCTCAATTTTTTTTTTTAAGTTTCCTCATTTATTCAGTAGTGATCAAGGATCTGGAAGCACGGAAAGCAAAGTTAAGCAAGCAAGCAGCCTGAACTGACATTTAGCAACCAAAATGAAAGACATGTCCTTCTTTCTGCTCGCTCTCTTGGGCTTTTCCCTACAAAGGATGGATGGGTTTAAAGCTCAAGCACTTCAATACACAAAAAGCAACTGATGGACCATTGTGTGAGACAAGATGGTTCCTCTTATGTTTTGTGAACTGCACACTCAAGTACAAAGGAACAAAACTCTAATCTTTCTACATTCTTTTTTAAAGCTAAAATATTTCTTGACAAGACTATAATTTTTCACTTACCATTCAACGACAAAACAAGCTTTTCTAAAGATACCCAGGAGCTCAAAAGGTTACCCAGCATTTGGCATGTGTTTCTGTTTAAAGAAATGGAAAAGATTTCAAGTGTGGACACACTGTGGAAGTGGCTTGTTGGATTTGGAGCTGTTAACCCAACAGGATGTACTTGTTCCGTGCAAATGGTATTAGCACTGCTGGCAGCATTTGATGGAGAAGAGAAACAGTGAGCATGATTCTTCCCCCTATCACTGCTACTTCTTTTGCTATACTGTAACTTATCCTTCTCTTCGCTTGCAATTGCAAAGACAAAATCATAAAGGTCTTCTGACTCTGTATCAGCTGTTCTAGTCCTCTGATGGCCATCGTCTTTCGTGGTTCTTACACTCCTACAGGTGTTTTGAGCAGTTCCCAAAGCAGGGCCATGCTGCGATGCCTTTCCCGGAGAAAAGCTGCTAGGTTCCTCTCCTTTGTAAGTCTCTGAATTGCTACTCAGTCTGCAATCCACTGGGTGTTTAGAAGTCTCAGTGCCAGATTTGGTAGACTCTGCTGCACTTTCAAAGCCTAAAACAGATTTTTGAGGCAAAGTGGGCAATACACTGTCACTACACTGGGCAACTGAAGATCTGTGAAAAAGCCGGCTTGAAGCTAAAGGAGCTTCGTTCCCTTGATCTAGCTTTTGTGCCTGGTCAAGAGATTTTTCTCTGCAGAGGAGGCAAATATTTTCTAGACCCTTCAGTGTTTTCTGAGGGTGCCAAATCCCAGCACTTGACTTTAAAATAAGGGCTAGAAGTACTGGATCCGGCTCAGGCCATGAGTACATTGATAAGCAGCTTACAGCCCCATGATGAATTAAGCGATGAAGGAACAATCTCAACTGTTGTTTAGTAGACAGACTGCAGGAAAGGAGATGACGGAATGTTAACGATCTGAGTGACACAGCCAAGTTTTCAAGAACCCGCTGGTTGTGTTTGGCCATAAGCTCCGATACTCCTTCAAGCATGTTGTAGACAGTCAGCTGGGTAACATGTTGGGAAGTGTGCAGCAGGGGCAAAAAACTTGGATCATTCAGTTGTGGATATGAAGACACCTCCAGGGTCCCACGCAACACATTTGAGAAGAAAGTTTCAAGGAACTTTTTCCTCCAACACTTAATGCTCTGTAATCAAATAGAATAACAACTGTAAATTCTTGGTAAAGGCTGATCTTACAACTTCACCTGAGTACAGACAGGTAATTGGTTATATTTAGACTTGTTCAAGAATTCAGATGTATAGGAATTACTTTTAGTCTTGTAACTGTTCCTTCCTTGATGGTCTTGCGTGAGAAGGAAATGCCAGCCAATTCTACCATGAAATTTAACTACCCAACAAGGAACTAATGCACTGAGGTGATAAATGTGTAGAGATGGGAAGAGCATGGCTGAATCATCCTTTGTGTAGAAATATTTGCACACAGAATTAGAAGTCAGGGACAAAGTTTTCTTCTTTGCCCATGCTGGTTCGTTTCAGGTAGGAATATGTTTCTGAGGGAAAATATCCTGTTGCAAAAGTCCTTTGTTTGGTCTGGAAGTCAGCAAGGACTCAAGAATTAAGGAAATATACTATTTATCGTGGTAATGCGTATACATAAGTTTCTTAGTTTCTATACATTAATAACAGGTCTAGTTTAGTCTTTTGGCCTGCTAAAAACAATAAAAGATAGTGATTCATCTTGCATCTTCTTACTACAATGAAGAACCAGAACAAAAGCATGTTCAGAAATTTGACATGGATAAACAAAAATATTTTGAAAGTAAAGGAACATTAACTCTCCATTAAGCTATGCATGAGTAATTCCCTAGTGTAGTTTGGCAAGGATTTCTACAGTAAGAGATGCCATTGAAATTATTCTTGAGCAGCACTCACGTTAGCCATGACTGAACATCAGATAATTAGGGAAGGTGGAAAAACTAATCATAAGAACATCAGTTTTGCTGATTTAACCTACCTCTAATCTAGACGGTCTTGTTTTCATGATGTCGAACCAGAGTTTGCACCATATAGGTTGGGTTGAGAGTCCTGATGAAGGATAGGATTTATTTTTAAAATCACCACTAAAATGTTATTTTGATAACTAGTCTCAGCTGTTAAATTATATAAGATTTAAATGTATTAATACAAGTTAAAATAGTACCTCTATACACCCTCGCTTGAAAGCATATCTTCTGAGTAGTACTTACTTTGGAGTACTTATGCATAACATTGAAGTATATAACTTTATATATTGTAAGCATCCCACGATTGATGAAACACCTACTTACATTCAACATCAAAATTCTGCTTCAGATTTAAACTAAACACTGAAGTTAAATTATTTCCGCCTTTGTTTTGGTCTCTTGTAAACACTAAAGTATCTTTCAGCTTTGCTATTCAACCAAAGCATTCAGATCAACTTGTTAAAATAACAAACTGAAAATTATTTGACACTGTTAATTAACATTCTAAGAAATGAAGAAATGTGGTAAGTTCGGATTGCATTCATCATTAAAAAGTATTAAGAACAATCTGATGTGTGAGTGATAGGGAAAAAAGTGCCTTAAAATACTTGATGAGGAAACTAGTTTTCCCAAAATAGAATAGGTTTTAATGAAGCAATTTCTGCTGTTGTCCATAACCTCCCATATTACTAACCTTTTCTGACAGCAGTTTCTTCAATTCGTTCTAGGTAGTAGATGTTAAGCAGAGGCAAGATACCCTGAAGTATTGGCCCTGGAAGTGCTGTTGGGAAAAGAAAAGAATTTAAAACAAATTGTCAGTTACTAACTATAAAAATAAAACATTAATGCACTTGATGAAATCCTGGAGAGGTATCCATTTGGGTATTCTATTCCTAAGCGCTGAAATACTCACTTTGAAGTGCATTAATTAGTATATAATTAGAAGTAATCAAATCACTATCAGAATATTTTATGAAAGCCACAAGCATTTTAATTAAACAAATTTCTGTATCACTCTACACACTGAGGTCTCAATTAAAACATACTTCACTCCCTTGAAAATTGCAGGACAAAATGTACAAGGAACTTTAAATGTCAAAAGCTTTTGTGAATAACGTGTCTTAAGAAGAAGAGCTGGCTTTTCTACCCTGCTTTTCTCACCCATTTAAGGGGTCTCAAAGTGGCTGACAAAGCTGTTGATTCTTCTCCTCACAAAAGAACATCCTGTGAGGTGGGTGGGGTGTGAGAGCTCAGAAGATAGCTGTGACTAGCCCAGGGTCACCCAGCTGGCTTCGTGGAGGAGAGCGGAATCAAACCTGGTATTCCCAGATAAGAGTCCAGCTCCCTAACCATTAGGCCAAATGGCTCACAAAAGATAAATAATGTTGATGTCTGGCACACCTCAGTGAAGAGACTATACAACAGTCTGAGAACCACTATCTAATGCATCAAAATCCCTTGACAGAACTATAAGGGAGATTCTTTATGTCCTCAACCATGTTAATTCTGACCTCTTGAGTCCAATATCACACTGATGAATAAAATGCATCACTTTTACTTTCTGCACTGAGATTGGGTCTGTAACTGGATTGGTGTACATACCCCATCACCAGTTGTTGACAGTTCCATGTATTGGCCTATATAGTCTATTTCCTTCAAACTTTTATGTTAATCCTGACATCAAATTTGCAGCCTAAGGGTAAACATTTTAATCCAATAGTTCCAAGAAAATCAGCGGAGCCTCCTAACAAACAAGCCTACATGGCTCCACTGCACCCTAAATGCATCACTCATATGTGAGCAAAGTGGGGGCAGGCTGAGTTCTGCCAACACTTTAGAATCTGCTCAATAGAAAGTAGAAGAGAAGAAGAAGAGTTGGCTTTTCCACCCGCTTTTCCCACCCATTTAAGGGGACTCAGTGCGGCTGACAAAGCTTTCTATTCTTCTCCCCACAAGAAAACACCCTGTGAGGTAGGTGAGGCTGTGAGAGCTCAGAAGAGAGCTGTGACTAGCCCAAGGTCACCCAGCTGGCTTCATGGAGGAGGGGGGAATCAAACCTGGTATTCCCAGATAAGGGTCCGGCTCCCTAACCACTAGACCAAACTGGCTCACAGGATAGCGTCGTAGATGCCGCTTTAGTTGAATGCATTCTCATCTGTTTTAATCACAAGGTGCTGCAGTCAGAGACCAAATCGGTCTCTGGCACGTTCGTTGTATGGGAATTATCAACATCTTAATCTTCTGCGCGTTTAACCAGAAGTCGTTTCCACGATGCTCGTTGGACCTTTCTCGCTAGTAACTGTTTTAATCGTGATTTAAAGGGCTTCCTGGTTTAGGTTTCTTCTTTTTTTTCGGCTGCCCTGATCGTTCACCGACGTTGTCCGTGTTGCCGTGCAACACGAGAAATCCAGGTCGTATCTCTGGCGATCCCAAGCTTTCCAGCTTCTTACCCCAAACCTCTCTTTCCAGGTGTCCCATGGCAGAGCTGACTACCGCTCCGCTTAATTCAAAGAGACTGGGGGGCTTCCGATCAGCCGCCACCTCCTCCCCTGACTTCATCTCTCTCGCGTACAGGGCAACAGATCGACACTTGGGTGGATTACGCCATCTTGGGGAGGTCGCTTCTTCAGACCTACAAATGGAGCCACAATCGCCGCAGCGGCGCTTCCCAAAGTCAAACGCCATTGGGGGAACGGAGTTGGCGCCCGTGTGAAGTCACGCACGTGCGACCGAGACGGAAGCGCCATCCTGGATGTGGGCGACGGGAGCCATGTTAGGAAGGTCGGAGGTAGAGGCATTTCCGGGAAGGTGACCCTCGGGCGTCCTTCTAGTCTAGCGAGGTGAAGAAGAAGACTGAGCGCACGATTTGCAGAGATGGGCTGGGAGGACGAGAAGGCGCTGGAAGGCCGTGCGGGCGACCCTGAGGTGAGGGCAGCTGATAATTCTTCAGCCTTATGCTAGGGCTTGGCAATGTGTTCCCTCTCATTTCCCACCGCTTCTTCTCATTGCCGAGGCCTCGCTCTCTGCCTCGCTCTTGGCTCCTTGTAATTTATTCCTTCTTCCACCAGGGCTGTGGTCACATCTGAGGTTTAATCCAGCTTCAGTCCACCTTCAGAGCGAGAGAACACATCTGCAAAGTGACCAGAATGTTTCTTTCCATTATCTATCCCAAAGGTGAATTTTCTGAGTTATTTTAATACTGAAAGAAAACAGCGTGTCACCTTGCTCTCACTCTGAAAGTGGACTGAAGCTGGATTAAACCTTAAATGTGACCACAGCCCAGAATGGCTAAGGCTGCCTTCCCGAGTCCGATCTTCTTTCTTGGTAGGGAGGTCCATTCAACCGAGGGAGCTTTCGCTTCCAAGTAAGTGTGCACAGGGTTGCCCTTTATCTCCCAGCCTTTAACTAGCCAGATCTGGTCATGTAGGATGAGGAAATGAGCATTAGCTTAACTTGTTAGGATAATAAACACTCATTTTGTCCCAATTGTGGGTTTTTCAAAATTAAACCGGGTTTATGGTGGCAGACAGTTTTCTTCTGCTGCTGATGTCTTTCATGTGCCATCTTACCCTGGTAAGCAAGCTTTTTCTCTATTATTAATGCTACATAACACAAGAACATAAAAGGAGCACTGCTGGGTCACGTCACAGCCCATCTAGGGTGTTTTTCCACTGTCACTAGAAGTACCCATTAATGGGTACAAAAATGCCATTATGTACCCATTAAGTACCCACTTCTAGTGACAGTGGGAAAACACCCCTAGACTAGCATCCTGTTCCACAGAGTGAACTACTGTTTTCTTCTGAGCATCTCAAGCACAAGATGAAGGCAAAACATTCACCTGCTTTGGTGAACCTGCAAACGGTCTTTAGAGACATTTCAAACATAGAGGCAGTATCTAGGCATCCATTCTAGTAACCGTTGATACCCCTGTCCTGTTACTATGACTAATTTCATATCATGATCATGATCTTCATTTCTGTATTGCATCACCTGAACAATTCAGGCCAAGGAATAACCAAAACTAAACCAATGCGGAATTCAATCATATATGTTATATAGCACAGTGAGGAAAGAAGCGGACACTATATTGATTGATTTGACTACACATATGGCTTATACCACAGTCTTTCTAGTAATTTTGTGGTTGTATTTTCAAGTACCTTACTTGTAGAATAATGGTTAACTGGTCTTGTTCCGCAGCCTTGTGAAAGGTTTTAACTCTTTCTCCACCCTCTAAAATTAACAGTTTGTTGGTTTTGAGAATAGTTTGAGTGCTTTTATTTAATGCCATTTATATCCAATCTTTTGTTCACAGAGTTCAGACGTCTTTCCTTAATTCTTCCCTCATAATAATCCTGTGTGGTATGGTAGGCGGCGAGGCTGTGGCTGGCCTAATATCAGCCACACAGCTTGTTTGGCCAAGGAGGGATTTGAACCCTACAATTTTTAGATCCTGTCCTTAAGATTGAACAAAATGTCACATGCAAATGGCAGAACATTTCCAAGTTCATTCTGAATTTGTCTATTTTTGCAGGAGGAGGAGGAAGAAGAGGAGCTTGTGGTAAGTACTATGAATTATAATGATAAAGGAAAATAGACATTCTCCACAGGTGCTCATGAGACTGTCAGACAGCTTTAAAATGCCTCTCCATAAAATTGTCTTTGCAAATAAGAGATACTAATTGTGGTGGGGAGGGAGGTGCGCTTGCACACTTTAGTCATGAACAAGGTACATTTTTATTTCAAGTCTATATTGTTCTTACGTATTACTATACTTTTAGTGCAGTTGTAAATCCAGATCATGAAGGAGATAAGGGATAATGAAGATATTTAGCCTCTAACCACTATTAGATTTCATGGGGGTGGGGGGTGTTCCACTAGCACTAAGTACCCATTAGGGACCCTTTAGGCTTAATGGGTGGCTCCGGAGAATCTTCAAAGATTATGCCAAATCACTCTGGAGATTCTCCGGAGCTTAGCCAAAGCTCTGTGGAAAGTCCGCGCAGAAATGGCCTAAGTTCTGAAGTCTGTGCCATTCTCTGGAGTTTTCTTCAGAGCCGTTTTCTTTGAAAAAAACCATAGGTTGACAGATGGGCCCAACGTGAGTAGAGTCAGAATCGCCACATGGGTGCTCCAATGTTTCCACTATGAGCATGCCTAGCACACATTGCTGTTGGGTGCTACACTGCCCGTGGAGACGCATTGGGTACCTCCTTAGATCCTGATGTACTAAATCCGGATTAGTTGAAGGACCCATTTCTTAGGTCCAGATAATCTTGGATCCGGATTAAGGGAGGTAAGTGGAAAAAGCCCCATGGTATCCCCCACCTTGGCTGTAGGTCTGGCACCCAGAGAGTTACCATGGCAAATGGGGTATTCCAGGGATGTGTAGGGAGTGGGCCCAGATATCTGACCCATTTAGTCATATTGGAGCTGGTGCATAGTGACGTAATTGGTTGATATAACTAAATAAAAGATAACCCTCAGCTTTAGATATTAAATGATATGAGTGTAGGTGTTCCACATTTCTTAGAATGGAGGTTGTTTGATGACTTGGATGCCATACCTGAGAAGGCACCTTTTGGATGAGTTTTGGATTGAATGGCAAACTAGAATTCCAACTGTAATATCCATTCAAGAGCAGATTAGGATTTGCTCTTAATAATGTAACAACTTTTACAGTGCTGTGTGTATTGTGATGATTTATATAATTTTTAAAAATATTGGTTGAAAACATGTTTTGCTGGATCAGTACTTTTGCTAATATCCAATGTAATACAGAATGCTACCTTATGATGGCTTGCAGTCGGGTATTTTAGTGGTAGCATCTTCCTTTTGGAATACTTACACCTCTTCTGTTCATGAGGGGCCTACTCTTATAGCTTACAGGTGCCTATTAAAGACCTCTCTTTGAACTCCAGCATTTCCTGTGTGAAAGGTTGTTTCTTCCCTGGTCCAGTCAGTTTTCAGTGTGTTTTGCATTATTGTTTTTATTCAGTGCACATTTTTAAGCCTCATGGCAGGGACCTGTCTAAGATTAATACGATATTGTAACCCACCCTGAGACCTTCAGGTGTAGGGCGGGATAGAAATATAAATAAATAATGTCTCCTGTAAATTGCTTTGAGATGATTATTTTTTTGAAGGAAGAGGTGTATATAAATCACTGAAATACATAAATAAAAATCCTGTGGAACATTTTTCAGAGATATTAGTAAGAATTTACTGTTTTGCAACTGCATGTTTTTTGAAACATTCAGTCTGTTAGGTGATGAAAAGATATAACAAATAAGGTTGGTTTTGGATGCCTACTTGTAAAGCAGCAGTTCTTGGGTTTCACAGATACTTACGAGCCACATTGGTTGGAATAACAAAGATAGAAATATGAAGTTAGGTTGTGTTGAAGCAGCATGGATTAAATGTTGCTGACTTGCAACTAAAGATAGGAAGGTTTGGAAGAAAGTGGGGACACCGCTTCCACTGTTTCTGAAAGAAAGCTCATAGTATCTGCTCTTGTAATGTTCTGTTCTCTCCAAGGTACAATTTTTTTTTTTTTTGTATTCTGTTTGTTGTGGCACATTTGAACCTTTCACTTACCTTGAAGGCATCTTCGTTTACTGTTCTTAGTCTGATTTCTATTTTGATTTGATTTAATCATCGCTTTGCTTTTAATTTATATCTGTAGTTTTTCTTCTTGGTTCTACTGTTTTTTTGTCTTAAGAAGACAGTTGTTAAGAAGTACAAATAAATCAATACATTTTCTTTCAGGATCCCTTAACTACTATTAGAGAGCAATGTGAACAAGCAGAAAAATGTGTAAAAGCTCTGGAGCGTTTAGACCAGTGTACTGAGCGTGTAACATCCAGGTCCAAGACAACAGAGGAGTGTACAGAAGAACTCTTTGACTTCTTACATGCTCGAGATCACTGTGTAAGTTTGCTTAAGAGCGACTCCCTAAATGAAGATTGGCTTGTATTTGATGCCCTCATTAACAATTTTTAATCCAGAAATTAAGTTCTGAAGAATTGAAGGCTCATTTTGAAAACTTTTCCATGCCCGAATAAAAATGGCCAGGTTGTTCCAATACTGTTCTGACCAGTCTTTTTCTGCAGGATTCTAACTCTAGTATTATTCTTGGCTGCTGTCAAGCTTTTCTCTTTGATTATCAAAAAACAATTTACTTTTAAGTTCTAATATTGGTTTTATCTTCATTTTGTTCAGTCTTTTAATTTACCTTTATTTAATGTACTTATTTTAGCTGCTTATGGTATATTTATGCTTGGGGTCTGTGACCAATATTGAAATGTTCAGACTTTCACTGTGGAGGTTCAGTGCTTTGTAATCAATTTTCCAGGCTGAAAGCAAGTGAGAATATATTGAGGAATAATGAATGTTGCTTCTAAAGGGGCGATGACAGATGTTCTGCTCAAGGAAGTGGCCTACAATATGTTTGACAACCTACCCCATACTTGTAAGCCATTGTAGTTGTATAGTGGTTGATGGTGTGGGCAGTGTAAGAGCATGTGTCTTCTTAGAATACTATCAGCAATGTATGTATTTTTTAAAAAGCTTTATTTTAATGATTTTTGTTTTGTTTCCTTGCTTGCTTTTCAGGTGGCTCACAAACTCTTCTCCAAGTTAAAGTAGAGGTTTACATAACCTGATGAAAACTTGAGCATGTTCCATTTCAGTGAAGGCTGATATTCGCTCATAAGAAGACTTGTCAGGTGGTTGGAGCTGTCATCAGGATGCATTCGTGTTCTGTAGAAGTTTTGCAGCTATAAAAATGTTTGTTGATTGCATATATTAAATATTTTATGCCAAATGATAATGTTTGCTTCTTTCAACATCTTGGCTTGCTTGAGATGCAAAACAGAATAAGTTGTTTGGTTTTAATAAAAAGTTTCATGCAGTTGCAACAGCACCATTATATATTGTTTGCTTCATGGTAGTGGGTTCTTTGCATTATACGTGGTAGAATGGAAGGCAAGGCAACTAAAAACAGTAGCAGGAATGAAATAGAACCCTTGGGATGTGAGGCATGGTTTGCACTTCCATGCAAAATTACATGAAAAATAACACCACTGGATTATACATTAATCAAGCTAGATTGAAAGGAACCTAGAGAAAAGGAAGTACGCGGTAAACCCAACTCTGAATATGGTCAGTCATCACTTGCTTGTGGCACAACATCTGCAATCTGCCTTATGTGTTTATTTTGGAGTATTTATATCCAGTTCTTCACAAAGATCCCAACAATCAAAGGATAAAAACAATAAAGCACTACAAACAAATAGTATTTATTTATTATTTATATTTCTGTCCTGCCCTATACCTGAAGGTCCCAGTCAGATATAATCTTCCCTCTCTGCCAGGACAAGAGATGAAGCTAAGCATCAAAGGCCTGGGAAATCAGGCGCCCAAAGACATACAAAATTGGTGCCTGTCCTACCTGCAGAAAGAGCCTGATCCAGACTCTGGGGGGGGCACCCTAGAAAAGTCCCTTTCACGTGTCATCCACTGCACTTTATCCCTTTAAATCGCGGCAAAACTTGTTTCCACTTTACATTCCAACGAATAATGGAAAGGCATAAATGGGTGTTTTTTCACTTAGCACTTAATGGGTACCCTAGTGCTAGTGGAAAAAAACCCTAGCACTACCCATTAAGGATCCTTAATGGGTCCTTAAAGGGTACTATAGTGCCAAGTGGAAAAACACCCAATGTGTGCTAACGTGACTATCTCAATTAAAAAGGTGTATTTTGCGGGGGGGGGGGAAGAATAAGTAGCTGATGAAAAGGGTCGCGCCAAACGCCTGGGGAAACTAGTCCTAAAGAAAGCGCCTCCCATTGAACGACTTAGTTCTCAGGTGGCATCTTAATATTTTACCTCCCACGTGTTTTTATTTTTACTCCAGTTAATTTCTGCAATTGTAGTTTCTCTTTTCTCTCCAAAGAGACGGGCTAGAATAGGCAAATCCCACGAACGAATGCATGAATAAAGTGCGGGCGCGCTTCCGTTTCCTAGGCGACTGGGCAGGCCCGAAAACGCTCCGCCCGCCGCCGCCCGGAGGAAGAGGCGGGCCCTGCGACACCCGGGCTGCTGCTGCGAGCGAGCATGGCGCGCGTGGGCACCGCGGCACCGGGGACGCGGCTGCTCGGGCGACTCCTACGGCTTTACGGGGCGGCCGCGGCGGCTGCCTTTTCGCCGGTCGGCCTGCCGCTGGTGTCGGTTCCGTGCAGGCATCGACACCGGCAAAAGGAGAAATGGGTGAGCGGGTCGCGAAGCGGGGAAGCCTTTTCTTTAACGCTCCTAAAGGTCATCCAGTCCCGCGACTTTCGGCGGGTCCCCTTCGGCCCCCTCTTTTCTCCCCAGCCAGTGACAGGGGCCTTGTGCCTCCGAAGGGGCCGGGGCCACGACCCTTTTCGGCCTCGGCAGTTTCATTTCCTCCCCTGAGCAGTTTCTCCCCTCAGGACCTTCCGCACGTGCAAGCAGGTAGCGTCTGCCCCCCGACCCTGAAATTCACGCTGCTTGGAAGAGGTGCAGGTTGGGACCCGTTGTCTGTTTTGAGGAGCCCTTTCCTTTTTATGGCTCCAAGACTGTGATCACACAGTCAGCTTCACTTTAATTCAGCTTCATTTCACCTTCAGAGTGATAGAGTATATAAACAAGTGACTAGTCTTTAAAAGTCTTAACTTAATCTGCATTTTCTGAATAAAATAATGCACAAGAAAACGGCTTGTCATTTTGCTGATATGTTCTGTGACTCTGAAAGTAGACTGAGACTGAATTAAACCTAAGTATGAATGCAAACGCAACTCGGGTCAGCCCTAGCCTGTATTTATAGTGGCCAGCTTTGGAGTCCGTGACACAACTACCTGTCACTAAAATGGAAGAAAAACAGGAATTGAAAAGAGTGAAAAATAGAATTTGAAAATTAGCACAGGAGAACAGTAGAAAACAGTATTTTTAAAAGCCTGAAAGAGGAAGACTGAATAAAACCGTACTATAAAAATATACTAGCAGCAGATTTAAGGGTCTGAATCAGAAATAGTAAGGTCAGAACCAAGACAAAAACCTGACATTTTCTCCAAGAAAATAAGTGTTAAACACTTTCGTGTTCTAAGTTAGATAAAAATATATTAAATTAATGTTATGTAGCCTTGCACACTTAAAGCATATTTTGAGAATAACCTCGTGGAATTTGAGGTTCTTTAGAAGTTGGACAGCTGGGCCAAATAGCCGTATCTCCCTCACCCTGCCTCCTTCCTGGCAAAGGGTAGGAGCAGGAAGCCGAATATAACCAAGTCAAACTGGTTGTAGGAATATTTTTCCAGGGGCACCAAAATCTGGCCAACGTTAGCACCCCCAACATTGTAATAAGGAGATTGTTTCAGACAACTAATACCACTTCTGATAGTCTGATCTCTCCAAGGATCATGAAGCAATCCACTGTATATTCTCTTCTCCCTATAAGTGGTCCTGTTTCCTTGGTAATAAAGCCAGAATATGAATCTTCCCCAAGGGATAGACTTATCAAATTTGGGGACATTGAGAGACGGTAATATGTTATACTTTTCGATTGGCACTTACCCACTGAGAATTGATGTGATTAGCATCCTGTCTTCCTCTACTGTCAGTGATTCTGTGTTGTACTGCTTTATGTAAAACTTGGTTCATTCCTTTAGAACAGTGGTTCTTAACCTTTTCATTGCATCCCCTGCAACCCCCACCATTTTGCATCCTGCATTCATTCTGCCCACCCATCCCTGGCCCACACCACTGCCCACCCACCCATGCTCTGTAGCCCCCCCCCTTTTATGGACAGTCTGTCCATCCACAGACCTCAAGTTAAGAACAGCTGCCTTAAAACTTTAGAAGTCTCAGGAAAAAGCTTTAAAAATAATTTTGTGATGTGTTTTGTTTGAGTTACATTATAGAATATGGATTTTGGGTCTGTAAAATGAAAAGCCTTCCACCTTGAAAGTGCCCACAGGAAAGGTGCTGTTTCATTCTAGGGCCAGTTCACAGAAAAGAAGACATTTGACTTACTGCAGATGTGAAACTGATTGAGAAGAAAATATATGTGGCTCTATCAAGACAGGAGGAATGCTTCACAGGGACTGTGGTGTGGCTGTCAAATTGCCAGGCAGATTTTACAATGCTTTGCAGCTCCTGTAAAGTAAAGCCAAGTGGTGAAAAGTAAAACAAAATAAGACACCACTCTAATTTTAGCAGCATTGTTTCCCATCCCTCTTCATTTGGGCAAGATCTTGCATGAATTCCCCTTCACCCGGGAAGCAGCAGATCTCTCAGAGAGGTAGGGGCTGACCATGTGGTTGGAAGAGCCATCCCTGCTGCTTCAAATTTTTGGGAGAATGTGGGGACATCCCATTCTCCCTGAGGAGCTCCTTTACTCCACAGTAAAGTCTGCATTTTAAAATTTTGTCTTGAGGTACCCTGTGCGGTTTTTTTCACAGGATTGAACTATGGAATTTCGAATATTATGCATTTGTGTATTTCATGTGCATACGTCTATGTGCTTTATATTCACAAAGCATTCAACTATACAAAAACTTGTATAGTCAGATATTAGACTGATCTCTAGCAGGGAGATGCTGATTCTTTATTGTGACTGAAAAATTCAGATACTTTACTGCCTGATATTTTTATACTTGTAAAGGCAACTACCGCTCCTCGGATCCCTTCCACCAGGCTGGCTCTGCAAATCTTCGACTTGACTTATGGGGTGCAGTTCGGCAGTCTCTGGCCTTCAATTCGTGTTAGCCTCCTCTCAGAGCAGAAATATGGAGCTCTTGTCAACAATTTTTCAGATACAGGGCAAGTCACAGAGCAACTGGAAGAACTGAATGCCACCGATTTCATTTTGGAGTCTCAAAGAGGAGAGGACATGGATTCTGTCGCTGATCGAGATGTCTGTCATTCAAAATCATCCCCACAAACCCAGACTGAACTAGCAGTTGAATCCTTTGACACATTTGTCTCATCCATCAGTCCTAACATCAGGTGTTACACATTCCCTAAAGGAGACATCAGCCTTTTTAAGCCAGCCAGGTAAGTTGCTGATGGTTTGGAGTAAGTTTGGGAAGCAAGGAGTAATTTCTTCTTATTATTAATTTTTATTATTTTATAACACAGCCTTAAAATATCTACTGTATTTTCTGGCGTATAAGACTACTTTTTAACCCAGGAAAATCTTCTCAAAAGTCGGGGGTCGTCTTATACGCCGGGTGTTGTCTTCTTATATGGTGAGTATATCCCAAACTCTATATTTTAACTGGAAAGTTGGGGGTCGTCTTATACGCCCAGTCGTCTTATACGCCGGAAAATACGGTAACTCCCAATATGGGATCTCACATTGATTTATATTACATCATTCAGTTGTTAACTGTAAATCACTTCCTCCATTCTTCTGAGTCTTCTTTTAGTATCACCTCCTTAGTGTTCCCCATCAGTAGTTTTTACTTTTTTTGGCTGCCCTTTTGAATATAAATCAGTCAAATCCAGCAGTTGTTATTCCTGCTTCTTGTAGAAAATTGATAAAGGATCTCTAGTCTTATCTATTGTCGTGTTCTTTATTAAGTTTGTTGATTTGTCCATCTCAGCTGATTCAGTCAGTTTAATTAGTCAGCTCTCCACAGAAGAAATTCCATCTTCTTTCCAATTTTGTGCATATAATATTCTTGCTCCTGTTACTGTATAAAGAATCAAAGTGTTCACATTTGTACGGTAGATTTTCCCCTATTATTCCTAATAGAAACATTTCTGGTTTAAATGGTGCATTAACAGAATGTATTTTATCCAGTATTTTTTTCTTTCTTACAAGTCTACCACATGTGGTAAAATGTTCCTTCACTTGTTTTACATTTCCAACACTTATTTGACATGACTTGATATATCTTTGTTAATTTATGTTGTGTTAAATACCATCTATACATCATCTTATATATATTTTCTCTTAATATTATACACATGGTAAATTTCATATCTTTTATCCACAATTTCTCCCACTGTTCCAATTGAATACAATACCCAAAAAATTTTGCCCATGTAATCATTTGTTTTCCCTTCTTCATGTTCCATATCTGTCTGCAGCAATGGCTTGTACATCACACCAATTGTTCCTCTTTCGGCCGTCTTTAATTGTATTTCCCACTTTTGCCTTTCGCATCCAAAATTTAATCTATTTTTATGATCTCTGTATATATCCATAAGAAATATGTCCATGCTTTTCTTTCTTTAAAGTATTAGTAGTTGTAATGACATAATCTTTTGTCTTTCTTTAAAAACATTTTCCTTTGGAACCTTTTCCCTTAGTAAAATGGAGTAAAGAGTGTGGCTGCATTCAGATGTTACTTATTCCCTCATATTTGGATATTTTGGAATAAAAATGGATGTTGTGGGCTTGGTTAAATGGGTCCCCCAGAGATCTAGATTAAAGGGCTCTTAATCTGGATCTGACTCTGGCCAGTGCAGATGGAGCTAAACCAGTGGGATTGGAGAGGATCCTTGATCCACATACAGATGAGGAGGTCCAGGATCCAGGCTAGAAGGCTCCTTAAACTAGATTAGAGGTAAATGCAGAAAGCATTTATATGGTAGTGCTGGGGTTAGACGTAGATGGATGCAAAAACTAAGCTGTACCACTAGATAGCTTTGTACATTTCTTTGTGTGTAGACAAGACACATTAGGACTTCTTGGCTACTACCTGATGGATGCTGCATCAATCCTGCCAGTCTTGGCCCTGAATGTGCAGCCTGGTGATGTAGTTCTTGACCTCTGTGCAGCACCAGGTGGAAAGACATTGGCTCTTCTACAAACTGGGTGTTGTCGTAAGTAAATCTTTCTTTCCTTACTTCTGGTCTGTGCATGAGATCAATGGCTGAGCTGTTTTCCCAACTTCTGACTGGAATGAATTGCTGATGGCAAATGTCTACCATATGACAGACCCATGGTGGATATTCCCTATCAGCATTCTTATTCTCCATATGTTATATTCACACAGTTCAGGACATAGCTACCAATTCATAATCACATTTACTCAAGAAAGACTGTGCTCTGTATCCAGAGTGCAAATAGTAGCCTACTACCTGCATATTTCAAGATGCTAACTGGTGAAAAGCTGTAGTTCAGTTGACAATCTGCTTCTGAGCCATAAAACTCCAGTCTTATTAGCTAGTATTTCCAGGTATGGCTTAAATAGTTAACATATTGACTAGCAATACTGTAGACAAATTTAAGTTAGACTTGATCAATAGTCTTACCAGGAAAAGGCAGCTTCTGATTTAGCAGCAGGTGATTTGGCACTCTGTACATGCACAGAGGCTTAGATAGTTGGCTTGGTTCTTTACAGGTAAGTAACTGACTGGTAATCATTGGGGGAGAGGAAGATGACCAAACAGGTTCTTAGATAATGTTACTTTTATTAAAAGAAGTAATGTAAGGTGATGTAAGATTTCTACTTTGCCTCAGGGAAAGGGGAGAAAGCAGCTTAGAAGGAACTACGTTATAGAAAATGGGATCCTTGCTGGAACTTTCTAGGACTTTGTTCAAACTGACTGGTTTGGGGGAGATGGGTTAGAGATGCTGTATATTTTCTTGGGGTAGGGTGTTCCCTTTTGTGTGTGTTTGGTTGGTTGGTGTGGGGGTGGCTGTAGTTTCCTACTGAGGCCTATGAAGAACCTTAGAATCTGTTTAACTTTCTTTAAAACTGATGCTGTTCTTGCAATAGGACAACTGGCAGCGAATGACCTCTCTACTTCTCGTACTGACCGTTTGCATAATGTTCTCCGTTCCTATGTTCCAAAAGAGCATCAGAAGATTGTGCGAATTACATCATGGGATGGGAGGAAATGGGGTGACATTGAGAGAAACACTTATGATAGGGTAAGCATCCTTTTTTTATTATTTTTCTGCCCTATTATAGTGGATATAATATGTAAAAAATCTAAGTAAGAATAAGGAATAAGAAATCCATAGATTTCTCCTTTGCTGAGACTAAGGTGGTAACGGCTATGAAGACACCTAGATTTGCAAGGTCACCACATAGTATAATGCTGCAGCAGAAATTTGAATCTGTGCCTCCTGGGTTTAGTGCATCACTGTAACCACTATCCCACTCTTTCCATGAGCACGCTAGGCAAAAAATAAGAACATAAGAGAAACCTTGCTGGATCAGGCCACAGCCCATCTAGTCCAGCATCCTGTCGCACACAGTGGCCCACCAAATGCTCATGGGCATCTCAAGCAGAGACAAGGACAAACCTCCTCCTGCTCTCGAGTCCCAGCAGATGGCCTTAGAGGCGCCCCAATAGTTGCTTCAGCAATTCAAATAGATCTGATCCAGAAGTCTGTAATTAATTAAAGAAAACAATAATTGGCAGCTTAACTATATAAATATTGCCCTCTGTTCAGTACAGGTGCTTGTGGATGTGCCGTGCACAAATGATCGTCATTCACTCAAGGAAGAAGACAACAATATATTCAAAAGCATGAGAAAGGGGGAGCGTCGGATGTTGCCAAAACTCCAGCTGGAGTTGCTTGTGTGAGTGATCCTGACTTTTTTTTTGCATTGTATGCTATCTGCTTGAGTCGGTCAGTGTCTCTGTGGGCTGTATCCAGTACCTTGTGAAGAGGTTCATAGAAGCAGCAACAAAAGTATTTTCCTCACTCTTGTTTCTCTTTGTGAATTGCAGTTGAAAAGAGAAAGAAGAAACAAAATCCTATACTGCTTTCTTATCTAGTCTGCAGATGTCCCTGGTGATGAAACAAATGTTTCCTTTAAACTCCTGTTGTATTTGTGCTTTTGGATTATCTTGCTTATACAGTTTTCCAAGAATCTCTTGCTCTTGGGTTAGATTCTGGATACAATTCTCTGGAAAGAGTACTTAAGCATATAAAACACAGTGCTGAAAACAAAGTCCTTCAGAATATTGGCAGCTTCACAAAAGGAAAGAAAAAGTAGTATTGAAAGTACAAGAAATGGAAAGGAACTAGTAATAGAGTATGCAGTACATATTTCACCAATATTACTCCACTGTATATAGAAGACAAGATGTTTTTATGGACAAAACAGATGATTACTTAAAGATTTACCATAAATCACAAAGCAACAAAGGCTGTTACTGAATGGACCTGTAATTCCAAGGAAATAGATAACATTATCAAGAAGACTGAAATTGAAAAAACACCATGCCCAGATGGACTACCAACTTCACTGATATCAAAAGAAGATCAAGGCATAAAACTAACAAAGAATTATAGACAGTATCACCATGCCTCAGAAAGGAAATGGAAAAAGTGCAGAAAAGGGCATCCGGAATGCTCAAGGGACTAGGATACCTTCTTTAGGAAGTCAGGCTACAGCATCTGGGCGGAGCCTTGAAAGGTGGAGTTTAAAACGGGACCAAACTGAATTATATGAAATCATCCATGGTGTGTGGAAAAGGTGGATAGGGAAAAATTCTGTCAAAAAACACTAGAACCAGGGGGCACTCTGTGAAGTGTTGGGCAGGAGAGTTGGGACCAAGAAGGGGAAGTATTTTTTCACCCAGAAGATGTGAGAACAGCAACCAATCTGGATAGCTTTAAGTCAAATTCATGAAAGATAGGCTTATCTGTGGCTACTAGAATGGCTGTCTAGGTACTGCCTTCAGCTTGGAGAGAGGCAAGATACTCTAAAGGCCATTTTCAGGGAGTTAAGAGCAGGTGAAGGTTTTCCTCTTTTCTTTTGCTTTAGATGTCCACAAGCAATTAGGAGTGCAGTGTCTTGAGACAGAATGCTGGACTAGATGGGCTGTGACCCGTTGCAGAGGAGCTCTTCCCTTGTTTTTATGTTTTTAAATGATGATGATTAACTGTTTACAGCCATCTTGGTGGACAATTTAAAAGTTGTTTTACAAGTTATCCATAAGATCAAGGCAAACAGAATTTGAAAAGTTACTTTGTACAGCTAAAAAGTTGCAGCTAAAATGTATAAATTATTGTTGAAACTCTGTTTTGCTTCGTGGAGAAAATGTGACCCAAAAAGTTTATAAATGATTAAGGAACTGATAGATTTTGTTCTGTGCCTTTTCTAGGTCTGGAATCCTTGCTGCCAAGCCGGGAGGAACAGTGGTGTACTCAACATGTTCCTTGTCTCAGCTCCAGAATGAGTATGTGGTTCAGAAAGCTGTAGAACTGTTAGCAGTTCAGTACAACCTGAACGTCCAGCTTGAAGACCTGAGCTGTTTTCGGAGGCTGTTTTGCAACACATTTTCTTTCTATCCAGACAGCAGGGTTGGGGAGCTCATCCTTCCCCACCTCACTGCTAATTTTGGACCCATGTATTTTTGCAAATTGACCAGGTTATGTTAGACAGAGCACCACAGGAAACTTTGAAAGGAACTCTTTGCAACTTTCCTTTGACGTTAATTGTTTTTACAAGTCTATGATGGAATATTCACCGATATTTTTAAATATTAAAAATCTTGATGATACTTGGAGAACTTTTTACATTTCATGCTGTTTGTGTTTGCCACTATAACTCATCTTCAGGATACATATGTTGAGCAAAACCACATTTGAATGCTTTGTAACACCAGCATCTGTTAAAATCTTCAACCATTCTCTTATAAGCATTGAGCCATCACCACAAGGAAAGCATATTAGGAACATGTATTATTCTTTAACAGTGATGATGAAACAAAACTTCTGCTGTGAATGTCATCTGCATGGTGACACATACTATGAGTAGAATGTAACTCTGCTTGTAGAGGTGTTCAAAGAAGGTAGTCATAAAATAAGTGTCCAATAAAAATGTAAATAAAGGGAAATTCTTCTATGCCTACAAGGAAGTTATTGGTTATTTAAACGCTCCTTCATGAACTTCTGCTTTTCAAGGTCAGTCAGCCATAATTAGACAGTCTTAGTGTCCATTGTCACCTCTACAGCTATCAACAAGCTAGGGAAAACATCTTATTTTGTATCCAGGAAAAGTTTTATTTCAAAGCTATGCAGTAGTGCCAATAACAATAAACTTCTAATAATATATAGATTTCTTTGTGTAGCACTGTGGGTTTGTTGCAACAAGTCACTGTAGTGCAAAAAACACTGAAACAAGCAGTTACTACCTATAAAAAATGGGATTAAGAGTACATGGTGCCCCAGTCAATCTGCAACCCAACTACACTGTGGAGTAAGGGCCCAGACTATGAATATGCCGCTAGTGTTGCAGAGGGAATGGGAAATGACTTGGAACCATGTGTCTGCTTTGTTACAGAGGAAATGACTATAAATCTATGAAAGGAAAAAGGTATATGCACGATTTCTCAACTGCAGGTCCCAATCTACCAAGATCCCCCAAGCCTATGGTCTTTTCTTGACCCTTCTTGTGTTAATTCCAGATCAGTAGATCGAGAGCAGGTTGTGCCATTGATCCAGATTGCAGGCAGGCATTGGCTCACCCCAGGCTACAAGATGGGGGAAAGGAGAGGGGCTTCATGCCTTTCAGCGATATTTGCTACATAGATGTCACTCCAAAGTGAATATATAAATGAGCATCTTCTTTTTTCTAGCCTGCACTGAACTTGAGAGAAGAATGCATGAATAAGTTATCCATCAGCATAGGTGAATAGTTCAAACATTTCCAGTGAGCTTAAAAATAAATGGCCACTGGCCTTAGTTAAGACAGGTCAAAGTCCAGTCCTAGCTTCACTTCTGCAGAATCACCAAAGGGCATTTCAAAGGGCTTAAGTTTTATTGCTTTGGTTTATTACTCTTCATTTCAGGACGGTTGTCACTATCTGGCATGCAAATATTTGTGACTCGCATCTAGACCCTTGTTCACATGAATGGTCTGGAGGCTGGATAAAACTAACAAAAAAATGTCCATTGCTCTTCCTCCATATCCATACCAACTTTTTCTCCTCTTTTAGGTTTCCTGCCTGACTTTTCCATTGTGGAATGTCATGCATGCATGCATGCAAAATCATTAAGGTCAAATTGGCAGACAAAGGGTGTTTTTCCACCGCCACTAGAAGTACCCATTAAGTACCCATTAAGTACTTATAGTGGCAGTGGAAAAACACCCTTTGCGTACTTAATGAGTACCTCTAGTGGCAGTGGAAAAACACCCAAAATCTCCATTCAGCAATCAAGTTCACATTTGACTCTGCAGCCTCTACCCTTTTCAAGTTATTGGGTTAATGTGTGCGCTGAAAATGGAGGAAGGCTTAATGTGTGACTCCTTGAAACAGCAGCAAATTATTGGGAGTCATGTAAGTGCTTCTGAAGGCATAAGCAGGAATTCCTCACCAAGTTACTGTCTGATCAAAGGTCAGGAGCTGAGATGTTTGGGAGGAGTTGCATTTTGAAATACCTTTGGGGTTAGATAGTTAACAAGTATTAACCTTCTTGGCTTCAGACAGTCTCAAACTGGGCAGGCAGAGAGACGTATTTGCCATGATCCAGGAGAAGCTTGAAGAATTCCTGCCCAAGGGGGCAATAAATTCTCAGGCTGTTCTTGCTGTTGCTTGTGGCTCAGCTGTGGTAGTTCTGATGTGGAAATGGGTATCACGCAGAGGAATCCAGAAGAAGATGGAAGTGGCCAGGCAGTGGCAAGTGAGAAGTTTGGAGCAAATGGAAAAAGCGGTCTGGAAGTTTAAACAGAAGGTGACTTTTTCAGGTTAACCTGGTTAATGTGATTATGCAAAATCTGGACTCAGTCTTGTCATGGAGCCCTGCTCCATACAATTGAATTTCATGCATCTGCTTACTTGAAATATAGGCCGTGTCTTCACGGCAACCCTTATTTCACTTTCCCTAAACCGAGATAACAGAACCGGATGCAAACGCGAATTTGCCTGTTCCCATTACTTTCAGCTTAATTGCGTTAAATCCGGGTTCTGAGGACGTACGTGACTCGAGGGGGGACTCCAGTGGCTACCTTTTAAAAGCCGGTTTTCGGGGCTGCCCTGTCCTCTTCCTCCTGGCGTGAACGCGCCACCCATAACAGACCCCTTCACGGAGCCTAGCTGGGTGGCTGCCTTGCCTGGATGGAGGAAAATCGGCAGCAGGCAGACAGCGACTTTCCCCCCTCCTCTCCCGATTGCTT
>MTQE01001134.1:55008063-55020992 GCA_014337955.1 Aspidoscelis marmoratus | reverse complement strand
GGAAATTCTCGTCCCTTAACACGGAAGAGTTCCCACAGTAAAAAATGCAAAACGTTTCAAGCGCACAAACCGGAGTGAGACCTTTGAAATGAGGATTAACATTTACAACGCTTTGGGGTGATTTAACACGCGGAAATTGTGTTAAGCCAAACTGCCGTCTGGACTGCGAGGATTCAAAACATTTTGAATTCGAAATAAGGGTGCCGTGAAGACACACTCATTGTGTCTTGATATGTTTATCTTGGCACAGCTTATATGCTCCAGCTTCCTAGCAGAGATGGATCCAAGCCGTAGGGATGTGCACAGATGCAATTTTTGTCATTCGATTCAATTCAAGTTGAATATTCTAAGATTTGAATCGATTCAATTGCTTAAAATATTAATGTATTGATTCAAATGGAATACATTTGTATCTATTCGTATGAATATTCAATACGGATATGAGAAAGATGAGTACGGATACGTATGAATAATTTGTATGAATGATTCAAAAGATTCAAAATTCTTTTGAATGTTTAAATTTAAATATATAGACATTCAATTCAAATGTGACTGTCTGAGTTCAAACCAAATCGACTGAGTTTTGCATGTTCAGGCACATCCTTACCAAGCTGGTAGGAGTTGTCTTCCTCATAGCAATACCTATTGGTCTTTTTTGGTGGCAGTAGAGGCAGC
This sequence comes from Aspidoscelis marmoratus, assembly GCA_014337955.1. Taxonomy (NCBI): domain Eukaryota; kingdom Metazoa; phylum Chordata; class Lepidosauria; order Squamata; family Teiidae; genus Aspidoscelis; species Aspidoscelis marmoratus. The sequence goes on along the minus strand of MTQE01001134.1, from coordinate 55,020,317 downwards.
AAAATTCTTGTGCCAGCTAAAGAGGTCTGGCCCAGCACTTTACTGACTTTGACTTTGGATTATTAAAAAACAAACAAACACTGTGTGATCTGGGTTTGGGTATTTTGCTTTAAAGGGAAACATACATAATTGGTAGTGGTTTTGTTATAGCAGTAGAGTTCTGGCAATTTGAATGGTACTGATGATTCTAACTTTATTTTTCTCTTTTTTAATATGTATGTAAAGGCCCAAGAGTTGCAGTATAATAGTGCTCCCCAAGGTGTGTCAGACACCTTTACTTCACATGTTCAGGAGTGCAATGAAGACACAGCTTTTCCTTCCCACTTTTAGGCACTGCTATTGTTTTAGTATGTTCCATTCTGGAGTGGCTCCCAGTGTCCGCAGCTGTCTCTCATCTTCAAAAGTTGTGGAGCAGTAAAACCAGCTTCACAGCTTCACTAGGAGCTCCTATGGCATGCCTAGTACAGTTTGGCATGCAGCCTTTCTATTACTCCCACAAGAACGCTGTGTGGGGACAGGGACATTGGTGTGACTGTGCAGTGGGGTGCCATAACACCCAGTTGCCTTGGCTGTTGCAGACACTCCCACACAGGAGTATTAACACTGCATGCTGACCCAGATAGGTATAGGTAAAGTTTGGTATAGGGCTGGCACACAAAATGTGAATGTCAGCTTCTGTCCCTGATCTCAACCGATGTGGGGTATTTTTCCTACTCTTGCAGGGTCCATTGGAAGGTTGTTTCTTCCCCCTCCTTTCTCTAATTTTACAAGAATTATTACCAAATACTTGTTTAGTAGACTTAGTAGATGTAGTAATGATCAAAAGATTCTCAACTGTGTTGTCTGCTTACACAAGATGAAGAAACCAAGGTAACTTATTCAAGGGCAGGAAAGATAAATGTACAAATGTAGCTCAGAGCCTAAAGGGATTATTTGGGCAAATTTCTCAATCTAACTAGGGGTGTTTTTCCACTGTCACTAGATGTACCCATTAAGTACCCGTTTAATGTACCCATTAATGTGAACTTAATGGATACTTCTAGTGACAGTGGAAAAACACCCTTTGATTAAGATGTTTTTGGGCAATGAAAACCGGGATGTCCCTTCTCCTGGAAAGACAACCGCATTTAGAGAAATCTAAATATTATCATATAGAAAAGAGAGCAAAAGGAGGATGTGTGTTTAATATTCCGAGAAAATTCCAAAAGCTTGAAAGAAATTTCAACAGATTGTTTTTGAGAAAGTACCAGCCTCTCTCCACAACTCAGTGTGACACAACAACAGCAACAATAATGACAACTCATGTTTTTATTTGTATTTTGTCATACAGAGGATTCCTGCATTTTGATAATACTATATATTTTTCTAATTATGTCTTGTAACTGAAGAAGAAATCCTGAGAATTGGCTTGAACAACATAAATGCAGAAATTGTCAGAAAAGACCAGCACTGGACCAAGTGAGCCTGTGTTGGGGCCATCACCACAAAAGATGTTTGGAAGCCTAGATAAGTTTGAAGGTTGTTTTTTACCTCCACTTTGAAATATTTGGCAAGAGAAAAGTTGAAAAGCTTCTTCTCTGCCATCGGTAATGGTGGTCGGCAGGGAATGCTTCTGATTCTGAACAGTACTGCCTAATACTTAATAGATTTACCTTATCTCCTAACTTGCTTAAGATGCCTCTTTTCAAGTATGTGTGCATGCTTACATGAACAAAAGCATGTCTTAGACTCGGTCAGCGCCTGAGATTTAAATGCCACTTTGATAATGCAGTATCTGCTAACTTATTACTGTAATGGATGCTATATTGTATGGTGAACATCTTTCAAAGTACAAACTCAGCATTAATGTAACTGGATCATACAGCAAGATCAAATGTCTCTTGCTTCCACTTCCCAGGAATGCCTTTTCCAGGCCTGGAAAAAAGGGAGAGGAAACCAGACCACAGATACATGTGTCTATGCAATGAATGGGGATGTTTCTCTCTGGCCATGTCCCCATGCACGTTTGGTACAGTTCCCAAACGCAGGATTGACAAGGGTCACCATGCTTTTTGGATTTGGTCCGCAGAAAGCATTACATCAGCTCTGTTCCTCCTTTTGCCCTTGTTTTCCTCTCCTGACTGCCAGATCTATCTTGATTTGGGGGGGGGGGCACAACTTTTTTTTATAAAAAAATACTGCACTACAATTTTGCAATTGTGGTTCCAAGTTTTATAATTCAATGGTCTGTGTAATGTGAATTAACTTCATTTTCTGCCACCATGTCTGCCTCTTCTTACAGAACCCTGGAGTCCAATCAGAGTTTATCCTCTCCTTGCCACTGGTAGAACTTGCAAAAAAACTTAGGGAGGAGTCTCTTTCTCCAGAGCATGTCCTGTATACCTACATAAAGAAGGTGAGTATAACAGGGGCTATGGACATTGCTCCAGCAGGATATCTCTGGCCACATTTCTGTCCAGTTAAATGCTAGATAATATGCACCAGAGATCTCCAAGTGAGCAGCTACTTAGTAAAAATGCCACCTAGTCAAATGTAACAGCATGAGCAAAACTTTCCAGGCTGCCTCCAGATGGCGGCCAAATATCCCACTAACAAGGGATAATCTAGGGTACTGATCCTTGGAATTATCCCTCAATGGTCATCTTTATGCATTTTGTGATGAGCACATCTAGTTATTCAGCTTGCACAGAACGCTTGGAAGTGTGTGTGTCACCACCACTGTACATGCGTGGCCATCTATTTCAGCCCATATACATGTGTGATAAATGAAGCAACTCTGTCCAGAAGGTAGATAAACGAGCTGTTGCTGGAAAACCCACAAATAAAATGGATAGCAATGAAAAGGTGTGAGTGCTGTGACCAGAAGATGGACTGAAGATTTAAGGTGAAGGCGTGACCATGGGTTTCGGTTGTATTGGATGAAAGAGGGGATTGGAGTTAGGTGGCATGGTTTACATCCCCCTGGACAAGAATGCAGTGGGGAGGGTACTTACATCCTGCACAGGCATTCCCCACCCAGGGATTAGGTAGTTCCATTAGATTTCAGGAAGCTTGAGAATTGGAAAACCGCCTTTTTTTTTTAGGTGATTTTTACCTCAAAGGTAAGTGTGTTCATGAAGCAAATTTCCCTCATTCAATTCAATACAATGTGTGAGAGCAAACATGTAAGGTAAGGGATTTGTAATAGTTTGCTTCCAGTCCTGCTATCCATTTTAATTTTAATTTTTCCTTTTCTATGTCATATGCAAATACATTTTGTTTTGACTGCATTTTTTTTTGTATTTGTGTGTGTAAGGAGCACACAAAGATTCTATTTCTTAAACTAAGCTAATGAAGATGAATATTATATACGGGTCTATAAGTTTGTTAATATTTATCTTTCACATTTCTATCTGTAATTCCTGTTGTTTTAATTTATGCCCTCTCCTCTAATCTCCATGTTTCCCCCCTCTCTCTTGACTGCTTTATTCTACTTCTTTCCTGATTAGGCTCTTGAAGTAACCAGGACAGTTAACTGTATCACACAGTTTATTTGTGAGTGTGAAGAACAACTTCAGAAACTCCAGAAGCAAAAGGAAAAAGGCTTGCTGTATGGGATTCCTGTCAGCATCAAGGACCACATTGGTTACAAGGTATCCCACCTTTGATTTAATCGTGTTTGCAATATATGTCTGAGATTATGAAATGTAAGTTTAGGTCTGGCCTCCTCCTCCTCTTTCATTTTTTTTAAAGCATGAATTCTTTTGAATTTTGTGCTTTATTTCTGAAGTTATTTTGTTCTTAATAAACATCAACCACTTTGGGATTTTTAGAAGGGCTATCAATATTATTTTGTCTTAAATAAATCACCTTGAATGTGCTTGAAAAGGCAACTAGTACCTTTAAATAAGAATAAAGTACACTCCCACAGATACCTTTTTAAGAAAAATCAATTTATAGTACTTTAGCCTTAATAGGTCCACAGAAAAATGTCCTGCAGAAATAGCTCAGTGGCCCATCAGGACTAGCACTAGGCCATCCAGTTGCAAACAAAAGCCCATGAACAGAATATGAGTTCAACAACTCACAGTCTCTCAACAACTTAAGAAGTGTAGGACTTTCAACAGTAGAGATTGGCCAGATTTGAAATATGTATCAAAGTGTTACCTAATATGTTAAAGGAAGCCATTGCCCCAATATACAAATTGTTAATGAAACAACAAATGAAGAAACTGTGGGGTCTTTGGGGAGCCTTAGAAAAAGCGTAGATTAAACAACATGGCAAAAGGGAGAAAATCAGAATAGGAAGGTGTCTCTAAGGGCCATTTGCAGAGATTTGAGATCAGGTGATGGTTTTGCCTTTGTCTTCTGACTGAGAAATGCCCAGAAGCAATTGGTAGGCCACTGTGGGAGACAGGATGCTGGACTAGATGGGCTGTGGCTGAGCAATAAATTGTGCCTTCCCTTTGGAAAGAAAGACAAGCATCTGGCTGTGAATTACTATCACTGACCTGTGGCATTGCTCCCCTGATTCGTGCACTCTGAGAGTGGCCTGATCCAGCAGGACTCCTCTTATGTTCTTAAGAGCAACCTTAGCATACAACAGTGAAAATGAAAGAGGTCAGCTTTGTAAAATATGGAGCTTTGCAGGCAACATCAGCTTACACTTCTTCTTCCCCTTTCAGCTTCTGGACATGTTTGCTTGTGCTTCTGTGTCCTGTCAAAGTGGAGTTTGATTGTGGGACATTATAAGTTTCAGTATCACTTGCTCAATTTAAGATGCACGTCTGTGTGGCAGAAACAGAAGTCAGGCTTCTCATATTACAAGGGCTAATCTATTCCACATTGAACGTTTGCTAACTTTATCCCAGAAGGCTTCATTGTGTTGATGAGCAAAATCTATTCACATTAGACTCATTATAAACTCAGTTATGTGGAGAGAACAATGTTTACTACCTGGAGCATTTATAAAGGAATGTTGGATATACTGTATGTGCAGATAAGTGTGAATAAATGAATAAATAAGTTCTACTTTGTCAACTGTGTTTTCTTTTTCTAAGGGCTACGTCTCCACATGTGGCTTAGTGAAGTTTCTTGACAGAGTAGAAGAAAACGACAGTGTGATTGTGAAAGTATTGAAGAAACAGGGGGCAATACCATTTGTGAAAACCAACGTCCCCCAAAGCATGATAAGGTATTTCTCTGCACTCTATTTTTTAAAAATTCTATCTCTATAGAAAAGTATCACAGAGGGTTTTTTAAAAGAGCCAGTAGTCAATGGGTACTTAATGGGTGCTTCTAGTGACAGTGGAAAAACACCCATAGTGAGGGAGCCTGACACACCTCAAGGGGGAGACTATTCTATAACTTGGGGGGCTATACTCTTGCTTACAATTCTGCCCCTTAGAGAAAATGTTGAGGATGCCACTCAGAAAGGTAACTGCTGAGAGGCATGGAAGAAAAAATGTAATATTCTGTTCAAAAAATGAAACCCCTTACTTCTCAGCTTGGAGAAGTGAAGGTAAAATGTATCAGAAGAATAAGGAGGCACATTTAAATTTTCTGTTGGAGCCAGAATAATGATGCACAGAATCATTCCTTCCTTCCTTCCTTCCTTCCTTCCTTCCTTCCTTCCTTCCTTCCTTCCTTCCTTCCTTCCTTCCTTCCTTCCTTCCTTATTATCTTCCAGTTACCAAGGAAGATCTGCTTGTGTAGATCTATTCTGGGTATTTCTACCCATGACAACTAAATGAAACCACAACAATTAGCAGTTTGTCTGAAACATTTTAGTTGTCAGAGATAGGCTGTGGCCTGATCCCACAGGGCTCCTCTTATGTTCTTATTTTTTCTTGTTTCCTCACTGTTCTCTAATTTATAGGCACCCTGATAGCATTTAATTCCTAACCTACTCCACATTTTTATAAAATAAAAGCAAAGAATTGGAGGGAACCCTTAAGGCCATTGATTTTAAGCTGAAGTACCTCCAACCTAAGGTTGGCTGACATCTGTTTGAAGTCACTGCCTTGCTAGCTAACTAGTTTCACTGTTGAATTGATTATATTGTATGGAACCTTTTTTCTTTTCTAATTTCAATTAAATCCTGATCTGTTCCTTAACTGCATTTTTATCTCTTCTGTAGTTGGAGAGAATAAAAATGTTTTGTTTCTTTATAGCATATTGTTGGTGTAAAGTTACTGATCTGTTTCATCTCATTTAGCTATGACAGCAGCAATTTAATTTTCGGTCTGACAACAAACCCCCTTAATCAGAAAAAAAGCCCTGGTGGATCTTCTACAGGTGAAGGAGCACTTATTGCAGGAGGGGGCTCCCTCTTGGGTTTTGGGACAGATGTTGCTGGAAGCATTCGCCTGCCCTCAAGCTTCTGTGGACTTTGTGGACTTAAACCAACAGGCCAGCGGCTAAGGTAAGTAGTAAAACTTTTGTTAGGCAAACAGACAACCAAGGGCCTGTTTGCACTCACATGTGTGGCAGAGATCAGGACATGTTTTAGAGCACCCCAGTTGCCCCTGCATGCGGCATTTGCATTCATTTCTGGGTGGAAATGCTGTGGGGGGGAGAGGCAGCTGCAGCTGTGCAGTCATATGTAGGAGTATGCACAGATGCAATTTTCAGGATTCAATTCGAATTGAATATCCAAAAATTCAATTTGATTTGGATCTTTAAAATTTGAATTTATCCAAATTCGATTCAAGTTAAGCAAACTCACATCTATTCATTCAAATTTGCACTTACAAATGTCAACAACATTCGTATGCGCCTGTATGCATTGTTATGCATCCTGTATGCATCTGTATGCATCCCGTATTATCCCATATGCAACCCGTTTTCGTCCTATACAGATCTGCACAAATGTTTATGAATGTGGGAAAGATGCATATGGGCAAGTATGCATCATGTACATACCCGTACACATACGAATGTCTGAATAATTCAAACAAATAGATTTGAAAATTCAAAATTCATTCTAATGTTTAAATTTAAATTTATAGACATTTGATTCAAATGTGAATGTCAAAATTTGAAAGAATTTGATCAAATTTTGAATGTTTTGAATATTTATGCACATTCCCTAGTCATGTGCCACATCATAGTGGCCATGACGATGGTCCAGTGGATGAAAGAAGTTAATAATAAACATTAAATAATCCTAATAAACATTTATTAATTAGTCCATTTAAACCATATCAAAATACAGAGGTTTTGTACAAAATACAAATCAGGAACTTAAAATCTAATAAAAATCTACATGGATTTTCATTGCCATCAGGATAAAAGACAGACTGCCTACAGGGACCCTAAGCAGCACATGAAGTTTCCCATTGTCATCCAGAAGGTTACAGTTATCTAGAGACAAAAATTGCTGTGGTGATCTGGACAGTCCAGGCCAGACCATCTTCACTTGAAATGCTGGTGGTGAAGTTGGGGAGTGCAGAGGCCTCCCACTTCACCTGGTCTTTGCTTCCCTGGAATGGTATACTAATACCATTCCATGGCATAAAATGCAAACAGCCTCTAAGAAGCTGAATAAGAAGTGTGCTAGCACTATGTCTGGGAAAGCTGACTGTGCCTGGGCTCAGTCAGAAATAAGCCAAGCTCTGGTCAGAAATATTAAACCCCTGGCTGCTGCTCATACCTTTGGTACACACAGGCTCAGCCAGCCCAGCCATACTGTACCAAGCTGCATTGCTTGCAGCCATTCCTGCTCAGTTCCTGAACCCATATGGGACTCCAACAAGTGTCAGAATGAACATAAGCTGTCATCTTCTGTGGAGATGCAATAAATATGTGGGAGTACATGGGTAACTGAGTAACAGATTTTGTGAGAAACAAACACAATATCTAAAATGCACAATTCTTGAAAAAAAAACACACCAAAACAGTGCTCTCATCAAATCTGGATTTCTTTTTCTCCAGTTCCCCTCAACAGATAAAGTAGCTGATTTGGAGGGACAGGTCACGTAAAGTTGCAAATAGTGCAAGCCTTCTAGGGCTGAAGATGGATAGAGAATTAAAGGAGAAATGTAAAATTATGGTGGAATATATGGAAGGGGAAGCAGAAAGCAAGCAGGAAAGATGTAGAGTAAGGATGTGCACAATTTTTTTTCGATATTTGATTTGTATAGAATTGAATGCAAGAAAATTAGTATTCATTCGAATAGATCCCCTTCAAATGTGGTAGGATTTGTATTTGATATTAATGTTCAATCCCCAATTAATGCATATGAATAGCGTACAAATCCCATATGAATCTCATACAAATATCATACAAAGCTTCATTTGAATGTATCAAAACTTTCAGTTCGAATTTGAGTGTCCAAATTTGGCCAAATTCATATGAATTTTGAATGTTACGAATATTCATGCACATCCCTAGTGTAGAGTACAACGGATCTTCCAGCTGTAAAATAAATATGAATAAAGACGAGGAATTGCTGGGAAGGGGAAGGAGGGTTAGTGAATTAAGATATTATGTTTATGTATTGGAAATGTGACGGAAATTTATAACTATGTAGATGGCATGTACATCTACAATTATTAATTTTAAAAATGGGGAAGCAGATCCTAATTTCAAATTATATTATATATTCATCCAAAACTAGTTAAATATAGGGTGATTTTCTCCCCTACATTTTTACCACCTTTATGTTTTTCTTTTTAAATAAGGAAACCAGGAAATTCAAAAATTAAAAGTTTGACAAAACCTATATGACTACATTGGTTTAATAAGACATAGCTATACTAACCATCCAGTGATACTGAGAGTTCTGATTTTCATAAATGTGTTACCTTCAGTTTAGATAAACTGTGAAATACTAATGACTGCAAATTTTACCTATGAATTTTTATTTCTGAAATTTTGGGGCTTGGTGACCATAAATGACACAGGTTAACCCCTTTGTTGTTGCCTTTTGGGAAATTTTGAGAAATCTCTCAACAGTCTCTTGTTACACTGGTGCATGGCACCACCAGAAAACTAACTTTGAAGAATGTTCTCTAAAACGCTTTTCATACAGGTCTATTCTGACTGTCTGTTGTAGATTTCTTCAGATTTCTATAAGCTTCATTACCCAAACTGATTAAACACTCTGGGAGAATATTCAGTTTAATTTTAAAAGTATGACTTTTTGAAATAATTCCTTTGAATCTTTTATGATTTTTTTTAAAAAAAAATGTGTTAAAATGCATTTGGCAGTCTATGTGTTGCTGGGGTAATAGTTAGAGGAATAATTAATAGCTTTATTTAAATAGCTGAAACTAGTTCTAATAAGAATACTAATTTTTCTTCCAGTTCACGTTCACTCATTTGTCTTGATCAAATGAGGATTGATTTAAATTAGTCACTGATATTTGGAGGACCTCATCTTATCTGGGCTTTTAAGAGGACCTTTTTTTCTTACTAAGTCTAGAGACCCTTCTAGACAGTCCCTTGGGCCCCAATTTTGGGGATGTCTTTGAGAAGGGGCAGAACCATTCCACACCTTCTGCAGTGCAAAATCACCTCAGGCAGGTAAAGGTAAAGGCATCCTTCTGTTTTGAAAAACAATAGTCTGGGCATGAAAATGGATTTCCTGAGCATCAGAGTTTCTCCTTTCAGCCTCCCTGCATGAACCAAAGGAGTGTAAGCATAACATTTGGTACCAGCTTGGCTGCAGGAGTTTTCACAGAGACAAACTGTATTGTATTCTTTCTTTCTTTCTTTCTTTCTTTCTTTCTTTCTTTCTTTCTTTCTTTCTTTCTTTCTTTCTTTCTTTCTTTCTATCTATCTATCTATCTATCTATCTATCTATCTATCTATCTATCTATCTATCTATCTATCTATCTATCTATCTAATCTATCTAATCTATCTATCAGCTCAACCACCTTTTCCCATAGTTTGAGGCTGGTGTTCAAAATAAAACATATTAAATGTAAGAATAAATCAATACAAAATTTTCATCCAGTTTTGCTGAAATTAGACTGAATGGCAGAGAACAAGGAGGGAAACAGAATGTAATTTCCATTTAACTACCTTGAGTTCCTTTTTGTTCTACATTTCCTTTCAAAAATTTGCAACTGTGGAGTATTTTACTCATCCTGGTGTAACAGTGCCCTATGTTCTGTCTAATCTGAATGCATGGTTTATTGATAATTGTTTCCTTGATTGCTTTGTATTTTTCCCAGCACTGTTGGTCTTACAAGCCCTGTGGCTGGTATGAAGTCTGGTAAGTAATCTGGATCTGTCATCTTATTAAGAAAAATTCCCTTAGGTTTTTCCCCTTATTGCCCCCATGGAAAAGGGAGAACACTGCACCCTCTGCCCTCCCTCTTCACGATCTGGGCAGGAAAAGGCTTTATTCCACATCTGGTGTTACTTCTGAAGTGAAATAAAGCCTTTTCCTGCCCAGATCGTGAAGGGGGAGGGCAGAGGGTGCAGTGTTCTCCCTTTCCCAGGGAGGCAATAAGGTTGCCACCCTGGAAAGGGGAGAACACTGCAGCCTCTGAAGCCCCTGAAAGAGGCTGAAGCCGCAGCTGTTTTTTTCCCTTAATTTACTGGAGGTGTGCTCCTTTGCTTGACAGCTTGCTTGACAGATCTAGCTTAGCGCTCAGATAAATCAAGCCCTTCCTTACCCACCCGTGCCTTGCAAATTGGGAAATAAGGCAAGGGGTGTGTGCCATGCTTGTAGCCTTGGCATTCTTGAAACAGGGTTGGAATTACCTCCATAGAAATGGCAGAAAATTAAAAAACCAAGCTGTTCTCCAGCCTGCCTTTGCCATCAGCACTTTAAAAAGTCAGCGCCTGTGTTCATCAATGGACAGGTCTGACAGCAAGCACACCTCACCTCCCAATGACATAAACACAAACCTCCCCCCATTAGCCTGCGAGCGTCCCCATGTGCATTCCCGGCTCGCTGAGCAATGCATGCCGGTCCCCCAAACCGTGCTGAGACTTGTTTTAACAGGTACCAAATCTGGCACCCTTCTGGCATGGTTTTGGGGTGTTTGGTACGCTTTTTGTGGACCAAATCCAAAACCTGTGGGGACGGACCAAGCCGATCCCGTGCTCAGAACCATGGCAAAGCTGCATGGGGATGGGGCCAAAGAAACTTCAATATAGCAAGACAATTTGTCTGTGTAGCCCAGTATCATTGGTTCCTGTCTTTCTCATTTCCTGATAGCTGTTCTCTTTCACCAAAGAAGCTAATAATAATATTTTCTGTATGCAACACATGTGTGCTACCACTATTTTTCATCTTCTTGTCCTGTCTAGTAGAGAATCAACCACATTAAAATAAGGTCATGTGCTCTTCATTCTACCTTTCCATGTCTTTTGCAGTTATAGCAACAATTGGCCCAATGGCAAGAGATGTGGACAGCTTGGCTCTATGTATGAAAGCTCTCTTATGTGATGAGTTGTTCCACCTTGATCCAACAGTTCCTCCTATTCCATTCAGAGAGGAGGTAATTGGCACCAATAGTAATCTGGAGCCTCTTAAGATTATCAGCATGACGGTTACAGCCTGAGTAATAATGAATGAATTTGGGGGCACTCTATAAAGCTGATGGGCAGAAAGGTTAAGACTGACTGGGATGTATTATTTTCATCCAGAGGGTTTTCCTCTATGGAATTTACTACTGGAAGAGACGGTGACAGGATCAGATAAATTCATGGAGGACAGATGATCATTGGCTACAAGAATGGTTGCATGTAGCATACGAATCTCACCAAGGATATTTTCAGGGAACTGAGAGGAAGCAAAGATTTTGCCTTTGTCTTCTGCTTGAGAAATGCGCAGAAGCAATTGATGGGCCACTGTGTCAGGCGGGATGCTGGATTAGATGGTCTGTGGCCTGATCCAGCAGGGCTCCTCTTACATTCTTAATTTCAGTTACCATTTCCCACCCTTTACATGGCTTTTCCAATTATGATACCCTTCAGATGTATCAATGCCTACTAGAATGAATGCCTAGGTGCATCTTTCAGGCGGGGGGGGGAGGGGAACCGGGGCACTTCTAAGGCCATTTGCTGGGATTCTAGAGCAGGAATATGTTTGTCCTTGTCTTGAGATGTCCATAAGCATTTGGTGGGCCATTGTGTGAGACAGGATGCTGGACTAGATGGGCTGTGGCCTGATCCAGCAGGGCTTCTCTTATGTTCTTATGACTATAACTCCTATCATATTTGACTACTGAGTTCCCCATTGTGTCAGCATGGTGTCACACATATGAGGACTGGAGGGTAGCAAATGTAACACCAATCTTCAAAAAAGGATCC
>MTQE01001134.1:54985136-55003677 GCA_014337955.1 Aspidoscelis marmoratus | reverse complement strand
ATAGCCAATCAGAAAAAACAGTGTAGAATAACAAAATGGAAGAATATCATTCATATAAATAATCAAAAAACAGAATCCTTTACTAGGCATTCCATGGGCTGATATCCTGGTGTATAAAGTTTCAGTCCAGTATAAATTTTTTTATAGGGAGCCAACAGTCAATCGTAGGCTACCAGAAGAAACCAAGAGCCAAACACGTTTCGACGTGAGTCTTCATCAGTGGCTTCAAGAAATGGTATTCTTCAAAGTTGGATAGTCATAAAACATTCCCTGGTATAGTAAAATATACACCGAGTATAAATCCTCAAGGGGAACTACAAAACAATAAAGTTAATGAGAACCTTGTGACAACATAGATCACATTTTGATTTGAGTTTATTACTATTAGTCAGGACCTTGTTTCCTTTGCAGATAGACCTTTTCTGTCTTTGGCTGTCAGGATGTGCCATGACATTCGTTTTAAATGTGATTTTTTTAAAATGGTTGTTTACACCTAGCAGGAAGTACATTCTTGTGTGGGAGAAATATGGGTGCTTTTTAGCACAACTGCATACAGCCTTTCATCAGATTTCACTGATAGCTGTTAATTCAGACTGCCTCCAGACAGTAGCTGAATAACCTGCCAGCAAGGGACAACATGGGATATTGATCTCCCCCAACCCATTATCCCTTGCCAACTAGACAGCACTGGCTTTGCGCGTTTTAAGTGACACACTGGGAGTCCAGAACACCCAGATGTGCTTGCTCTCATGTTCGCACATGAATGGATGCCTGTTTTTACCTCCGTGCATGTGTGATGGACAGAGTAATCATGACTGCTCCATCCAGAAGGTAAGTAGGCGACCTAAAAGGTGCAGTTGCTGGAAAACCTTCAACCCGCACTGGCTTCTCCAGGAATAGTTCTTAATGCAGTTTTTTTTTGGGGGGGAGGGGAAGAGGAGCTATGGTGGGGTTGCCTCAGGTACGTGACGCAGCCCCTCCATAGCAGTGCCATAATGGGGCTATAGTCTTCCTATCTGAATACAGACTTGTATTGTTACTTAAACAGAATGAGTGGAGATAATCTCTTGCTACATTCCACATGTGCTCATGGCAAGCTATAAGACAACCCTGCATAGAGGTTCAAATGCCTTTTGAGGATCCGTTTACATAAACAACATGCAGTACTAGTTGCCTAAGCACTTCCCATTCCCATTTTTATTTGTATACTACCTTTCCAAAAGAAAATCTTACCCAAGGCAATTTACAACAAACAGAAAACATAAAATGCAAAGTAATAATCAAAACATAATAAAAAATACATTATAAAATGGCACATCATGCAAAACATTGCAAAATAAGTCAACACACACACACACTGAGGCAGCTGAGGCCGAGTGGAGTCCAGAGCAGTCCATTTCCATTTCTATTTCCATGTTTTTTATACTGTCCTCAGTGCAGGAGCAAGCCAACTCTTCTTTCCCCTCCAGCCATAGTTCTTATACCTCAAGGGAAGATGGGGCACAGGCAGGAAATGTCCAGGTGCAGCAGCTAGCCACTTGGTAAGACATACAGATCTAACTATTGAAGGAACCCAACCAATACATTTGTCAACAAGCAAAGGGTTCAATAGTTACCTTTCTGTTTTAATGGGCTCTTTCTGAAGGTTCACCCATTATAAAGGTCTGGAAATTGCATTAGGTACAACCTGTAGAGAATAATATTAATAGACACTAATGGGTAGCTGAAGTCTTCAGGACAGAATTAAGCAGAGTCAAATTGTGTCTTATTAATATGAGGCCCAAATATCTAAAGGAACACCTCCTTCCTTCTGAATCTTCCAGAGCTGGTAGTCCACACAACTCATTTCTCATTTTTGTGCTCCCAGTCCATTACTGTGGGGTAGCTTTTCTGAGAAATGGGCTGCCATATTGTTGATTGCTGATAAAAGGTTAGTTGGACCTTTGAAGAATGTTCACTGAATACTGAAAATATTCACAGTGCTGCTACAATGCCATTTCATCTTTTTGTAATTTTATTGGGCAATATACTTATTTTGCTCCAAGATAAAGGCAGATTAAAAATGTTTCCTATAAATAAGCTAAAAAACGATCTATATATTTGAATAAGCATATTGCTTACAAATTCTGGGCAGTCTGAAAGAGGAATTGAACATGGAATCAATACCATTTATTACTGCCTCACTTCATATATATATATCTTCATGCACTGCAGTTCCTATAATTTTGCCTGCTGTCAAAGCAAAGCTATTGTCTCATTTGTATAGCTCATTCCTTTTACTCCTCCTCGACTTAACTACATGCAAGATGAGCTCTTCACCAGAGGTGTTTTTTCTGACGGAGGAGCAAATTTACTGGAGAAATTGTGAGTAAACCTTCCAACATATAGTTGAGATCTTCTACTCTTTAATAGTCATCTTTTTTTTTTCCTGAGTCCTGAGCCAGTGCACCAGTGAATAGCTGGGAATTATTTTTATCTGAAGTGCTTTTAAGACCAGGATAAATTCATGGTTGAAAACTATAGCTTTAAAAATGATGTAAGGAAAAGTCCACAGCCAAATGTAATAAAAGTGAAGAGCAAACTTTGACTCAAAAAATAAGAATATATAGTTAGGCTTTGAGTGGATGGTACATGGGAATTTTGAGAAAATACATGGACACAATCCTCTGTGGTTGCCTTTTCCTCCATCATGCTGGAGGTCTTGAGAAACCTTGTGGGGAATAGGAAGTATCATTGCCTTCTGAGAAGCCACACTAGTGATAACTTTGAGTTAGTCAAATCATGGGCTTTATGATGGTAAACCATTGGATGCCTCTAGACAGGATATTAAAAATGCAGAGGCTACCTTTACTTCACGGTAAATCCCTCTGCAGGGAAAACAGATTGTTCCACATTCTCTGAGACTCCAATGCTGTAGAGAGGATTCTTCTGTTCATGTGCTCAGCCCTCCCTCTGATAGGTCTGCTGCTTCTTGGGCGAAGGTGAACTCTTGTGAGTTCTCATGCAGTTTGCCCAAACACCTAGAAAAATGTGCAGTGAATGACCACATAAGTAATTATATATATATATATTTGGACAATCATTTGATAATCCTCAGGTACTGCGGAGCATCATAAAACCTGTCTGGCAGGCTGAAAGCTACTCTGCATTCCCTGCAAAGTTTTCCTCCTGTCTGGATGTAGCCATTGATACATCCATCTCTGTGCTAACTTTACTGAAGTTCCTAATTGGGTAATTATACTGAGGATTATATCGGTTAATTAATTTTTAGAAGGGCTAGTTTGCACACCTGTGGAACCTTCTTTATAATAACAACCCACACAAGCAAGGAAATCAAGAGGGCACATATTTCATCTGAACACTTTAATATTAGAATCAGTAATGCTCAAGAGTCTAAATTCTTTGTTTACCTGTTAACTACTTGGTTGAACAGTATAATTTCTAGGGAAATCTTAGGGGTTCTGTATACTAGTCTTCACCTGATACCACTTGGTCAGTTTCTTATGTCATTTTTATAGATTCATTTAATATAATTCTGATCTGAATATAATCATCTAATATTATTATTTTACAAAAATAGTCTTCATTTCCTTCTTTTATTTCACCTTCCAGCAAAGGAGACATTGTTGATCCAAATTTGAAAACCCAGATAAATTGTTACCGTCTTCCCACTGTAGTGAAGAGGATTTTGGCATTCATCCTAAAACCTGTGGTGTGTATTTGGCATGCTGTTTCTATGCAATGGCAAATGCTAAGATATGGCTTTGGTGAGACACTGTGGTAGGTTAGCTGCAGAGGGCGAGTATAATGAACATGCCAAAAATGGTGTGCATTGACACCATTTCCCACTAAAGAAAATGAGGGAATTATTAGGATATACAATGAAAGCAAATCTGTTTTTCTCTTCCAGTACCCTCGGATTGCCAGAGGACTTGATGCGTTATGTGGAGTAGGGTAAGATGAGGCTGACTTACAAGTCATTAGCAGCAATGTAAATCTTTATGACACTCACTTTCTAGGTAAATGGTGGCAAATGATGAAAGGAACAGTCACATTGATACCATCTTTAAAAATGAATCAAAGGGTTTGTTAGTAGTCTTGGCATAGCTTTTACTTAATGATGGGTATGTTGAACAATATCAGGAGATTACAAGGTATTTTTCAGAATTGTGAGCTGTAATGCAGACATGTCTGGATCAAATTTTACTTGAATCATAGGCTTCGTTTTGACACATTTTAAAAAGCAGCTCAAAAATGGCTTAGAGGTGGTAGAATGTGAATGCTAGGGTTCCTTTCCCACCTCTAATCCACATTAAAGGCCAGGAAACTTTGGAAGTCTATTTTCTGGCCTTTAATGTGGAGTAGAGGCACTAGCGTGTGGATGCTACCATCTCTAAGCTGCTTTTAAACCACTTTTCTCACTTTTTCTTTTACTGTTCGTGGATGCAGCTTGAGTTATATACAGTGATTTACTTGTGCCTTATTTAAGGTCTTATGAAAAGTGAAATTATGCACTCCACATCTGCTAAAATACAGTCAATAGCACAGTGCAGATGGTGTCACTTTTGTGTACACTCATGTATAGCTGCTGTGCAACCACCTTGTGGATTTTATTTGTGTGCACGTGATTCAATTAATGGCCAGTCTGTCCACTGGGTCATCACTGAACTATTTTCACCAATGTTGCAGATCAGCAAAAAATCTGTGGAAACAGCATGCGGCAGTAGCGGTAAGTTTATGTTCTTGTGTAGCCGTATAATATTCTAGCCAAACATTGTGTGTGTGTGTTCATGTTGCACACATGACTACAGCATCTATACAATGTCGCTCTGAAGTTCTTTCACAGAGGAATTTTAGTATGGTAGTGGGAATAGAAATGCATATTTGTGGATGGATGAAAGTCACCTCATGTATTTTCCATTGCTTTAACTTGAACATATTACAGTGGTACCTTGACATACGAGTTTAATTCGTTCCGTAACCTTGCTCTTATGTCAAATCGCTCGTATCTCAAAGCAATTTTCCCATTAATCTATTCCAGCTCCCAAAACACCACCTCGGTTGTTTTTGTTATGTACTGTACTGTATTTACATACTCGTATCTCAAATCTTGCTCTCATCTCAAAGCAAAATATCACTCGCTCGGCGGCTTGTATCTCAAAACACTTGTATGTCAGGGCACTTGTATGTCGAGGTACCACTGTATTTGTATTGGATGCTGCACAATGCTGAGCTAGTTTCTCAATCAGCCACTAGGTGGCACTATAGCCATACTGAGAGAAAGCCAGAGAGAGGGGGAGAAACTTGATTTTTTACACCAACTTCACCAAAACTCTATTTACAGGCTTACAATAAAGAATTTCTTGCTGAATGGAAGAAACTGAAATTGGACGTCGTCCTTTGCCCTGTTTTGGGTCCAGCTTTTAATGAAGGCTATCCTGGGAAACTTTTTGGTAGTACCTGAACCATTCCTGGTTTTTGTTTGTTTGTTTTCCCAAAGCACTGTTAGAAGTTTGTCTTTTATTTTTCAAATCGCACCAAAGCCACTTAGCAGCTTATCACATGCTACCAGCAAAGACCCTCAAGACAGACGGACAATAGAAGAGCTTTATGAAGCGGCCACTTCAATAAGATAATTAAATAGGAGCATGTTGTGAAGCAGTAATATTTAGTTGTCTTCTGTTCAGTGCTTCTCTTCATCCTTTATACAGCTTGGTTTTGTACAGTGTATAGATGTGGTTGATAAAAATGCAAAATTCCTCACATAAAACAAAACTGGTTTACCCAGAGAAACACTATAAAAGTAGTTGCTGGACGGGAAAAGCTAGCAGCTAGGGAAATTAATTCTTGTGGTTGTTGTTAGGATGGAAGTGATTTAGACAGAGTTGCTTTACTATGAAAGGTGCATTATTTCTTGGACCACACCTTTTCAAAATTTCAAATTTGACTCATCAGGGCTGATCAGAGGGTGAAACAGTGGGTATGGAATGCATATCTCCTCAATGCTGTCATTTTGTTCCCACTCCTAAATGTGTGTGTGTGTGTGTGTGTGTTTAAGGAGCTTCCCTACCACTATTTGATGAGGTTCTAACTCACCCTCAGAGGCAGGATCTCTGGGAGGGGGAGAAAGCAGTGAATATCACCAGCACCCCTAGATTAAAGCTCCAATGGGCACAACCTGTAAGTTGGGAACTTCCCATCCACTGAAGTTGCTTCAAAGTTATCTTAAGCAGCTTCGGAAGAGCCACATTTTTGAGGTGCATTTTGTGTTTAGTCTGTTTGTGGTGTAGGTGCATTAAGTTAAGGGAAGACCCAATATGAACACTCAGTTCCTCATAGATTTTCCCCAAGGTTTAGTTTTTCAGAGAAAAATTTGATACAGGCCATGAAGTATTACAATATTTTTTCTTAGTAGAAGTTACAATTGCTGCTTTTGGGGAGAGTACTCTAGTCAACTATGGCCCCGTCCCCATGCAACTTTGGCATGATTCCGAGTGCGGGATCAGCACATTCCATCCCCATGGGTTTTGGATTTGGTCTGCGAAAAGTGTACCAAACACCCTGAAACTGTATGAGACGGGTGCCAAATTTGGTACCTGTTTGAACAAGTCGCAGCATGGTTTGGGGAACCAACACACATTGCTCAGCAAGCCGGGTTCACACATGGGGACGCTCGCGGGCTAATGGGAGGAGATTTGCACTCACGTTATTAGGAGGTGAGGTGTGCTTGCTGCCAGCCCTGTCCATTGATGACCACAGCCTCTGACTTCTTAAAATGCGGATGGCAAAGGCAGGCTGGAGAACAGCTTGGTTTTTTAATTTTCTGCCATTTCCACAGAGGTAATTCCAACCCCGTTTCAAGAATGCCAAGGCTGCAAGCATGACACCCCCCCCCCCTTGCCTTATCTCCAGATTTACAAGGCACGAGTGGGTAAGGAAGGGCTTGATTTATCTGAGTGCACTCAGCTGAGCAAGATTTGTCAAGCAAGCTGTCAAGCAAAGGAGCACATCTCCGGTAAAATAAGGGGAAAAAACAGCCGCGACTTCAGACGCTTTTAGGGGCTTCAGAGGCTGCAGTGTTCTCCCTTTTCTAGGGTGGCAACCTGTTCTGCGTTGCTGGCAATGCCATGGGGAGGCCCGAGATGCGTTCCCGGTCCCGTGCTTGGCCCATGCCCAGTCTGCCAAACGGTTTGCATGGGGACGCAGCCTATGTTTCTTGCCAGAATTGTTCTAAAAGAGACAGAAGAGACCTTCCTGTGTTTTTTGGTTATTTTATTTATAGTTTCTCTGCATTTTCAGTTGCTACATCCTACACCAATTTATACAATGTACTGAACTTCCCGGCTGGAGTTGTACCGGTCACCACTGTTACTCAGGCCGATGAAGAAGAGCTCAAACATTACAGAGGGCACTATCGGGACCCTTGGGATAAGTGTATGAAGGAGGTCAGTATACATTATTCCGAAGAATGCACCTCCATTTTGCTAGTGCACTGTTTACTTGTCCCCTCTAACGTCATCATGGTGCTGTTAATTTCTACCTCTCCTTCCATTTACAGGCTGTTACTGATGCAGTAGGACTCCCTGTTGGTGTTCAATGTGTTGCTTTATCCTGGCAGGAGGAACTCTGCCTCCGGTTCATGAAGGAGGTGGAGACTCTCGTCCGTGGGGCAAAAACAATGATGTGATCTCATTTTGCAGCAACACAAATGGAGAGAATAACACAAAGTGGCACAATGTTTTCATTCATTTCTGATCACTGCCTACTGCCTGGGGGTCTTGGGATGAAGGGGGACTAAGCATACAAATAATAAATTCCTTTAAAAAATGAATGGAGGGATACGGCTTTTCATATTCCATTACTGATGTATGTTAGAATTCCATTAGTTTGCCATCTCATAGAGAGGGCAGCTATTTATGGATGTAGCTGCTGAAAGGTCTCATTCATATCAAGCTATACAGTAAACTTTGCTCAGACTGCACTACTTCAATTGCATTTGGATCCCTGCAGCATTCTTCACTCTTTTACCCCACAGAATTACTACATATTAAAAAAGTATTATGATAGTGGTTTGACCAGGCAATCATTCTTCCGCCAGCCAATGGTTTTTCTAAGCATGGTTATTGTTTTATTTTTCTACAGAAAGGCCATGGTCATGCCTTCACTTTAAACCTTCTTCAGTCTATCTTCAGGTTTGACTGCTCACACCTTTTCATTTCTATCTGTTTTATCTGTGGATTTTCCATTCTGGAAAGTCCAAAGGCAGGGTGGAAAGTCCACAAAACAAGTAGAAATGAAAAGGTGTAAGCAGTCATATCTGAAGATGGACTGAAGAAGGTTTAAAGCAAAGGTACGATCGTGGCCAGAGTCATTAAAAAATCCACACTGACTATATTAAGTAGTTCACCACACAAATTCACAAGTTTCTTGTTTGTGGAAAAGCTAAGGGCTCCTAAAAATAAAATCAGCTATTCTGAGTTTTTATGAAAAACAATATAGAAAATTTTCCCTTTCTGCTTTGACAGGTTGGGGTTTTTTTTTTTTTTTGTAATTTCTGACAGCCTCAGCAATTTTTCAGTAACCCTCTTTGCCCTCTGTGCAGTTTTTTTTAATAGTTCTTATGTGCTATTTCAGGGCTCTGATATTTAGAGGACCTTTCTGCAGTGGCCTTAGTCCAGATTGTACCCCAGGATGTATAACTTCCTATCTGGATGCTAGTGCAGGCTATGGCAGGCATTGGCTATACATCCAGTAGTTTTTTTTAATTTTTTTGAAAAAGTGCAAATTTTGGTAAGAATAGAAATTTCTGGGGAAAGAATGCTTCAGGAAGAGCATGAAGGAGATAAAATGCAAGTTCAGAGTTGCTATTCTCCACCTCCTTCAGTAAAGACTGTAAGTGGTTGTCTGTTCTCTTCATTTCCCATGGTCTGGGTCA
Source organism: Aspidoscelis marmoratus (assembly GCA_014337955.1). Lineage (NCBI taxonomy): Eukaryota > Metazoa > Chordata > Lepidosauria > Squamata > Teiidae > Aspidoscelis > Aspidoscelis marmoratus. The sequence goes on along the minus strand of MTQE01001134.1, from coordinate 54,994,742 downwards.
ACTTGGACCATTGTGTGGACAGTAGCCATGATCCCTCCTCACATTAGGCCTCCTCCCATAATTAAACAGCCTTGTAAGATGTTTTGGGGTTAAATTTCCTTTTAGTTTGGAAATTTTCAACAATGGACAGAGCAAAGGCATGGAAGAAACTGACCTTCCAGTCACTGTGAGGCTATAGCAATGACCTGTAGTGTTCTTTTAAATTAGAAGCTGGAGAAGAATGTAAACATTCATATTTCATGATTGCTTTTCTTTTTCTTGGTTATTGGCAAAATAATAAGTCAAAATAAAGATTGCCACCAAATATTACATTCATCCTGTGCTCTTCTGTAAAGCCATTATAGTATATTTAGGCAAACAGACGCGTTAAAAGGGTCACAGAAGCCATTCAATCTTCCTCTGGATCATCAAAACGTGTTTTTTTCCTATTTAAAATGTTTGAGCAAAATATTGTAGTTATCCGATTTAAAGTAAAATAAAAATGCAAACCAAATGTATTATTTCCCATTGAGTAGTGGTTGTAGTGCCTTATTAATTTCCCCTCCAGTAAATTTGATCTTTTGGAAACTTAAATGGGATTTTGTTCCTATGCAGAATGATTCCTCACCCACTCTGTCAAACTACCTGTTTTAAATAAATATGTGAAATGCAGCTTTACTAATCTTTCCACATTCCTTCCCACCAAGAGCAGGCATTGCATATGAAGGTTTGGTTTAAGATTTCCATCTTTGACTTTTACGCTGCTACCCTGAAGTCTCCTGGCTGTCAACCACCGCATAGACTATTTAGATTCCCATTTAAAATGGGCTGAAGTTTTATTTATTATTTATATTTCTATCCTGCCCTATACCTGAAGGTCTCAGGGCGGGTAACAACCTTTAAAACAACAAATTAAAACCAAGTTTTAGTACAATTGCTAAGGAATTTGAGTGTTGAAATAATAGGAACTATAAAACTTTATTCTGGAAGGAATATTTTTGAATGACGCTTAGAAGCAACTGAGGGCCTTTTTGCATTTAACTTCTGTGGGATAGTATTCTGGCTGGAATTCACACCAGTGCTGACACCATTCCCCAGCTTACCTACTAGCTCTCTCAGCATAGATGGTCTTTCTCAGACTGTCTGCATTGCCATAGCAAAGTCTGCTATGTGCCAAGCCGTTGCTATGGTAACCGTGGGGAAGTAGTGTGAATGCTGTGTCTGGGAGCTTACCAGGAGAGTCCTAGATACTCTGGTAAAGTTGTGGAGCAGGTTTTACAGCACAGCTATAGAGGACTGAGATGCTCCAGGATGGAGGCAGCACCATGGTATGCAAATGGAGCATCCCAAAGTGCCCCAATCCATGTCTGAGAGGCAAGTGTAGAAAGGCCCTGTATTACTCCTCATGGCAAAAAAGAAAAAAAAGCTGAAACTTGATATATGTCTTGACTAGTCCAGCTGACTGCTAAAGAAAAAATGGCCCAATGGTTGGTATTTGTTCATAGTTGTCTTTTAATAAAGGTATTTAATAGAAGCAGTGAAAGTATGTCTTCAACTGGCTAGCATACCTTCAGGGGAGCATGGGAGATAAGATAAACCTCTGAGAAACTTCACAACTGAGTTTCCAGAGCATCGAGCAAGAATTTCCCTCAGCCATTCTCTGACATCAGCCTTGGAGATAGGAACAGAACCACTTGGTGTCTCCATCCTCAAACTCCAAAGCTTTTCAAGAAGGAAAACCACCAAGAAAGCCAGGAGAATCAACAGGGTAAGCAAGGTGGTTTCTGTGCCATAACTAGGCCTAAAAACAAATTGAAATAGGTCTAGCTCCTTCCAAGCATGCCTGGAGTTGAACAACCATGACACTCTTCAATACTTTTCTTTAAAAAAGTGTTACATTAGCCACCAGAAAATAGTTGCTTAAATCCTCTGGATCCAGGGAGAATGTTTTAGCAGAACTATTTCATTTGTTAAAGAGGCACCCACCACTGAAATATTCAGTCATACCTTAATGGCTGGCTTTTATCAGCCGAGAAGTGTAAGGATCAGAGGACAGGTTGTTGGGCAAACCCCAGCGAGCAGCTTTTACATATTGAAACTACAGGTAATTAAAATGCCTGGACCAGAATGTCCTATGGATACTTGTCTGGATCATTGCTAACTGTGACATCCAATTTCCCATAAATTTGCTTTCAATGTGCCCTGCAAATGTGTCACAAAGATGCTACATGCTGCTTCACTTGATCCCTCAGGCTTGCTCTTACAAGGTCATAACTCAAACGTGGATGGTGGATGGCTAATCAAGGACACACTAGTGGTGGAGATATAATTCCTTTTCACCACCACATGGTAGGCATGATAATGTGCTCTACCCATGTTTGGATTTAGGCCACCTGTGCTCTATCTACCCTGTTTCACTGTGCATAGCTCCATGAATATTAAGAAGAGTTGGCTCTTGTACTCCTCTTTTCTCACCCATTTAAGGGGACTCAAAGTGCCTGACAAAGTTTTCTGTCCTTCTCCACACAATGCAACACCCTGTGAGGTAGGTGGGGCTGTGAGAGCTCAAGAGAGCTATGACTAGTCCAAGGTCACCCAGCTGGCTTCATGGAGGAGGGCAGAATCAAACCAGGTATTCGCAGATAAGAGTCCGGCTCCCTAACCACTAGACCGAGCTTAAGGTGCTTTTTGGGCTCCAGAAATATGCCAAAGGGACTTGGGAGAGATTAGATCGATGCCCGTGTTCATTTCATGATTCCAGAGAAATCCCCTACAGCATTCAGGAATTGCTCAGATTCTACAAATCCCTGGGGGAATATCATCTCAATAGGTCCAGAAAGGCCAGAATGTGGGTACGCCCTGCTGTATCAGTTGGACCAGCAGCATATTGAAACAGCTCCATGTTCATTTTGGAGCCATGAACAGCTGAAGCAGTTTAATGAGGATCATCTCTGCATGGATGTTAAAATACTTCAATGTCACCATGGCAGGGTCTTTTATCACCATATCAGAGACTACCTTAGCCAGCTCGGATAGAGAGGTTGCTGAATAGTAGGGTGGGTAGTACACCAGAAATATCCCTATGAATTCAATGAATTGTGTCTCCCTGGCCCAGCAACAAAAGCAGCCCCTCAGACTGAGCGTTCACCTGCGTTCCCATGGGGCTTCCACTGCCTCACAGTAGTTTCGGGGCAGCCTTAATGCAAATCTTAAGTCACATTAAGGAGTCCCCATGGCAATGGAGGACAGGGCGGGTTCAAGGCGACCCTGCCCGACCCCATGAAAACCGCGGTAAATCGTTGCATCAGGATGCCACACCACCCCCTTGCCTGAGTGCTTAATCGCCCAGGTAAGGACTTGATTTACCCCAAACACTTGCCTGACAGCTGCCCTGCAGTCAGCTGAGCAACTGTCAGGTGGGTATAGGGGCTGTCAAGAGCACCAGCAGAGCACTGGTAAGATGATTAAAACAGATGCGAAAGCCAAGTCTGTTTTAATCATTTTAGCAGAGCTCTGCTTGTGCGGATGACAGCTATACCCACCTGACAGTTGCTCAGCTGACTGCAGGGCAGCTGTCAGGTGATTGTTTGGGGTAAATCAAGCCCTTGCCTGGGCAATTAAGTGCTCAGGTAAGGGGGGGGGACAGTCACGATCGCAGCATTATTGGTGGGGACAGCGAAATCCTGCCTGCTAATGCTGCAATCATAACCCAGGAGTGTCCCCATACCCCCAGGATAACCCGTTCTTTCCCCCGTAATTTGGGGTTGTTGTTTTTTTGAGGATTTTGTCCCTCATGTAGCCTGAATTAGGGCTTTTCATGAGGACTCTTGCGAGGTGAATTCACATTTGCTTCACAGTATCCTTACCATGGGGACACAGACTCAGTTGCAGAGTGAATTGGCTGCCTGGAATGATATAGCCCCAGCAGATGGAATCACTGAGGCCAGATGTTGGCTCCCTTGTAGGGCCTGCTCCTGCTGAGAAGCACAACTCTCCCTCAGCCAGCAGTCCTACTGGTGCCAAAGCTCTGGATGATGAAGATGGAGACCAAAGACCTGCAGTCAATCTCAAAATAGGAGTAAGGGTGAAGAGCCAGGGCCCCCAGCCTCTCATGCTAGGCACAGATGGTACAAACTCTGTCTCTTAGAAAGTTCTGGGGGTTAATTTCAGCACAACTATACCTAAGTTTTACTCCACCTCTGCTCCACCTTCAGAAATGCAAGTGACAAAAAGTTTTCCTTCTCCATTACCTAACCCAAAACATCCACCTTTGAAAATGAAAAAGAAAATGAAAGAAAGTGGCCAGTTACTTTGCCAATTGTGCTTCTCTTCCATTCTTAAAGTGGATCAAAGACGGAGTAAAACTTGAATACAGCTGGCACCCTTCTTGTCATTATAGTGTTTGGTTGTTGAGATGGAGTTGGCTTCTTGAAGTCCTCTGTTACATTGCAGTTGTTTTCCCAGGCAGGCAGCACTGAAAATGTGCATGCTTCTAGGATACAACATGGATAGTTGTTGCTGGAATGAGAAAATAACAAGTGAACCCCAAGGTTAGTGGCTGTGAAACATATTGGAATGTTAGGAGGAATGTCTGGCGATAAGCAAACAATGTGAAGTCTGTTGAAATTCTTCCAGACGTCTTTGGCTGCAATCAGGAGGCAGAAGGTTAAAGAGATCTTCAGCACTGGGCAAACAGAGATATGTTGCTTGGAGATGGGTGGGATTAAGAATCACCACCCCTTCCATCCTGCTCTGTCTTGCTGTTGGCAGCTAGCAGCTCAAAGCTCTAGCAGCTGCTCCCTGGGTGAGAGCTGCGAGGAAACCTCCAAGGATGGCCATCGACAAAATCAAGGGGATCTTCCCCGAGTCCAAGGCCGATGTGTGCGTTGTTTCAGCAGTAGTTTGCGGATCAGCCACCGCTGCAGCATTAGTGTGGAAATGGGTAAACCACAGGAGAATCCAGAAGAAACTGAAAGAGTTCAAGCAGAGGCGGGAAGTAGGCTTTCAGCGAATGGAGAAGGCAGCAAGGCAGTTTAAGCAGCAGGTGAACGCTCAGCCATTGCATTCCCCTCCCCTTTAACTTGAAAACAAAAACCAGTTGATACCTATTTAAAATCTGCAACTGATTCTCTAATTGCTCTTTTTCTTTCAAGTACTAATACATGGGAAGATGTTCATTCTTTGCAGGAGCTCCAAACCTATAAAACTGTATCTTCTTCAAAATCTTTCATAATTAATTTGATTTTTTTTTTTTAAATGAAGGTACTACTCTGTTGCAAATCTGACAGGGAAGCCCTATTTAAATGCTATCCCTTGCTTCCTACAGCTAAATTTGATTTGGAAGATTCCTTATGACTAAGCACTCTAACTTTAGGAGTATCTTGGCACTGAGACAGCTGGAAAGGGAGAGTATAAAATTACAGTATTTCTAATTGTATGTAAACTGGCTGCCTGGACAGCTCTATCTCTGCCCCAGTTCTCAGCTGCCTATCAACAAGTGACCTGTCATTTAAGAAGCTACAGTTAAGTTCCATTTGTTTGACAGCTGGTTGATACTGGGACTCTGATTTTTCACACTAAAAGTTGCTAAGGCCATTTGCTGGACTTTGAATGCAGGAGAAGGTTTGCCCTTGTCTCTGCTTGAGATGCCCATGGGCAATGGGTGGGCCACTTTGTGAGACAGGATGCTGGACTAGATGGGCTGTGGCCTGATCCAGCAGGGCTCCTCTTATGTTCTTAACAGTCTCATTTTTGAATACTTGTTCTTTCAAAAGTGATGCAGTTTGCTCTGAGAATTTAGAAGATGGATTGCTCAGTTTATTAATGTTTTTCATGATGCATAGGTTTGTTGGAAGACAGCACCTTGATGAAGAAATAAACCATCAGCTTATGTTTAAAACTATGCACTGAATTGTTCCCACCTACTAGATGCAGGGAGGAAGGCTTTTAATTTGGAATGAAGAAGTTTGAAGTTTTTGATGAGCAAAGATGTACAGGGTGATGGGACAGGCCTATGCAACTGATTAGGTTATCTGAAAGGGAGATTATAGTTTGAAGTTAAACTTTGCTTCCTGAGATTTAACTCTCCTCCTTGTCAAATTTTGAGTTTGTTTGGGTGTGTTAATGGGAAACAAATTGCTTTGAAATGGTTTTGAGTGCTCACTGATCCCAAAGTTTTAAAAGAATCTGCAGTTTCTGAGGATTAAAGGTTCTGAAATCTGGATTATCTATATTCCGATCAAAAGAAGTCTCACTGTTGGATTTACAAATAATCCTCACTAGTTAGCAATGGGAACTCAAGCTTTTTTGGGGAGGACGGAACCATGCTTTAAGGAAATTCTCCTCAGTTTCCCCTGATTTAATGATAAACTGTGATTTTGTCCTTTTTCTCGGGCTCTTAACATTATGTGCTAAGAGGATTGGGCTTGGCTGAAAGGTGGGGGGAAGGAGGTGAAGAATGAGAGAGATCAGGACACAATGTAACTAAAAAAAAAGATCAGAACACATGTAACAAGAGATCAAACCACAATGTAACAAAGAGATCAGATCAAAGTATCTAATTTTACAAAGAGGGGTGGTGATCATGACTTTGGAGGCTTCCATCCTGTTACCTCTGTCCCTCCTTCCCTCCTCTGCCATTTTGCAGTGCTCTGATCCACTGATCTAGCACAAGACACTAGAAGGGAAAGTGATCTTTAATCTTCTACTGCCTTGTTAACATGAGAAGTGGTGCTACTGTGGGGGGAGAAGCAGTGAACAAAAACCGCTGCTCCATGAATTGACTTGGGAACAGGATTATATAGGGGGTGGGGTTTGAATTGCCTGCACCAATGAAGTCAGAGTATGATGGTGCCCAATTGCTGACTCCATGGGGAGGGGATTCTGCTGAGGGGAGGAGAGAGGGGGTTTCTCCCCTGCAAGTCGGCATTATAAGCCAACAGTAGGAACGCAAAAACCAGACCTCTCTGCTGATTCAAAAAACCCTGGATTAAATTGCCCAGTGGGAACCTGGCCTAAAATACACAACAGTGTACAGAGAATTCTGGTCCATGAAAAGTGATGAGATCTTCTAATTATCTAAATAAAAGCTGCTTTTTAAATTTTATGTGTTTTAAAATTTATTTTGACCATTCATCTTGAAGATTTTAAAGTCTTGCAATTCCCTTGTCTTTCTGTCAATTTCTGCTCCAAGTGATGCAGGGAAGGAGAAAATGGAGGTTATCAGCACAGATATTTAAAACACAAAAGTGGATTTGCATACATGCACACACAGAGAAATGAGTGGACTTTTCTTATTCTGTCTATTCACTGAAGTAATAGTAAGGCTTTCAAATCTGTAATAAAGTCATAGGAAGAAAAATGGGAAGCTGCAATTCCCTTCTGCATTTTCCATTTCAGTTGGTTGAAGATCTTTAAGGGCCAATAAGGCTAACTTTTAAAAATAAAAAGTTGTATAGAAATGCTTTAAGTAAATAAAAATAAATAAATTTGCCCAGTCAGAATTAAGCATCGCCAAGCTTATTCACAGGCAGCTATTTTTATGTGATTATTTCACTTTCTTGGTTTGTGTGTGCATGTGTATTATGAAATATATGTATACCTCAGTGACATGCCAGCAATGAATTACTCCTTGCTACAGAACCCAGGAGTGAAATCTGCTTCGATTCTCTCTCTTCCTCTTGTGGAACTGGCTGCAAAGTTGAAAGATTGTTCCTTGTGTCCAGAGAATGTTCTTTATACCTACATTGAAAAGGTAAGAAAGACGCATACAGGTATTGTTCTGGCCCTCAAAATACTCAACACAGTACAAATAACGGATAGTGCATGCACAAAATTCTGCCACGTTCATTGCAAGTTGCTTATGTGGAAGCAGATCCATTGCCCCAAATTTTGTTGTTAGAAAGGTCTAAGGGTCCTGTGTATATGCAAAAGAACAAAACAGTGAGCAGTTGCTGACTGTACCCATGACCTCTGACCTTGAGTCCCTTTTCTTGTCTAGTTCCAGGCTGAATGCTGCATCCATTATGATCAATGGATTCATTTCTGCCATGGTCACATCTTTCCTTTGAACTTTCTTCAGACCATTTTCAGGTCCGATTGCTGACACCTTTTCATTTCTATCCATTTTATTTGTGGCCTTTTCATTCAAGCAAATCCAAATGGGTGTGTGTGTGTGTGGAAAGTCCACAAATAAAATGGATAGAAATAAAAAGGTGTGAGCAGTCACATCTAAAGATGGACTGAAGAAGGTTTAAAATGAAAGTGTGACCACAGTCACAGTGTCTTACGTATCATTAGCTTTACCTGTTTTACCTTATTCTAGTACCTCTTTTTAGCTTCCTTGCTCTGTCCTCTACAAGCCAAATTGGTAACCAGACATTCCTACACCAAATGTCACTAATATTTTCCCATAAATTCTATTACATTTACTTAATGCTTTTTTGTAAACATTAGGTTTAAGAAAACCTTTTAAAATGTTTCCCCCAGGTTTCCTGAGACAAAGGGTTTTGTTCTGATTTTAAAGTTACTGTCTTTGATACAGAGGCATGAATACAGCACAGTTAATAGCTGACTCCAGCTGCACTTTAAAATTCCAAACATTGTGGCTTGCACCAGTTCTTCAAATTACTCTCCTATTAAAAAAAAAAATGTAGGGCCAATGGAAATCTCTGTCCTTTCTCCCACCCCCAGCTTGTTTCTAAAGTGTGTAATGCACTTAGCCCTTTGATACACCATGTGATCTGCAGAGTTATTTTCAGCTGTGATAGATTTATCATGGTTCCCAACAGTTGAGCTACAAGGGATTTCCATTTTTGGAACTACTTGGCATGGGGAGCAATGGCTTTGCTCAATGGAGTGAGAGAAAGCAGTGCAGCTGGAAAATGTCAGCTGAAGTCTGCAAAAAGCATATATCTCACTAGATATCCAGGAGCTCCAAAGTGATATAGAATTGTGTGTGGAAGAGTAAAAGAGAGAGAGACATGGATTGGGCTGTAGAGGCAAAGAGACAGCTGGTGATCAAGTAGCAATTCCTAAAACTTTCACTCAAGTATTCTAGTAGAAATCTATCGTGTTTGAATCTATTAAGTTTAGCCAATAGCTTTAGACAATTGTGGCCTGTTCTCTACCATCCCAGAAGGCTTATCATGCAATAATGGACATAAGTAACAGCTGGTAGCAGCCAGTGATTATAGGTGGAAAAGGACTAGCTATTTGCTGCCTGGCATGGCAAACCTTTGACATGGAAGCACTTCTAAGAAAAAGAAGCATGTTTCTCCCACTGTGCCTCCAGCTACTGGCTGCAGTTGGTTAAAAGACATATTCTGGACGAGCATGATGAAAACCTTCAATATGGTAAAAATAAGAAAACCTGTTACCTAGAGATAACCTCTCCCTTTCTGAATACACTCAAGCAAAAATTAAATAAATGCACTTAAAATAAGCGCTTAGTATCGGTGCCTGCTACCTCTGGCTGGTGAATGGAAATGGGCTACATCAACATTGGTTCAGAATTTGTGCAGGAAGCTGGTAATGCCGTGGGGCAACAGAAGCAGCAGGAAACATATGCTTCCCTTGTAGTATTTATTTATTTATTTATTTATTTATTTCCATTTCTATCCCGCCCCA
>MTQE01001134.1:54945718-54969993 GCA_014337955.1 Aspidoscelis marmoratus | reverse complement strand
GTGTGTGTGTGTTGTGCTTTGAGGTGCAACCTGGAGTGGTTTCCCATGGAATTCCCCTGTCATTGCTGCAGCAGGTGGGACAGAGCATGCAGCAGGCGGGGCAGGGCATGGTGATGTCAGCCAAGCTTCCTATCAGGACGAAGGGGGTGGAGGAAAAAAGTTGCAGTTCCTTGATGTGTGTTTACCGCAGCTTTCATGGGGACAGGCAGATTCGCCTTGAACTCGCACTGTCCCCAGTTACATGGGGACTTGTTAATTCGCGCTAGAATGTGCATTGAGGCCATCCTGATTCAGCAGCACAGTAAACGGAGCCCATGGGGACACAGCCTAAAAAGTTCCTACACGCTAGAAAGTGTAGAGGATTTGACAGCCAGACTTATTGGCTATTTTCTGTTATCAATCGTTACCCTGGCTGGTGCAGTGCCATCTGGTGACCAAAACATATAATGCTATTAGCATTAATTAAAGCAGGAGCCAGAAAGAGCTTGTTTTCCGAAGTGTTTTAAATTCAGAATTTGATTTCAGATTTTCTAGCAGCTTCATGAAAATTCAACACAGGTCATCTGTCCCTGTCCACACCCATTTTGGAAAATCTGAGCTACTGGCTCTCCACCTGACAAATATGTCCTTTTTGTGGGTTTCCCATAAGCTAAAAGAAATGGACAAAATAAAAATCCAGAAAAAAATATTCCTTAATATTTCTAAATATTTGTAAAATAGAAAAGCTCCAATGTGTTTCAGTAGAATACCTTTTCCAAGGAATAGAAGAAATTACAATATATTTCAGTTAACATTTAAATAACAGATAACACTTGTACAATACAAACAAAAATCTTTTTCAGATATAAATGTAGTTCAAATTTGTTTTGAACTGTTCTGGACTAGATAGGTATCTATTTGATCCACATGGGAGTATCTTGATTTCTTCTTCTTAAAAATGTAAATGAAAAAAATTAGGTGTTGGGGCTGTTATATTGTTCACTTGTGTCATTAAAATATTTCAATGTAGACATCTGTGGATTGATGTCTGTTGTCTGATGTGGCATACAGGCAACGGAGAGCAGTGGTGAGGAACAGCTTAGTCACACATAGCTGGCCTCTGATCTTCACATAACTGGAAGTTTGGTCATCTTCAGTCTGATACTAAACAGACATGGCTGGAAGTCATTTTGGTAATTTGCCTTCTTCCTCTGCCATCATTCTACATAGCAGTTGAGAGCTGACTTTACTATCAACCTACTTTCACAGTGCCGTATCCTGTTCAGTAGCTGGGTAGGCTCCAAGGCTAAATTTTGCACCTTTGTGGTGGCCTGTTGGCTCATTGTACGCTGTCCCAATTGCCAGCCAATCCCCTGTGGTGCTTGAAAAGTACATTCCTGTGTGGATGCAACCTGAGTGCTATATTAGTCCTGTTAAGTGATGTGTAAGAAACAGGTGTCCCGAGGGAACACATTTCTCCCTTCTGCTCATTTTATTTTTATTTTGGTTTTACTAATGTCATTTACGCCTGGTGATTGCCTTGTCTTATTCATATCCCTTACAATTTTACTTCCAGAGCATCTTCCAACAATATAGATCAAGTATTTAGGGGGAAGAGAGGAATTAGCTAAATAATCAGCCTTACCTCGTTTTCCCAGTGAGATATTAGATAAGTGACGTTCTGCTTTTGGAAATTCCTGATCAAACTGATTTAATAAAACATTCAGATATAGGCCAAGTTCCCACTGCACACAAAAAAATCTGGGTTTAAATCCAGGTTTTTAAAATCAGCAGTGAGGTCTGGTTTTTCCCACTCCAAGCTCTTAATCCAGACTCACAAGGGGGAAACTTGTGTGCACGTGAATGTGTTCAGTTTTTCCTGCTCCTTTGCAACAGGAAGCTGGAGCCTCCATTTAGAGAACAGGGGGAGGAGGTTGGGGCAAATGGAGAGATTTAAAGGAAAATATGTAAAATCACAGCCCTGTTTATTCTTTCCATCCATGCCCTCCCCTTTCAGCCAGCAGAGGATTCCCTTAGATGGTAATCATGCCTTATCATTGGCTCTGAGGAAAATGAGAACACACCTAAAAAACCTCTTGTGTTTCCATTTGCAAAAAAAGGATTATTTCTAAATCTCGCAGTGAGAGTTCTTTTGATTCAAATACAGATAATCTGTGTTTTGAGAACTTTAATTCCCAGAAACTGCAGATTCCTCTGATCCTTTGGGAACGCTCAGCTTTGAAAACAAATTCAAAGCTCTTTAAAACTTCAATGGGAATGCACCCATAAAAAGATGTACTAAAGCAGCTAGTCTGAAGAACAGGAGCACAGATGAAGTAGATTAGATAATGGGGAAAATGGAAGGCATTTTGTCAGTTGTTGATTTATCATTAAGGTAACTGTCATAGGAGCCTCTTCCAGTGAGCATTCCCAAACCGAGGTGCTACATAAACTACATACAAAGCTTTGACTAGTGCTGGTCCCTCAACAAGACTACATGATAGAGATTTTGGCATACAAATATGCAGACTGATCCCAGCCTTCTACTTTGAATGGGTTGTGAAAATCTGGATATGCCAGGAGTCTTTCAGGTCATTGATATTCTGATCAGCACTAAATAACAATTCACCTCTTTATAGATTTATTCAAGTTCCAGGCCTCTCAGAATTGGATACTATGATGGAGATGGTTATTTCCAGCCATCTCCCAGCATGAAACGGGCTGTACAAGAAACCAGCAAGCTATTACAGGAAGCTGGGCATACGGTATGTTTATTTAGGAGTGGATGTCACTTATAACTATTGCTGTTACTGCATGCATTTAAATAATGCCTATAGAATTATTTTTCATATAATGTGAAGTTTGGTTACATCAACCCACAATTTTATGCAAAACAACATTATAAAGTTAACTATTGCTTATGGAAACCTATGGGTTAGGGCAACCAGTGTCCCCAGAATATCCATGCAATCAAATACATGTTCCACTTGGCTGCTAGGTTGTCACTGTACATGTTATCAGATAGGTGCACTGGAATCGAGTGGTAAAAGAACCATGAGATAAGGAGACTAAGTTGCAAATGATTTTCACTTGGATTCCTTCCTCCACCCATGTGTGCATGAGGCAGCCATGATTGAGCGTGGGGTTATGGGGTGCAAGCTCTATTCTAGTCATTCACCCAGCCACCAGTGGCCATGGCAACAGTCTTGCACAAGCTCTGAGGTCAGGGCTAGAGAGACTGAATAATAACCAGATGATATTCATCAAGTAAATATTACTTTTGTGGAAAACAGTAAACCTGCTGCATTTGGGCGATATGCAGGTTCTCCTTTTGGGGGAGGAAGACATCTGAAAATGGTACCAACCAGCCATCCCTCCTGGTGCCATCTTCAGATTTTTCTTTCTGTGCTCTTCCCAGTTGAAAACAGTAGAGGGTTTCATAACTAAAACAGACAATTTCAGTCATGGTCCTGCATCAATGGAAAGGGGTGTCTGCTTGTTGCTGACTTTGGGCATCATCTATCTAGTACATTACACCCACATAGGGTCCGCAAAGCAGATGAATGGCTGTATTCCGAAGGCAACTGCCTCCGTCCTCACTCTCTGAAAGTGGTGACTTCTCACGAATGTGGGAGAAAGTACTCTGAAGGTTTGGCATAGAGACGACATCTGACTGACACATTGTCCCCATACCCATCCCTAAGCTGAAGTTATGGGCTGCGTTTGGCTGAGGGGCACCTTCCAGTACTGTAAGGAGGAGCAGAATAAAGCCTCAGCCACTGCATGGATGTAGCCTAGATTACACTGTGCTTTTCTGTCAGTCATGGCAACATTTACTAGGATTGGCTATAAGGCAGTGGCTGTAGCTCAGTGGTAGATAAAATTGCCTGGAAAGCAGAGGGTTGATGGTTTGCACTCCAGCCTTTTTCAGGAAGTAGGCAACAGCAAGCCATGTCTGTATCTCTGCCAAAAACACTGCATAGAGATGTCCATGTGGTCAACCAGGAGTCAGCAATGACTTGGGAGCACCCATCTACAACAAACAAGGGCTGTAATTATGTTTTAACTGTTGAGCTTAACTTCACTTATTCTAGGTTTTTGAAATTATCTATTGTTTTAAAGCTGCATTATAAATAGCATGGATTAAATATTTATAAATCTAATAACCATATCCATACTTCTCTGTCTCCCTAGCTCATTCCCTTCACTCCCCCTCGAATTGATTTTTTGGTGGATGAGCTTTTTACTAAAGGTCTTTATGCTGATGGAAGTGCTACATTAGTCGAAAAATTGTAAGTAAATACTGAAATGTCTTAGTAAATAGCAAAGGGGAAATAACACTTTCGATCTGGAATGAATGCTGTTTTGATACCTGTCCCTCTCCTACTTAATTGCCACAGCCAGCCATGCAATTTTCCTTTGGAAGGGGACCTGGATCAGTCCTATTACTGCCACCAGTTTGAGGGTTCTGAACACAGCAGAGAAATGGCTGTATCCAATGGCCTTGCAAGCCACTTTGGAATCCTATAGACTCCCCAGTACTAATGCTTGGAAAGTTTTCATTAACAGTGGTTACCACCATGTTAAAGTAACAATCAACCATTCCTCTGCCTTTCAGGACATATCTGGGGACTTTTACATAGCTGCTCTTACTTGGCATGAATACCTCCCCTTTGGCCTCATGCCAAATCTCCTGATCAGAGAGAGACAATCCCCATCAAACCATAGCTGCAGCTTTCTAAGGGGAAACCCGCCTGGGGGCAATTGCTCTTTCAATTCAGTTTGCAGATTCCCTGAGTGTGTGTCCAAGTTGCAGCAAATGCACTCTGTCAGTTGTTCTGTACCAATGAGTTCTGATCAATGCATGGTTGACATCATGGGTACCTCCAAGGGTATTTCTATTCCTTGGTCATTGCCTACTTCTAAAGAGAGGCTGAGGATGGAACCAGCAGCCCTCTGTTTTCCAGGCTGCTTGCATTACCAGACAGTATGAAGATTTAGATCTAGTGAACTACACATTATTATCTGCATTCTATATTCATTTCATCCACGTGCTGGTTGCTACACAGGTTCTTAAAATTGACTTGACCATTATTATTTTAAATGAAAACCAGCAGGTCAGTATAGATTTCCCCTAAGTATTCCCTGGCATATTATAGATCCGTCTCATATTTATTTATTTATTTATTTATTTATTTATTTATTTATTTATTTATTTATTTATTTATTTATTTATATTTATATTTATATTTATATTTATATTTATATCCCGCCCCATACCCGAGGGTCTCTGGGCGGCTTACAACATTTAAGAACAAGCACACTGAAATTGTACCACACAATAATAAAATCAGCGTAATATTTAGGAACCAACATGATAATAAGAATAAGAATAAAACAATACAAAAACAGTTTAAAACAGTGGTGTTTGGAAGGAGGGAAGAATAAAGAGCATTTAGCCAAAGGCCTGAGTAAAGAGGTGCGTCTTTACCGCCTTTCTGAATGTAAACAAAGAGGGGGCCTGACGCACCTCCAAGGGGAGACCATTCCATAGCTTGGGGGCCACTACTGAGAAGGCCCTCTCCCGGGTGCCCACCCGTCTAACCGCTGAAGGCGGTGGGACAACCAGGAGGGCCTCTCCTGCAGATCTTAAGACATGGGCAGGTTGATATGGGAGAAGGCGCTCCTTTAGATATCTCCTTTAGATATCATATGGCAATGCATCATACCATAATTTAACTTCCAAGATGTTTCAGGAGATGCTATCATCACTAATAACATCTGCTACAAAATATTGCTGTCCATAGGATGCTGGTTTAGGGATCCAGTCAATTGGTCATACTTTTCTTCTCCCTTCTCCCATCCTTCAGTTTCGTTCTCAAAGACAATATGCTATGAATATTGAACATGACTGTTAATGCCGCTGTTTTGGTTTCTCCCTTTAATTTTTATACTTCAGCCAAAAAAAAAAAAATAGATTTCATCTTAGCACCTTCAGGCTATAAGAAGTTAGGCAGATAGACAATGAGTTCACTGTTAGTATTTTGAATGAAAACACAGAATTATTTAACATTAATCTGAATACTTTTAAATTCTTAAAAGCAAGACATATACCGTATTTTCCGGTGTATAAGATGACTGGGAGTATAAGACAACCCCCAACTTTCCAGTTAAAATATAGAGTTTGGGATATACTTGCCATATAAGAAGACAACACCCAGCGTATAAGACGATCCCCGACCTTTGAGAAGATTTTCCTGGGTTAAAAAGTAGTCTTATACGCCAGAAAATACAGTAGTCACTCTGGCAGAAAAGTATTAAGAACAAACTGAATTGCAGGAATTATACTGTATTTGTATAGAGTCTAGGGCTTTTGTATCATTCTTGAAAAATCTATTTTGCTTTACAAAAGTCGATTATCAGATGCAGACTTACCAATCAGGAGTGCACTTGTTGGTGGGGACAGCAACCAGCCTGGATAGCTTTAAGAAAGGATTAGATAAATTTTCAGAGGACAGGTGTATCAATGACTACTAGAATGGATACCTAGATACCACCTCTAGGTTAGAGAGACAAGACACAGGATGCCTCTAAAGACCATTTGTAGAGAGTCAAGAACAGGTGAAGGTGTTGCCTTTATCTTCTGCTTGAGAATGCCTAGAAGCAATTGATGGGCCACTGTGTGTGACAGGATGCTAGACTAGATGGGCCATGGCCTGATTCAGCAGGGATATTCTTATGTTCTTATGTTCAAGAAAGCACTCACTACTACCCTGTCTCCATTTTTGGCAGCAGCAGGTACCTTGTGGCAATCATGCTGGCCCCTTTGTTGACTTGATCTGTGCTAGAGGTACTTCCATGCACTGTACTGTTTTGAGGGTGTCATGGTAAGTGGCACCTCCTTACTCAAAAATGGAGATGAAGAGAGTGACGGACCCAAGCAGAGATGCCTTCATCATGAACTGGAGGTGAACCACAGAAGCACCAAAAGTAATATACTCTGGATGCTGTTGGAGTACAGTGTCATCTGTCCTAGCCAGCTGAGGCTGTGTTCAAACAAAACAAAAGAGGTGCCTCAGAAGCACCTCTGAAAGACAGTGTGTGGCCCTCATGTTCCCAAGTCTTCTATAATTGACCTTTTCTAGCACAGAATGTTCAGGAAAGGGGGAGGGGCAGACTGGTGTGTGAACAATCCCACCTCCAAGCCTTCTCTAAGCTTCCTCACAGATACTTTACTTTGCTGTGTCTGATCACAGTCATGGACTACAGTCAGGTTGATGTGAACTGTATTATAACAACGTTCCGGACAAGCACCATGTTTATTATTTCTCTGGTGCTTCTCTATTCTTTGTACTTTTGACTTCAAGTTTTGCATTTTCATAGGCTTTAGTTCCAGAAATGATATACCATCACAGGAGGCATATTGCATTTTGCAGACATTACCATATAGATCAGAATGTATTCCTTTTGTCTTCTCACTATTCTAGTGATGGAGAGCTTGTGGATTCCACTTGGACAAACCAGATACGTTGCCTCAGAGTTCCAAATCTACTGAAAAGGATTCTGGCTCTCATTTTAATGCCTGTGGTGAGTTTCCTAGGCACTTGGCAAAGATCATAGTTCATTCTTCTCCGCATAGACCTTGTGGTTCCTCTGAAGGAGAATAAGCTGCATTTTTGGTAGGTTTGGTTAACCTTTTTGGGGGCGCTGGAGGTTGTACTTCCCTTCACTAACTCTCTAGAATCCACATGTCTGTAGACATGATGACTACCATTGGATGGAACAACCTTATGTTCTCACATGTGTTCCTAAATAGGTGCAAGCATAAATATATACATTGTAGAGGAAATCTGAAGAAATCTTTCATTCTATGGTCAATCTGTTATGGGGATTTTCAAGAGGTTGGAGGACTGAATATGCAAATCTAAACCTTTCCATCCTCAGGAGCATTGGGTTTACTGAAATCAACTGAGTTAGAATAAAAAGCTGGTGGGAGTGGAGTGAAACTCGTGTTGGCCACCACTGACTTTGGTCATAGTTCAGTAACACTTCATTAAAAGTTCTTCCCCCACATTTGATGCCATTCAAAATCAGCTTGCCATGTTTGTAATTTTAATACAATCCAATGTAGTGTTCATGAAGGGGAGTCAGCAAGTTTTCTAGCACTCATGTCACCTAGAGGGGGTGACATGAACTGTCCACTGCTGGCCGTGTTTGCTCTGTGATGCTCATGAAGCAATCTTGTTTCACTTCACCCTGGGAAGGGCCTGACCCTCACACCACCATCTTGATACCATCTGCCACTGCTGGCTCCTCATCAGACTTCAGCTTACCGTTTTTCAGGTGAAGGGGGTCTACGGAGACAGGTGAGGGGGCAGTGGTGACAGCACAGTAGGTTTGACAAGGCCTTTCCCAGGGTGAATATGACTATGTCCATAGTGTCTCATTGGCCATTATCTTTATCTGTTCTGGTCCCTGGTGCCACATCTGCATCATCCCTCATTGCTCCTCACCCCTCATGAGACCATCATATCTTAAACAGATAAAGGCAATAGCCAATATTATGAGCCAAACTGTCTCAGTGTGAAAAAAGATTGCATTTGGGATGATAACATCATTGCTGGCCTTCAGATTCCAGATTGCTGGCATACAGGAAATGTAAATCTCTGATTAAAAAAAATGGAGCCACTCCTCACCTTAATGGAAGCACTCTCTTCACACTCATGTAGGTTTACTTCTGAGTAAATATGTATAAGACTGCACTATATATGAAATGAGGAGAGAATGCTATGCCATTTTTAAAAAAGCAATCCAGCGTATTTACATAAGAAATCTGCAAAGATATTTTAATGTTCTTGGAAATATGCTGAAGGTTCTCTTGTTCATCTAGATGCGAAGTGTTTACAGGTTTCCTAACTGTGTGCTCTTACAACACATTTATGAGTCCCTATTTACATTGATTACAATTGTTATATTTGAATCAAAAAGGGGCTTTACACCTTTATAGCAAACCATGTTCCATTTTCTTCTAAGCCAAAGCTGAATTGCAATATCAACTAGTATGTATTTGATTGCTTCTCTTGTACCCTATCTCAAAATGACTTGTTCATTTAGAGCTTGGTCATTTCAGTCAATCTTGTTAACTGAATGTAAGTTCTAGCTGCCTTCTTTATAAAGTGGAATAACTAAAGTGGAAAGTCATAATCTAAGAATAATGATCCTGATATAGTCAGTCCCAGGTTTTCGAATGCTGCTTTTTGATGATCCCATCATCTGAAAAATGATGAGTCTGAAAGGACAATGAAGCTGACGGAAAAATAGTGTTGCCACAAATCATTCTTCCTGTTTTTCTGCCCATGTGCTACAAAGTATTCTTTTTATCATGGCTCTATGCAACAGGAAAGTCCCTTGAAAGTCACTAATGAAAAAAGCAGGTGTGCTTGAGTTTACCGATTCCCCCATGTGTTCTCCAAAAGTGGAACAGGTAGTTCACAGACAACAGATAAAAGATTTAGGCTGCTGACTATATTTTCTTGCACAAAAGAGTGTAAGCTGGTTTTAAACGAAACACCCTGAATTTTGCTTAAAGCCGTGTTTGAATGGTTCAGGAAAGGTGTGGAGAAATGACATGATGTGGCAAAACTACAAGGAGAGACAGACACGGAACCCCTTTTGATGCTACCTCTACTCGTCTCATTCTGTCTCAAACCATCCCCGCCAGCTTTCCCCCTCAATTGTTTATGAGGCACCTGGAACAAGGGAATGGACAGAACAGGAACTATATTCACCCTGCAACTATTTCTTGGCAGCTACAAAAATAATCCCTATTCATTTAATTGGTAGGATGAACAAGAGGTTTCTTTTATTTGTCTCACTTAGGTCCAACATAGACATACGTCTATCTGCGAATTTCATGGATATGATCAAATCAGATCTTAGAGAACTTTGTAGGCTTCATTTGAAGTCCCAGTGGTGAACCTTCCTTTGATTCGATTCTCACTTAGATTTAAAACAACACCCACAAAGTTCTGCTTGTTGGGGAGAGGGGTTTCTCCCTCTGCTCATGTGTTCTTGCCACTCCTTCTATTCCCAGTCTTTGCTGTTCTTCTGATTGAATCTTTTACTATTATTCTTGAGCAACTTTCAGCAGGGGTGTTAAAAAAGGTTGCTCTGTCTGATTTTGCCACAGTTGTACACTTGCACACCTGGGCTTCCAGAAAAAGGGATGGAGTGGGCCTCCTGGGTAGCACAGGGATCATTAACAGTTTGAGGGGAAGGATTTGGGAGTACGGGTCCACAAACCTACACCTAGAAGTCTATGTTGGAATGTTTTATATATAAAACTAACATAGCAGTTTGTATATTGGAGGCATGTTTGTATTGTTACAAACATTACTCTGAACATGTGTATAACAGGCTTCCACACATGCAAGAAAATATATTTATGTTCTTACAGACTGTGCAACTATGTGAGTCTTCTGACTATGCCTGCCATGGAAGGCACCTAAACGTATTGTAAAATCATGATAAAGAAACCTTTTTGAAAAGGATAGGTTTCCATCCTTAAACTGAGACTCCCCGCCTACACTTTCAATTTCATTCTTAGCTAAGGATGTGGGCTATTCCCACCCCACCCCCAGTTTACTTCACATCAAAGCAAATGGGACAGAAATGCCTATCTATTGTTCTACTGCCTGCTATTTTAACACCTTTTCACACTTGTTCAGACACTGTGGGGAAGAGTTAGTTAATTCAGTTATCTTAAAATTCAGGTGGTCCTTCAGTTCTTATTTTAGTTAGTGTTTTCATTACATTTTACCAATAAGCATCATTAAAATTTGGCTCCCTGGTTCCTCTTCCCTTGTTCTACAGCAACCAGTAAATTCAAACTTACAGTTTAAATTCACAAATAAAAAATTAACAGATATTTCAAGCCATCTTTGTACAAATGAAATGCATGCTCTAGTCCTGTAGTAACATGAATAAAGTATAAAAAGAACTCAAGGAAGCTGGATGGCATTTGTCTTCTTCTTCTTTGTGCTACTGGCTTGCTTGCTTCAATCCTTGAAAGCTGAACTCACTGGTACATCTCGCTGCAGTGAATCACAAGTAGGCATGTGCACAAATATTAGAAACATTCAAAATTCAATTGAATTCATTTGATTTTGGGCATTAAAATTTGATTGAATGTCTATAAATTTGAATTTAAAATTTGAATTTTGAATTCCCATTCAAATTATTCAGACATTTATATGTATACGGGCATGTATGCGATGCTTACTTGCCCATACGCATCTTTCCACATTAGTACGGATCTGTTTGAGATGAAAACTGGTTGCATACAGGACGTGTATGGATGTGGAAAGATGCGTACGGGATGCGTAATAATGCATACAGGCACATATGAATGTTGTTGACATTCGTAAGTGCAAATTCAAAATGAAAATTCAAACAAAAAGATTCAAATTTGCTTAATTTGAATCAAATGCAGGTAAATTCAAGTTTTAAAGATTCGATTTGAATTGAATTTTTGGATATTCTAAATCAAATCAAATCCCAAAAATTGCATTCATGCACACACCTAATCATAAGTGTACACAAAGCATTCCAGTAAGCTGCTTATACATGTCTACTGGATAAGTGCAAAAAGGCACTGATGGGGGGGGGGGAATGTGAATCAATCAGTGACTGAATGTTGGATGCCTACCTGGAGGTCTGTGACAGCAGAAACATAAACGTATTCCTCTTTTACTTGCTCTGATTCTGGAGTGTTTACATTTCAGCGTCAATTACTATGTAATTAATATTCATTAATGCTAAATTATTAATGTATTTTTTTTCAGTTTCCACGAATCTCTCGACATCTGAATGCTCTTGTTGGAGTAGGGTAAGAGGTTTTTTTCATGGTTTATAATAGACTAATATAACAGTGAATATGACTGTGGAATAGTATGTGGAATACAACTAATCCTGTGGCCATGTACAGATGTCCATGAAGGACATCTTCAAGCCTAGAAAGGACATGATATTTATGTAATTCCCCAGTCCTGAGGCATCCCAAAACTACCCTGAGAGGGGGGGACAGGCGCATTGGCCCCTTGATTTGGCCTACACAAGTCCTTCGACCACTGCAAAACTGAGAGACTGTCTACATCTTTATAGTGCAACTAGCTGCATGCAGACACGGGAAGCCTCTGAGATGCTCTCTGAATACAGACTGTAAACTTTGATTTTTGCTCTGTATTTAAAGCAGCAAAGTTAACAATCATGTCTATCTGCTTACTCTTTATTTGCTAGGAATGCAGCCCTAACAAACCTATGGCCCTCCCAATTTATATGCAATAAAAAAATTTATAGCACATTAATAACTAAATAATTTATTTTATACATTCATGGAATGGATTCCATGTGTACAACAGATTCACAAATGGGATAAGAATAAGTCATGCAGCCAGGGGGTAAAGACTAACTTCTGAATTAAAAGTAAAAAAAAAATTCCTTATGTTGGAAAAATAATTGCAAGCTGATAGCGAACATTTATATGGTATCTTCAAAAATAAATGACAAAATATATGATGAAATGTGTTGCAAAATAAAGTACAAACAGATAACATTATGAGTAAAAATTTATTTCCATGAAGATTTGGGGAAAACCCAGAAGTGAGGTGTGATGTCCCACCCCTGCAAAAAAAATGGTAAAGACTGATAAAAAAAATGATAAAAATTGTCAGTCTTTGTGTTGCCAGAAGGCCCTGTCCTTTTGCTGCAAAAAAGATTCTTTAGATCCTTTGTCTCCTCAGAACATTGACTAAATATTTCCCTGGCCCAATCCCCAAAAGACTTATTAGCCCCTCTCGGCTTCCTCTGCCGTCACTCTGTTATAGCTGACTTTAAAAGTCCCCTCCACTTCCGGAATAAGCGTCCCCATGGTAGCCGCGATCTAAACGGACTTTCCATCCCCAAGGAAGCCTGTTTCCTTTCCCCGCATCTTCCCCCCCCGCCCCCTCTCTTTTTAAAAGGAAAAATAGCCAAATCTCCCTCTCCTGAAACGGCTTCCTGCCCCTAGCAAAGGCAGATGATCGCTCACTCATTCACTTTCAGCACTTACTTTCACTCAGTTCTCTGTTAGAAAAGGCTTTCCGTCCCTGCAAAGTCAGCGGCTGCAGGCATCAGCAGCGCGATCCTTCGCTCATTCTCTTTTAAGGCTTTCACAGATCACTGATAACAATGTTGCAATTCTGAGCAATTCTGGCTCTTTTTACAAAGGAAAGGAAGCGAACCTGCTGCATTTCTCAGATGTGTGAATGCTTTTTGGCTGTGTGTGCAGGCAAGCAATCCCCGCCCCTTTTGCCACGGAGCGTCCTCAAGGCAGATATAGCGAGCAAAACCCGCGAATCGCCGAAAGAGCACTGGAACTCTTCTTTAAAGTGCACGTATTTTATCGCGGGTGTCTCACTTTCCTAAGCTCCCTAAGCGCCTTGTAAAGCCTGGAATGGGGCCGCTCAGACGCAAAAGAAGAGTTCCAGCAGACTTTCAATTGCATGGGGACAGGGCCCCAGTGTTGTATCAACTGCACAAAGGCTATTTGAACCTTACAGCTGTCAGCATCCATGCCTTGCATACATATATATTTGTCTGTGTATCTGTGCATGCTTGTATCTGTGTGCACCACAGGTATTTGGTTACAATGATTTTTCACTTGATATGTTAAGCATCAGAAGAACTTCTTTGGGAAATTTGTAATCACTGTACACTCTTAACGTATGTTATGAAAATCTGTATTTATATATGAGGTTATAATTAGGCTTCTTTGACAAAATATTTGAAAAATGATTTTGTTATAACTAAGACCTTTTTATGAGCACTGTACATATTGTTTATGTGTTAAATATATTTATTGTTCTTCAGTGCAACTGTCAGATTCCCAAATGTGCATGTAAAAATAAAAATGAAAAGGATTGTGATTAATTTAAACCAATAAAACAGTTATACATTTGTGCATATTTCCTAGGTCAGTGAAAAACTTCTGGAAGAACAACGCTGACCGAATGGTAATTTTCTTTTCACATTACAAGACCAAGAAAAGCAGTCAAAGATCCTTTCCAGGCTACTTGGGTACTCTGGCCCATGTACCATGGGGCAGACTGTGCTAGAGTGAGCTAGAGTAGCCTGCTCCAAGGGCTGTCTTCATTGGGTAGGACGTTCAGATCCAGCTCCAGCTACTGGCTTCACAGTTTCCAGCTAGGGGGTGGGGGCAGCATTTTGGCAACACACCAAATTCTAGTGCCACTTCTTGTAGTGCTTCCAAAAAGAATCTCCATAGTGTTCCAGCCTACAGTCTGGAATACAGACACTCATCCTGTTGTGGATCTCTTTAAAGGGGTCCTCAGCAGAACGGAGAGATGGTGTCATATCCCCCTCCATAACTTTGTCTAATTCATATGAGGTGTACCAGGAGGCAGCTAGGCCTACTCTTTACCACATTAGTGTGTGGAAGGTAAACCCCTAGATCCCTTCTTGTTCTGTACCACAGATGAGTGCAGAAAAAGCCAAAGATTCTAGTTTTTTCCTAGAAACTACTTACCAAGACAGTAGCTTCTGAGGTTTCAACCTAATTTTTCTCCATACCCAATTTTGCGCATGCAAGAAATGTGTTTAGGATTAAATACACAACTCATCTCCTCAGGATGCTGTTGCTGTGCTCTTGTGCCAGCTATTAAGTAAGCAGAGATGGTCAATATATTATGGAATTTGGGTGCCTTTTTCTTTTGAATAGAACCAGATTTGAGAGCTTGACTTGGATTGGGCTGCTAATGGCTCTTTGGAGTATAATAAAAATAAAGATGTCCTCAAGTTGAGCTCTACTCTGGACACACCTCTGTGATTTTCTGAAAATAGGTTACTTCCTTCTGTGTAAATATCATGGATCAAACTTGTGACCTCCTTTTTTCCAGTGCTGTTGTGGCCCTGTGCTGTGGCCACTCCATTTGAACTGTTGTTTTCTCTTTATATTTCTTATAGGCTTACGAAGATGAGTTCATTGCAGAATGGAGGAAGTTGAAGTTGGATGTGGTCCTTTGTCCTGCTTTGGGGCCTGCTTTTAATCTCGGATATGCTGGCAAGCTATTTGGTATTGACTGTTTCATCCCATCTACTTTGTTGGCTTATATATCCCCACAACAATGTGTTGTAAACTTTGGGTTGGACTGTGTGGGACAGGGTTGGCTATTGCTCGTTACTGCTGGTGGGGTGGAAGGCAAGGCAGCTAAAAAGAAATGGTGCCCGGAACACCAGAGGTAGGCTGCAGTTCTATTCAGACCCATCTAAAAGTTGTCCTTGCTGAACATAATGGATTAGGCATACATTAGTCAACCCTGAATTGGAATGAGAAAGATAAAGGGATCATGGATTCGTGGATGGAAATACCACATGTAGTGAACCATTGGTCATCGTGACCTTGTGGGCCAGTCATGCCTGCTATGAGTTATTCGGGGGGGGGGGCTTGCTTTGACCAGGTGGCCAAATGTTTATGAGCCAAACATATGTAAAGGTTTATAGGGCAAAATAATCCAATTAACCTTAATCTGTCATCTCAAATCTGTGTTCCTCTGGCTAAAGAGTATTACCTTTGCTATTTGACAATATTTCTTGTCATATGATAAGGATGACGGTGTACAGTATGGACTGATATGGAATAGGGCTGCCTTCACACTTCAGACTGCAGCATGCAATTAGACAACATCTGGATAGGTGCATCTGCATTGTCAGGAGGCGTTTACAGACTAGAAATGCCCCCTGCCTGCCGAGAGGTTGCCCAGCTGCATGCTAGCATGAAGTTGTGCTCTGCAAGCATGCTAAGCTGTACCAGGGACTTACTTGAATCATCCAGTGGTGACCATTCGCACTTCTGCTGGCTGAGGAGGTCACTGGAGCTGCCACGCAAGCACGCTGGCAGCTCCAACAACTCCCTGATGCAACCACAACTGTGCGAAGCTACAGCATCATCATAGAGACAGCGCTGATGCACATGCAGTTGAGGGCACTACACTGAAGACGGCTGTGCCCAGCTGATGAGCAGCCTGGCTATTGAGGGCTGTTAGTGACTAGCACTTGCAAGTGCAAGCGCTAGTCAGTGTTAGTTGATTGCACACCTTTCCCATGCATGGAACGGGAAAGGAAGTGCGAAAATGCCCCAGGTCTCATTATGGAAATGCAAGGACAGCAACCCTCTGCTTTCCAGCCATTTTGATCTACAGTTGAGCTACAGACTAACAGCTATTTGCTATACATTATTTTGCAAATCATCAGATTAGATTACATGTCCTTTTTAGGGGAGTGTTTGCTGAACTTATCTTCCACCTATGGCTATACATTTTTATGAAGATAAATATTCTTTGTTTTAAATTTTTTTCCCAGTTGCTACTACTTACACCCACTTATACAACGTTTTGAACTTTCCTGCTGGAGTTGTACCTGTCACTACAGTTACACAGGCTGATGAGGAAGAGTTGAAGCTTTATAAAGGCCATTATGGAGACCCCTGGGATAAAAGAATGAAGGAGGTGAGTTAGGAACAACAAATGGCTGCACATGGAAGCCATGCAGCTGGAACTCTCAGTTTGCTGGTCATAAGTGCTGCACATTTTCTGCTCTTCATGAAGCAGTGGAAGTGTGTAGTGTCTTTTACTGGGCCTCTGGTCAGCCAGTCTCCATTACTCCCCATTCACTGCTGAAGTCCCTGGAAGGATTTGCTAGCACCCTGTGTGAGTAACCTAATATAAGTGTGTGAGAAGTGACTCTCAGGTTTCTACCTCAAGCCCCGATTTAGCCCCATCAGCTTGCTCTTGAAATTGAGCCCATAGTGGTGCAAAGGGCTGCTGCTCATGAGCTTGGAAGCTGGCCTCCATGTACAGGCACAGATACACTGATACATAACTTGGCTCAGCAGCACTGGTGCCAATGGGGGACATGCAAGTGCAGACCATGGAAGGCTCTGCTTGGAGTGTGCTGTGGTCTGCACTAGTATGCAGATAACAGGTCCCTGGTCCAATAAATAATTCAGAATAAGGCCCAGTGCAGAAAGAGCACAGGGTACAACAAGTCTGTGATGATAGAGATGCTTTGGCCCAGGTGCCTTTGGCTGCACGCTTGGAGTCATGAGCCAATATCTTTTCAGGAGGAAAGTCGAAGCTGCCTTCATTAGATCTTTTTGGCTTGGAATTTTGTCTTTATATAGAACTATTTAGCCTGATAATTAAGACTGTGTCTCCACGTCTGAGGCAGCTGGTTCCATTCTGGAAGGATGGGGAAAGCACCACCATTCATGGTGTCTGTGTCTCCATTTCTGATCATGGAAGCTCCATTTTCTGCAGTGCTTCCATGCAAGGTAGGGAAAAGCACCCTACATACAAGGTGCTTCAGAAGGCTATCATGCTGGCAAAGGGGCTGGCATGAACACCACAACACAATTACTGCTGCTGAAAATAGAGATGGGGCAGCAACAAGTGTACAACCTTTGGATAAAGGGAGCCTCTCCAACAGATAACTGGAAGCACAGGTTGTGGGGAAATATGTCTCCATGCCCTAGGAGGCAAAGTGCTCCTAGGTTTGCCAATTAAAAAAAGGTGGGGAAAGGTGCCATTAATTCAAATGGTGACTTACAGAACAGAAACCCAAACTTTTTGAGAAGAGCAACTTTAGGTTGAGCATTCCCTGGAGAACTGAAATATCTGGCATAATGTCACCATTCCTTGTACATCTCTTGCAGGCTGTGGAAGGTGCTATTGGGCTCCCTGTGGCTGTCCAGTGTGTTGCTTTGCCATGGCAGGAGGAACTGTGTCTTCGATTCATGAAGGAGGTGGAAACTGTCTGCCATGAGCGAAGAGGGAGGAGAAAAATCTGAGTCTTTTAAAGAGGATCCTGCAACAAATTTAGGACATCTGCTGACAGAACACTGTTCTTGGCTTCTTTGGTGTGCTCCTATGTTTGGATATTGTTGGGTTTTCACAAATGTACTAGAAAGCAGTTCAAGATATCAAAACTCACCTAGCAGTCAGTGAACATTCAGTGATGGTACACAAATAGTAAATCTACAGTGCACATAATTATATTTTGCAAAACAAATTTGGTTGGGACTGTTACCTGCCCAGGACTACCCTGTGGTGTTTCTGCCTGACTTGAATTAGGGTTTCTTGCATTCATGATTCCATATTCATCGCTGATTTGTAGCTATAGAGAACCAAGATCTTGTGGTTAGAGTGCAGGACTCATATCTCACAGTCATGGGGTTTGATTCCTCACTCCTCCATGAAGCCAGTTGTGGGACCTTGGTCTAATCACAGTTCTGAGCTCTCACATCCTCACCTTCCTCACAGGGTGTTTGTTGTGGGGAGAAGAACATAAAGTTTTCTCAGCTGCTTTGAGTCTCCTTAAAAGCCAGCTTCTTCATTAACCTCATCAAAAATGAATTACCCTGGTACATCCCTGACACTAATGTGGTAGAAGTGGCAGCCAGTGGTCCAGGAAGTATCTGGAAATAAAAAGAACCAACGTGTGCCAATTTAGAGAATTCTCAGTACACCTGTAGGTGGTCGCTTCAGTGTCATTGATTGGGAATATTGGCACGTCTCAAAACCCAATGAGGCAGGTTTCAAGAAGAACCAGGCACACATCTGGAATTCTTTCAAGGTACATATTTCATGCTGTCAACAGAGCTTCTTAGCCTTTGTATTTATAGAGGCTTTCAGAGCCAGCTGCCAAGATGGACAACACCAGAAACAATCCTCTGATACATCCCATTTCTAATCCATTTGCTAATAAGTCCAACTCAGGTAAAACGCACTGAAGGCTAGCCTCAACTAGCATGTAGATCTAGCATAACAGAGGTATAACCCAGCAACATTTTATAGCTCAAAATGAAGACATCTGGAATATGATTTGTTTATTTCTTAATGAAAACTATGTGTGTATTTGAGATCCTTCAAATATGAAGATATGCACTATATATCTAGACAACATAAGGACTTGTCAGTGATAACACATCAACTTTAGAACAGAGAGGTATGAACTGGTTCTAATAGAACTGAGGTTCAATTAGAACCTATGCGGTGCAAATAGTTTGGTTTAGAAGTTACCCCTCAGTGATTCAATTAAGCAATTTAACTTTAAAACTGAATTGGGGGGCAGTTCTAAGTTGGTCCAGCAATGATTCAGTTTCCCTTTCTGAATCCTATTTGCAGTTTCCCTCATCATGGGGCCCTTTCTTTTTTGTGTCCCATCTTCCTGGTACCTTGGCCTGGGCCACTACTGGCAGCCATGTAAGTTCTTCAGGAGACTGATTGCCCACTTTCATGGTCTATAGGCCTTCTGGAATACAAGACCATGGTCTGTCCAGGAAGGTCCAACATAGCTCGATTGTGATTGGCCACATTTACCCATGTGATTCTACTGTGGTGCAATTGGGATAGGCTGTGGGGGGGGGGGCTAGGACCACCGTGGACTAAGCCACAACATTGGGGTGAGTTGCAGTAGGCTAGAAACATGATGATGTGGGCTATGATATACACAAGGTAGAGCGTGACTTGAATGGAGTAGACTGCAGGAGGCTGGGAACATGCTTGGTTTTGGATGTGGAGTCTGAGAATGAGAAGGTGGTTCATAAACCAGTTTTGTGAACCATGAAACCTGTTTGTAGGTTTGAACCAGAGTGAAGTGGGTGGTGATTGGAACTGAACCATCCAAAATAGATTTGTACATATCCCTGCTTTGGAATATTCTTCTGTAGGTCTTGACAATAATTAATATTTTAAAATTAACCAGATTGTTGTAGCTGATTGAACCTTATTATGTTAGTTTCCTTATGTTTTGATTTCTGTAATTTATCTGAATATGCTTACTTTGTTTGGAGTTTTTTATTTACAACGCTCTAGAATCTGTTTGAATGGAGGCACAGTTTAAAACAGACGGTCCAAGAACAACCAGCCTGATGTTAAAGGACTGCAGTCTTCACTGCAGATACACAGAAACTGCCTGCAGAGATGAACAACCGCTTTCTTGATTGGCTGCCATTGTTTCAAGCACAGCAAATCAGGCTCTGAAACTGCACAGAAATCTTTACCTTTCTATCAGTTCAAAGCCTGATTTGCTGCACTTGTAACATTCACAAGTGATTAGTAAATAACTGTTCACCTTAGCAGGCTTCTGCACTGGCAAATTCTTATCTACCCAGAGATGTGCTTTCTCCATGTCTGTCAAGAAGATTACAGTCCTTCAAGATATGGCAGCGTGCTTTTTAAACATCACTTGTTTATAAACTTAAACAAATAAATGTGATCATAACAATCCAACCTAAGTAGACCTCTACATTTTTGCATGGTTCAAGGGTATGGATTAAGGGATGCCCCACCACCTCTTGGTACACTCCATCCACTGAGGATGGAGTGTAGACAGGGGTAAAACACCCAAAATGGCTTCCTGGTGTGATCTATCATCCTACTACTAGAGAGTGGTATATAAGACCATAGAGGCATGCAGATAGTACACGGTTCATGGTCTGGTATGGAGAACCCATTTTGGCAGAGCAACAAGGTATGCCATTGAAATGCCCCCCCCCCCCAAAGAGTTCCTGGCCTTCAGAAAATTTGGAGCCTCTCCTCCAATGCTGGTTCCGAAGTTAGTATGAGCTTTGGAACCAGCATGGGGACTGGCATTGAATAGACCATCCCAGTGCAGACAACCTTGTCCTGTGCCAGGAACAATCTGTCCCAACTTGAAATTGTCTTTCCCAGACCACGGACCTCTGATAGTGTGTATGTGTGTATGAGGGAGGGGAATAAAAAAACCTGAGTAAGTTCCAGGCTGATTACAGTAAGGCCCAATCCCCAAAAGACTTATTAGCCCCTCTCGGCTTCCTCTGCTGTCACTCTGTTATAGCTGACTTTAAAAGTCCCCTCCACTTCCGGAATAAGCGCCCCCATGGTAGCCGTGATCTAAACGGACTTTCCGTCCCCAAGGAAGCCTGTTTCCTTTCCCCGCATCTTCCCCCCCGCCCCCTCTCTTGTTAAAAGGAAAAATAGGCAGATCTCCGTCTCCTGAAACAGCTTCCCGCCCCTAGCAAAGGCAGATGATCGCTCATTCATTCATTTTCAGCACTTACTTTCCCTCAGTTCTCTGTTAGAAAAGGCTTTCTGCCCCAGGAAAGTCAGCGGCTGCAGGCATCAGTAGTGCGATCGTTCGCTCATTCTCTTTTAAGGCTTTCACAGATCACTGATAACAATGTTGCAATTCTGAGCAATTCTGGCTCTTTTTACAAAGGAAAGGAAGCGAACCTGCTGCATTTCTCAGATGTGTGAATGCTTTTTGGCTGTGTGTGCAGGCAAGCAATCCCCGCCCCTTTTGCCACGGAGCGTCCTCAAGGCAGATATAGCGAGCAAAACCCGCGAATCGCCGAAAGAGCACTGGAACTCTTCTTTAAAGTGCATGTATTTTATCGCGGGTGTCTCACTTTCCTAAGCTCCCTAAGCGCCTTGTAAAGCCTGGAATGGGGCCGCTCAGAGGCAAAAGAAGAGTTCCAGCAGACTTTCAATTGCATGGGGACAGGGCTTAAGTGGTGTTTTTATAATTTCTCCCCACTTTTAGTGTCTCCTGCTTGATGAGAGAAGAGCAGGAGACAAAGGTAATAAATAAATGAAATGAACTTATTTCCAACGCCTAAGCTTCCATTTTGTAGTTGTGACAACACATGAACTGGCCTGCCTTGATAGGCATGATTTGAAGATCAGCTGCTAGCTCATTGAGTTAGGCTTCTGTGCAGCTTTGCATTTAATGTGAATGTTAAAGAGTGAGAATTTTGTGTGTGCCTGTGTCTGTGAGGGCTGGTGTTCTTTGCCTCCCCCCTAAGTGGTTAAGAAACACATTCTGGATGTTGTTTTACACAGCTGAATGCCGTTAACTCTATTGGCAATTGTGAGTGATTACTGCATTATCTGCACTCAGAGAAAGTTATTGTTTTGAATGCTAAAGGAATTAATGATACATAAAACTATGCTATTATTGGTTGCATTCATCAGCAGAAATACTCTGCCTAGCATCACTGCACTGTGATTACTCCAGCTTCCTTCCACAGAAAGTAAGCGATTGGGGCGGAG
The DNA here is from genome assembly GCA_014337955.1 of Aspidoscelis marmoratus. Classification (NCBI taxonomy): domain Eukaryota; kingdom Metazoa; phylum Chordata; class Lepidosauria; order Squamata; family Teiidae; genus Aspidoscelis; species Aspidoscelis marmoratus. Next base: position 54,947,869 of record MTQE01001134.1, on the reverse strand, counting down.
ATGGTTTATTGCTGAAGATTTACATACATTTACATTCCAAAAGGCTGATCATTGCAAGAGCTGATTATGTTGCAAGTCAAGGCATACATACTTATCTCTTGCCTCTGAACCTTTAAACCAGGGAAGGATATGACTCCTTCCCTTTGGGTTGGGCAAGATAAATTTATATACCAAACAAGAAAGAGGGAAAGGGAGACTCAAGTTGCAAAGCTGATTGAGGTGCAAAAAGTGGATTGTCCAAAGTAAGGAGGCCATTCACATGCAATTCCTAGAATGCTAGTAGCATCAAGTAAGATGGTCATTCTGGTGTAAAACTTAGTATGTTGGTTGCATCAGGTGTGCTTGCTTTGGTTTTTCTGTTTCTGAGCTGCTCCAGAAAATGTAAAATGTGGTGATTTAAAACTGCATTTAATCAGAAAAAGAAAGGGGAGCTGTCTGCAGTTTGCCACAGGTGGCTGCTAGAACAGATGTGATAGGCCTCTGAGAACCAATCAGGCCAGAAAATCTAGGATTATCCCAGCACTCTGAGATTGCCACACGTATCTATAGCAATTCCAATGTAGTCCCAGGATACAGGGCTAAAATCCTGGAATATCAAAGAACTCTGAGTTTTCTCAAAATAGAGATATAGCTTGCCATGTCTGGGCACTTGCTCCTGGGATCCATCTTGTTAGAAACGCTCACTGCACAAGCAAAGGGACAAAAATGGACTGAAAATACCTACTGTACAAGTGTGCGGTGCAGATTTTCCTCTTGCCATCTGGAGGCAATCTCAGTAAAGGACAGCGAAAAACAGAAAATGATTTCACTCCTTTGTGAAGGATCCTGTGTTTTGTTTTGTTTTAGGATTATTAGTGTATCAATATTTTCAATAAATCAACAATGCACCAGTGTAGACATATGTGCACAGCTGAAAGACATGAATGAATGTCTTCAATAAGGAAAAGATCCTTGCATTTCATTCATACATGGGAGGTAGTTTTAAAATTGCGTCACCAGGGGGCAGACTTGAATTTCTGAAAGTTAAAATTGTTGCTTTATCTTAAAGAGCAACAGCAAACAAAAATAGTTGTTAGAACAATACTTTTACTTTGGACATTTTATTCTATTTTTGAAAAAAAAATCCAGGTGATTCTGGCATATGAGGAAGGAATGAGAAGGATACTGTGTAACAATTGTTGATTTAAAGAAGAAATATTTCACTTTGGCATAAACTAGGCAACACAACAGTATTTTTGTAGCCATTCCAGAGTATCTACATGAGTTCTATAGTTTTTATATTGGCTGGTTTTTCACAGAAAACATTGCTTTGTTAAATCAAGCTCATTGTCTGAATGATTTCATACCTTCTTGCATATACTGAGTGCTAGAGCACTTTGCATAAAAGCCCAGTGTTACAGCCTATACATGTCTTCTCCAGTCACCTACACTGTCCTGGCCATCTAGTAACACTAGATCTGTTTGAGGGATGTGCACAAATATTCCTAACATTCAAAATTTGATCAAATTCAATTGAATTTGGACATTCAAATTCAAATCGAATGTCTATACATTCAAATTTAACATTCGAATGAATTTTTGAATCTTTCCGATCATTTGTACGAAATATTCATTCATATGCGTATGGATACATATGCATTACATGTGCATCCATACACAGCTTATGCATTTCTACAGAAACGTACAGGATGAAAACAGGATGCATATGGGATAAAAACATGATGTGTATGGATGTGTACAGATGCATACAGACACATTCAAATGTTGTCAACATTTGTATCTTCAAATATGAATTTAAAATTCCTACGGATAGACTCAAATGTATTCAAATCGAATCAAATGGGAATACATTTGAATTTTAAACATTGGAATTGATTCAAATCTTCAGCTATTCAATTTGAATTGAATCGAATCCCAAAAATTGTATTTGAGCACACCCCTGATCAGTTCACACTTTCCTTAGTGCGGTGATGGCGAACCTATGACACGCATGTCAGCACTGACACGCGTAGTCATTTTTGATGATACGCGGCCGCATGCAGCTGCATACAGAAAACTATTCCGCCACCGCATGCCTGTCATCCTAAGCAGAGTCACTCCAAGTGTAGATCACGCCGCTGCCGCCACTCATCCTCATTATTCACACTCGGA
>MTQE01001134.1:54903781-54937272 GCA_014337955.1 Aspidoscelis marmoratus | reverse complement strand
AAAGGGTTTTAAATGTATATTCTGTTTTTAATCTGTTGTTACCCACCCAGAAACTTTTGGGTATGGGGCTGGATATAAAATAAATAAATAAATCTGAGGTCCAAACTCACTAAGTAATTTGAAGCTAGTAGTGAAGAGAGGAGATGATTTCCAAGTGGCCACACCTTTGCTTTAAACCTTCTTCCGTCCATCTTCAGCCCTGACTGCTCACATCATTTAATTTCTATCCATTTTATTTGTGGACTTTCCACTTCCCACAAATAAAATGGATAAAATGGAAAGTCCACAAATAAAATGGATAAAAATGAAAAAGTGTGAGCATTCAGGCCAGAAGATGAAGATTTAAAATGAAGATGGGACCATGGCCCTGGTAACTCTGACTCTACTGAACTGGGTAAAAAAGTGCCTCATCCAGGACATGTAATCTTTAAAAGCATATTAACCTAAGTGGATCTATTATAATGCTATAGAGCAAAGGTGTAATTCCATGCTAAAGGTAATACTGTCAGAATTTGTAATTAATAAAGCTGTTAAGGCAGAGGTTGTTATTGGCTAATACAGAAGAAGAGGAAGTGTTGACTTTTCTATGCCACTTTCCCCACTTTTAAGGGGACTCAGAGCAGCTGACAAAGCTTTCTGTTCTTCTCCTCACAACAGACACCCTGTGAGGTGGGCGGGGGGGTGGGGGCTGTGAGAGATCAGAAAGACAGCTGTGATTAGCCCAAGGTCACCCAAATGGGTTCGTGTAGGCATGTGGACTCAAACCTAGGGACCAAGAGATATGAATCCAGCACTCTAACCACTCTAATCAAACTGGCTCACATAACCACAGAACTTTCTCTCCCGCCTTCCATGTGAATTTACACCTGAAAGATCCCTGAAGTGAACCATTAGGTGGGAGGCTTGTCAAAAAGAAGGAGCAGTGTTTGGGAATGAATATAGCTCCAGCATGAAAGGGGTTAAGGAAGTAATCTTGGGACTCTAACACAAATGAAAGTGGGTTTTCTGATCCATAAAGGATCAGACTGCAGGGAACTCCATCAGACTCCTCAGCGTGAAATTACACCTCAGCAGGAGGCAACATTCCTTCCACTGTACAATATTAAAGAGACGAATTAGAACCTGACATTCATAGGTTTTAATAGGCCTTCTTGCAGGGCTTGGGAAGCATAGGCCAATTAGAAGTAAGAACTTTTGATCATCAGTTCTGAGAGGTTATCTAAGGCTTTCTGCATCTCCTCCTGCTGCTTCTGTGCCCTTGTAAAAAGGAGAGGAGCCAAAAACCTACAGGAGCCACAGTCAATATATATCCCTGGCTTTTGATCCAATGGCAGCAGCATGTTCTTATCAGTTCTTTCCTGACCAGGAACTCTCAAAAAATAAAAAAATAAAAAAACACGATGCAATGCTGATGATATAGGAGACTATCGGATTTGTGCTGTTGATGCTTAACCTATAAAATTAATTGGAAGGCCAACAGGGCTTTAGTCATTATCTGGCAGCAGAAACCTCACCAGGTGTTATATGCTTATTGCCTACTGAACTTGCCACCTATTTTGCCAATAGAAGAGTGTCAGCACAGATTCTCTACCTTTTTCTCCTGTCTCAGCTTATTAGGAAAGGTTTTGTTTTTTTGTGGAAGCATTGATGGAGTTATTTCCCTTGATGACCAGACCCAAGTAAAATTTCTCTGGCATGATTCCCACAGTGTATGTTCTGGGATGGGACATGGACATACCACCCTGATAGTGTGGGCAAATGGTCTACACTGCAGTAGAATGCCACTTGCCACACCCTCAAAATCAAGCCAGAATTGCTTATTGGGGCATGGAGTACAAATGACCACCCCTATGTCTTTGGTCCCCTATAGCCTTAGGTTTGTCTCCTGAATGAAGCAATACTCAGAGTATTTGAAAAAGCCGTGGCCTTTAGGTCACACTTTTCACTCCTTTGGAAGCTTTTGGGGCCAAATGGAAGAAAAAGGGTGTGTCTGGACAACCATCAGATGCCCCCCCCCCCGAAAAATGCCCCACCACTGTCTGAAATCTTTATTGGATTAATTAAATAAAAACACAGCAATTCCCACTAAAGCTGCATTCACACATAGCAAAAAGAGGGAACAAAGACACCTTTAAAAAGGTATCATATGGCATTCATGTTCTCATCCCTTCTCTCATCCACTCTTTCTAGCCTGGGATGTTCATAACAGGGGGAGGAGCAGCCTGGTGCATGAATGATCCTTCATGGATCCTTCATCCCTAGGCTGTCTTCAAGTTGTTGTTGAAGTGCTTTTTTTTCTAACTCCATGGGATCACATGTTTAATGAGGAGACCTCTGGATGAATTGAGGCTGTAATGACAGATTTCTCCCCTCTGCATTTGCCTTATTTGATCTCAGAGTCTTGAAATGGCACTCCTTCCTCATTCAGTGCTTCATAACTCTGAAGGCATCTCATTTTTTAGTTGGAATGGGCAGAAATCTACATGCACAGGGGCAGGCAATGTAGCCAATTACAGCACGGGAACAGTTGTTTCAGGTGATCAACCAATCACACCTATGGAAAGCTGGTGAGATTGGCCAGTAGCACATATAGGAACTAATTTGGGTAACTGTTTGAAAGGCATTATTCTTGTTTATTGATGGCACATTTCTTCATAAGAAGGTGACTGGAAAACATTCCACCTGATCACATCCTTGGATTCAGGCATGGTTGCAGCCCCAAGACTGGTTTCTAAAGCATACAGCAAGCCTAACTTCCATTTGAGGACAACTGATGTGGGCAGTCTGTTATCTGCTCCAACACTCCTCAGAATGCAAGCCACTTATATCCCTCATCCCTGGAAATATAGTGTAAAGGGTGTGTATTTTGACAAAATTTTCATATGCTAGCTTACATGTGTACTGTTGCAATAAGTACTGCAATTGTGTATAGAAGTTTTTAACACATATCAAATAAGAGCTTATTTATTTTACTTTTTTAGTGATTTTATTGTGACCTGACCTGAGAACTTTGGGTATAGAACAATAAACAAACATACAAATAAATTTCATGTGTTAAACTGTGGAGAGAAAACTTCTTACTATTTTCCTTTCTTACTACTTATCTTCATTTAAAAACCTTTACTGTACATAAAGTTATTTCAAACCAGGTTCTGAGCATTTTCAATAAAGCAATACTGTTTGTAAATTATACCCCAAAGCTTCCCCAGCTGAATTTCTGCTAATCCTGTGACTATTAAAGAAACAAATGCTCAGAAAGGAGAAAAAATAAGTTTGTGTCTTCACTTCAGAAACGGGAGAGATCACTTAAGTTTTTCATATCAGTTAGTAAAATATATCACAGTATTATAATCCTCGACAAACCTAAAGTGTTATTGCTGAGAGGAAATATTTAGGGCACAATTGGAGGCGAAGGATGGGCAGCTTTCCTAGCTCACCACCCACTTGCTTTTCTTTCCCATAACTCGGTGAAATTATTGTAGATTTCTCAGCTTCCCTTTGATGGTTATCTGCCCAGCTATTTCCATTTGGGGGATTTGCTGCAGTGACAGTTAGAAGAATACAGCACAGAACAGAAGGGCCGAGCAGCGAGAAGAATGCTGGAAACAGGATTAGGATCATATTCTGCTTGTGCTTGTCAGACTCTGAATGGAGTTCAAGTTCCTTTTGTCCTCCTGGGGATTTTGCCTTTTGCCCTCCCTTTCACATGAGGAGGAAACATACAAGAAATGAGACTCTATCAGTGCACTTTCTGTCCCCGTGGTGCAGGCCCTGCGCAATGTGGAGTTGCAGCAATAATCAGAAATGTACCCTGCTTGCCAGAGGTATACTTTGGCATGGAACAGTTCTGCTTAAAATAATGTCGATAAAGAGAACGAGGCGTAGGTTCTTCCTGCACTGGGCCTTATTCCAGATTATATCCAGGAATAGAGGCCTGCCTTAGTCTGCATCAGCATGCAGTGGCAGGCTCCTATTCTGGGATAGAATCCAAAATAAGGCCCAGTGCAGAAAGGGCCTTTGGTGTTCATTGAATATTACCTTGGTTACCAAGCAGTATTAGAGTGAGAACTGTTACAGTTCTGTGGTCATGTAGAATTGTAAACTGTGTGTAACACAATCTTGTGCAAGTTAGCTGTATTCAATACAGATCTCTTCTGAGGCTGTGATGCACTAAATCAGTATCTATCTGTCTACCTTTTTGTGTAGCCATTACCCTCTTCTACTGTAGTCCAGATGATTGGATACCTTGGAGGAGGATTCACTCTTCTGATAGGCATTAGCCACCACAGGTATCAACTTCATCCAGACAGTACTCGTTCTGCATTATTTTGATAATCCAGAGTAAAGCACATCCAGACACATTTTATTCTGGATTATAGAAATAATTCAGAGTAACTAAATGCTGTCTGGATGAAGCTATCAAGAATGATGATTCCTAAGGACTTCTGGGCTACATCCACATGTGGCCCCATTAAGCTGGCCTACCTGGAGGAGCTGGCTCAGTGTGCTCTTGTATTCTAGGGGTGAGGTGTTTACAGTGATAGCCCCAGTCAGCCCTTCATTGCAGGTCCATGCTGGCTCTTGTTTGTAGGCAGGCGTGGGATTCCCACACTAATATCGTCTCTCCAATCATGGCTCCCCCTCTGCAGTTGCTTACAGGATACATCACTTCTGCCTAGGGGTGTGCATGAATGTTCAAAGGTATTCGAAATTCGATCAAATTCGTCTGAATTTTGAAATTCAAATTTGAATCGAATGTCCATAAATTTGAATTTTAAAATTTGAATGAATTTTGAATTTTGGATCTATTTGTTTGAATTATCCAGACATTCACATGTGTATGGGCTTGTACATGATGTGTACTTGCGCATACGCATATTTTCCGCATCTGTACGTATTTGTACGGATCCGTAAAGGATGAAAACAGGTTGCATACAGGATAACTACAGGATGTGTACGGATGCATATGGGATGCATAACAATGCGTATGGGCACATACAAATGTGGACATTGATAAGTGCAAATTTGAATTGAAAATTCAAATGAATATGTTTGAATTTGCTTAATTTGAATCGAATTTGACTAAAATCGAATTTTAAAGATTTCAATCAAATCAAATAGTGCACACCCCTACTGCTGCCCTGATCTCTGTTGACATAGGGACTTCAGTGTGGTCGTGTGCGGCTTAGGCTGAATGTCAGAAGTGGAAGTATTGTTGATTTATTTCCCTTGGTTTCCTAGTAAGGCATCCTGATTAGGGGTTGCAGCAGGGCCCAATGGGGTTGCTGGCATTTGCCTGCCCTGAAGAGTGCCTTTACAGAGAGATTTCATCAAGACAAGTAGAGCGAAGGGCAATGAAAAAGTGAATGTGTAATTATGTTCAGGTTTAGTTGCAACAGTACAAGGGAACCAAGGATCTATGTTAAAGGCATCAAAGGGAAGGTCTTAGTGAAGGCTATTATCAAACAGCTGCCCTTACTTTTCTGTGGTTGCAGAAAAGTTACCTTCTCCAGCCCCTTGCTGTTATTTTCTGTTTTACAGAATCATGCAATAGATGTGTATCACCAGAGAGGGGTGGTACTATCATTTTTGCTTCTGCTGCAAGATGTTCTGACCTCTGTTAGGAGCACGATATTCTGGTGATAGATGTTAAATGTGGACACCTGACACTGGCAGTTATTGCCTTTCTGTTTCTTTTGTACCATCTGAGTTATCACGGAAAAATCCCTGACCTCCACTCTTATTTCCTTGAAAGCCGAAGTATGCAAGAGACACCCATGTGACTAAGGATCATGGTAGTTAGAGTCCTATGGAAGATTTTTTTTTTCAGACTCAGACTAGTTGTCATAGGAACCGTTTATATATATGAGCAAGCTTACCAAAAGCAAAAGAACCCTGTGACCCACCAGATAGTGTTGTATTACAAATCTTATAATTGGACATTCTTGCTGGGGCTGATGGCATTAGAGGGTTACAGTTTCCTCATGGCATATTATACAGTATCAGGATTTTTGACATGGAGCAGCTTAGAGAGATTCTCCAAAATGATGCTACAAACGCATAGTGGATCATTCAAGGCTGCCTCCAGACAACAAAAGGCAATGCAGGATCTAAACAAGATCCTGTGATTGCTTCTTGCTGGCTGCCGGCCAACCCAAACAGCAAAGCCCTGCTTACCTGCTAGTCTGGTGATCAGCATTCATGATTGGCCTCCTGGAGTCTACTAGAAACCAGACAAATGCCTACCCCCCGTCCCTTTTATCTGTCTTCTGTGCTCTAGTGTGCTGATCGTGCATGCTCCTAAGGGAAACCCAGTTTTGCTGTTGGATTTCCTGTAATACCATTCCAATGTGCTTTTTGTGTGTTGCAGTCAGCATTACATTGGGAATGCCTCAGAGTGCTGACATCACAAGTTTACACTGCTGGACACCATGGGCCTTTTTACACTTACCTCATGAAACAATCCAGTCTGCTCGCTGGATCACTCCGTCTGCATCTGGCTGCTTCTATAGCTTACTCAGAGTTGCTTCAGCCTGGACCAGGGGTGGTCCAGTTGTGGACAATTGCAAAGTAGTCCACAGGCTGAATAGCATCAGCTGGATCACTCCTGGAACAGCAGATTCACACCTTCTTCTGGGTCCTGCATAGCAAGAGAGCATGGGTTGTTTGCAGCTGCTAGATCACTGTGGCTATGTCCAACTGTGTACCAGGTGCCAGTTCAGACTTCACCATGGAAGTCCAGCTGGCCATCTGCATTGCATACACTGTTGGCCAATGCATGCAATACAAATGGCCACCACCACGCTTCAGCTTTATCTGCCTGATGTGGTATTATTAAGTAAATGCAGTCAGGTAAATGCAGAAAGGGCCCTCCTTTGTGGACTTTTCAGCACCATCTTAAAACTTTTCTGTCGGGTTTTAAAATAACTTTTTAAATTGAAGTAACTTTTTAAAGACTTGGATTTTTATTTTTATTCCCCCCCCCTATTTTATAGTCTTTGTCTTATTTCTACATTTTATTGGTTGTCAGCCATTTTAGGACCCTTGGGATGTGAGGTAGTCTATGCATTTGAAACTATAAGCAAACAAATCCCAAGTTTTCAAATCATGTCTATATTTTAGAAAAACCTACACCTTGAAGCACATGCTGGGAAAGTATTATGTTCAGCACAATGTTCCTTTGGTGGTTTGACTGTTGCACAATTCTCTCTGTGGCCCAATTATGCTTTGTTTGCAAATGAATCAACAAAGAATGACTTGATATTATGTAGTTAATTTGTAAATACACAGGGTCTTAACATTGTTTCAATTGAATTTGTTCTGCTATAGTTCTCAGATATGAAAATGTTTCTGTTTGCATTTTTTACTGGTAATGTGGAAGGAAGGAAGGAAGGAAGGAAGGAAGGAAGGAAGGAAGGAAGGAAGGAAGGAAGGAAGGAAGGAAGGAAGGAAGGAAGGAAGGAAGGAAGGAAGGAATCTGACTATGAGACCTGAGAAATATTTAAAAACATTCTCAGAGGAATTAAATGGTCAAAGTACATACATCATTCCCAAATACCCCTGTGCTTGTTTGTAATCTTCCTTCTGCTGGCTTTTCTATCACTGTAATTCATAGAGTTCAATGGGGTTATTTATGTCTTTTTAAGTACAAGGGATGGCAAGAGCATGCATTATATCAGATTCTAAACACATGCTTAAACATGGTATTAGTTTGTCCAATAATCTGTAAAGCCAAGCAAGAGATATTAAGCAAAATAATAGATTATATGCTTGGCTATGAATTGGATGCTTTTTATTTTATTTTACTTGAATTTACTCACTCTGACAAACCATGGTGCTTAGAATATAATAGTGGCATAATCATAGCCTAGGGCTGTCATTCCTCAATGTAATGGGATACTTATTCATCTAAGACAGGGACAGGTCTGTCCTTGGCTTTCATTTTACAAGATTACTTGCATTTCTGTCTCATTTGGCATAGGCGATAACCTGTCAGAAAGCAGATTCTACCAATTGGGAGGGGGTTACTGTTTATTAGAATCCTCCCCCTGTCTACTACTTTAAAGATTTGTCTCAAAGCTTTCAGAAAGGAAAAAAAAACAAAGGAAAGGAAAGGTGTTGGTAGTATCTTTTAAGCAAAGTGATTCTGAATATAGTTCAATGTGTTGATGAAGAATGAACCTGAAATAATTTTCTGCACTTCATTCCAAAAGTATTTCTCAAATGAGCTATAGCTGAGACAATTTTTCATAAGTTTTGATTTTAGTGTTGAAAATTGCATGTGCACTGAGGAAAAACTCTTTGTTAAACTACAAACTACAAAATAAATGTATCTTGTGGACAGTTCTTCAGGGCTTTTAAGGGGTTTCACATGCTTCTTTCAAGTTTATAAACTCTACGTAGAAAGCAGACAAACTGCTGAAGGATGCAATCTAGCTTTGTTATAATAATGGCAGTAGAAACAATGGACTAAAAAGGCTATTCAAAGCTAATTTTAGTTTTGAAAAATGTATGTCTGTGTGTGCACACATGCGCTTTTATCCTGAATTTATTGATTTTTGTTTTCAGGTTTCATCTTTTCAAAATCAACCTATGTTTAGTACCACAGGAATGTCTTGAAAGATGAAGATGGAATTGCCTAGATGTTCAGAAAGCAATGTCAACATTTATGGCTATAAACACTATAAATGCTGCAAAAATTTCAAGTTGAAGTTGAAATTTTATCGTTAGAAGAAATTCTTATTTGTTTTGAAAGTATGGGATATTTAATCTGGAAATGTTATAGAACTTCATTGCCAACAGAATAGAAAATGACCCAAAGGCAATTCTGGGACCTTTCATGTCAACAAGGACTAACTAGTGTAAATCTACAAAACTGTTCATGAGGTATATCTTATTCAAGCCACCACTTATCATAAGGCTGTCTATATGAATACCACTGAAATCTGAATAAACACATAGGTGTCAAGTATACTTAATTTGGGGTAAGTTCCATGCAAAACATTGACAGCCAAACTCCAGGCTTCAGTGCAATCATGCACACAATTCTAATAAAATCTGGTAAAGTAAAAAGATTTTGCTTTTGAGTAAATATATATTTAGGGAGCTGGACTCTTATCTGGGAATATCGAGTTTGATTCTGCACTCCTCCATGAGGCCAGCTGGGTGACCTGGGTTAGTCCCAGTTCTCTTCTGAGCTCTCACAGCCCCATCTACCTTACAGGGTGATCTGTTGTGGGGAGAAGAACAGAAAGCTTTGTCAACCGCTCTGAGTCTCCTTAAAAGGGTGGGGAAAGAGGAGTAGAAAAGCCAACTCTTTTTCTTCTTCCATTTTTTTGTTGTTGTTGTTTAGTTGTTTCTGATTCTTCAGGACCCCATCATCCATAGAACTCCAGGCCAATGTCAGAAAACCTGCATAGCATCAAGCTAAAATATCCATGTTTAATCATATGTAAGTTACTGAGTCTAATTTCACAGTATTAATCCTCCCTCTGCCTTTCCCGCCTCCTAGCTAGACAGCACTGTGGACAGTATTGTCTTTGCGCATTTTACTGTCCTGCACTCCTGGGCATTCAGGAGTTCTGAAGGCCTGGATATGCACAGTGGCACTTCCATGCATGTGTGGACAGTGACACCTCTTTTGGGCTCCAAAAGTAGTGGACAGAACGATGATGGTGGCTCCATCCAGAATGTTGACCTGTTTTACAAACTTTCTTTAAAGGATTTGATTATTTCTTTCTTAAGCAGAATCTGTACTGCATGACTGTTCTCTTTGATCTCAGAAAGATTGGCAAGGTTTGCTGGTATTTTTGAGATTTTATAAACAGGCAATTTATTATTTCAGTAAAATAAAGTAAAAATATAAGAGATTATGTCCATTAAACCTACATATTTTCTCATCATGTTTTGCCTATTGTTTTCTCCATCTGTTTCCTTGTGGATACAGTAGAGTTTTACACGGTGCTATCATCATTGCTATTGGGAACAGAATATATTTGTAATGAATTTCAGCTGGTAAGGAGGAAAGCCATATTATCATGGTAGAAAGCTAGCCAGAAAGTTCTCTGTGAAAATAGCCATGGAGCAAAATGATATTTGCAGGTGAGCTCATGGCCACAGAAGTACCTAAGAGGAATAAGCTGAAGAAAATCTCTTCAGAAACTTTCAACAGATATAACAAACATCTGCAAATGTGAATATGTTTTACATTAATCATACTTAGTATCTGTATAGTGCTTGCCAGTATTGAAAGTACTGGCCCTATAAAAATATTTAATATTGGCCCATAAAACGTATTTTAATATAGACCAAGGCCTTTTCTGCACAGACCCTTAATCTGGATTAAGGGCCCATGTAGTGTACATTCTTGGTCTTCCTATCTGGATGTTACTGCAGGTCAAGGAGAACCTACCACCCTACTCGTGTGGCTCTGTTCGCATCAGCACTGATCTGGAACACAGGAAGTGTGCAGAAGGTTGTCTCCCATGTTTGGGTTTACTCGGGGGTGGGTGCGTTCTTTCCTAGCCTTCAGAAGCATGGGGCTGATGTAGGTAATTCTGGATCAGCATGGTTAGTGAAGACCATGCTGATTATGCGTGTGCGCACACACACACTCCAGATTGGTGAGCTGGGGTATTCTGGACCTACAGATCCAGGATTAACTGCAGGTAAATGCAGAAAGGGCCCAAAGCTGTTGAAGATTATAGGTAGATATGAGCAACAGACAAGACTTGTACAAGCATGAGAGGGTCCACCCAGGATTGGGAAGGAGGGCCTGTGTATCCCAACCAATGTAAACTCCAAGCCTGAGGAATGAAAAATTCCTGGCGTAAAGTTTACAACCAGACCAACAGTGCAAAGCACTGGAAATGGCCCAAGAGATCAGCCATTTCAGCACTTTATATTGTGGGCCCAGGCAGTAGGAGGAGAGGTAGGTTGCTCCAGCCCTCACAGCAGCCACAGGGACAAACCAGACCTGAACTCCCTTTTGCAGAGTGTTTTTTACTGATCTGCCAGAGGAGCACTCCTAGGGTTTGATTCTGCCCATGAGAGTAGACCAGATAACACCTATTGTGCTCCCGGCATGTAGCAATGTGTGGTCAGCATCTCCCAATTAAGGGTAAAGGAGTTTCACAACCACCCCACCATTAGTTGTGTAGATACTTTATTCAATGACCATATTTCAAGAAACAACCGAAATCAGGATGGCCTTCTCATATCAACTGTTAACAATAAATTGAGTTACTCTAAAACATTAAGAATTTTCTTGTAAAATTAAAGAATGTTAAAGAAAGTGGGGACAATGTTTCATAAATTATTAGAGTGGACACGTATAGTATACTCATACTAAGTAGGGTACTATACTAAACTCTTTGACTGAGTCTTAAACAGTAGAGGCTTATGGATTTGTACTGCAGGGCAGTGGAAAAGGTACAAAGTACCACTTTGTTTCATCTTTGCAAACTGAGATCTATCCCATTATGCACCTTAATGAAGCCAACTGAGTAAGGCAAGGCATCCTGTCTTCTGTTAATGATAAAATGCTTCACTGAGGATATTCTGTGTTTCCTGACCCAGAGTTTGCAAAAAATGAGACTTCCCTGGATTACAACTCTCACACTTTGATACTGCTGCAGTGATAGTTACAGTTCAAGGAACAATCCTATTTTTGATCACCAGTTAAATGAAGTCTGAATTTTGAATTTCAGGACAAGGTATAAGTGGCATTAGTAAATGGCACAAACATTTAGTTGCTGTTTTAAATATTTTTTGGGTGTGTGTATTCTTCTGTTTCTCCTGGGGCAGAGATGAAAGAGTAATCATGGTTTACTCCTCTGGCAAATTTAAAGCAAATTTACAGCAAATGCAGTTGGCGATCTATTGTATATGAATGAAATAAACAGTACTAGAATTGAATTCACATAAGGTAATGAGGGGAACTTATTCCTCAGTAATAGCCTGTTTTCTTTCTTCTCGTTCTTTTTAAATTTACTATTAGATTATATGGAATTTCATTCTGTTATAATTTTTGCTGCTAATGCAGTTGGCAAGAGCTTAATGGAGCTGGTGCAGACAAAGATGAGAAATCATGTATCAAGACTGGCAATCAAAAATAAATCTGCAGCTTGCTACTTGCTAAGCATTTCTTAGAAATAATGCACTGTTTTAGAAATGGAATTACCTCTGAATTGCACCAACAACTTACCACAGGAGAGAGACACCAATAATAAGTGCATTTTCCTGAGCTTTTTGCATTACTGTGTATAATGTTTATAGGGCTTTACATATCAAGTTAGTCAAGAGAAATTGAATAAAAGCATCTCAGGTCTGGAAAATGAGGAAAGATTATGAAAAGCAGATTTAATATAGCACCCGGTTTCTGATGTTTGTGGCATATTTCATCTTGTTGCCGAGCACACCAGATTACACAGTTTGCTGAATAATCCCAAGTGGAGTGTATATTGAAGAGCATTAAAGCTGCCACCCCCTCAAACCAGACTCATATTTTTTTCCAACTGATCTTATGCTTACCTTTATGGAAACTATCCATAACAGCTTGTTAGTTCTAAGTTCTCATCTTACAGGTCCAGCTGTAATTTAGTAGATAATTTGGTGATCATTTTTGGTTGTGAAAGTCCACGTGAATGCACTGAGGAAAGCCTACTGTTGCTGAAATGCTCAGTAAATTTTGGCTATGAAACAATGTTTGTATAACTTTTCCTCCAAACGAAAAATTAGTCCATGGTCTGTTTCCGTTTACACTGGAGTTTCAAGATCCAATGAGGAGCAACTCGTTCAGAAAACAAGTATTGGTATTTTGCATTTTCTTTTTTCAGGCCTTAGCAACACACATACCTCTTTCCTTAAAAAATAATAAAAAAAAGCCTACCAGAGTTGCATATCAGGAGGCAAAGGACAAAAAATATATAACATACATTGGTGTGGGAGGAGGGATTGATGATTTTACAGGATGTTCATTATTTTACAGTGCTAGACTTAAATTATTATTAATAATAAACTGGATATTATAATTATAATTATGTAACCTGTTTTTATCTTAAATTGTAAAGTGTCTTGTGTACTAATAGTGCTATATAAATAAATGGTGGTAATTAATAAAAGATCTTAGCGGGCACCTAAAAACCATTGGCATTGACAAAATATCCATCTGCCAACTACAAAAAGCCACTTTACTGGGGTCTGCTCGCATAATTCGCTGATATATCACGCAGTCCTAGGTGCTTGGGAAGTGCCCGACTAGTGATATAATACGAAATCCAGCATAGTCATCTCGTTTGCTGTGTGTAACTGCTGCTTTTAAATAATAATAATAATAATAATAATAATAATAATAATAATAATAATAATAATAATAATAATAATAATAATAATAATAATAATAATAATAATAATAATAATAATAATAATAATACACCAAAGGATATTCGGTGTCTCGCCCACAATGGGCAGCTTTGCCCATACTACCCCACAATTGTAAACTGTGGGACAAGTGTCTCACAGAAGTTAAGATCAGGGATAGTGGCTGGTGTTCACATTGTGCCACAGCAGTGACCATGTGCACCAGGCTGTTACTACAGAGGTAGGGCAGCCTCACATGCAATTGCGCAACTGCACCCATGATGCCCTGACCCCATGCACTGTGGCCCTCTGAATGCTGCAAGTAGGGTGTACTGAGAGTTCCCTAAGTGTTCCCAGCTAAGTTGTGAGAGAAGGTATTATTGTTACACAGCTTGTAGTGATCAGGGTGGCTCTCAGCCACTCCTGGACAGGAGTGGCTCCATGATGTGGAAATGCACACATGCTGGAGCATCCTTGGCCATCCTGGAAGGCCATGTCAGTTTTACCACATTCTCCTTTTTTTCCTCTACTCCATCCCTGCACAAAACTGCTCCTTTGGTTTGTGGCTATTTACATGGGAAAAGGAGTAGCAGGATGGCTAGATTTGAGTTTACCATTATTCTTTTGCCCTTTTTTGGTCAACTTTGTTCTGCACAATATTGGTCCTGCCCCCCCCCCTCAATTAACACAGGAAAAGGCCTCTCTAGGATTTTTATGTAGCCAAAACTGTACTTCTACTCAAAAGTGCTTAGAGGATTTTCTTACAGCAGAAAGTGATGTACTATAAGATAAAACTTGTATGTAGTGAGTTCCTTTGGGAAAGGAAACACAACAATAGATTTATAGGGTTTTTTTAAGAATTAGAAAAATAATGTCCTTAAATTAAACACTAACACCACACTTTTAAGAAAAAAGGACGACAGATGTTGTATCATTCATATGATTAGCCCTTGAGGAATTATCATTGCTTTCAAAAATATTCCAAGCACTAAGTAAGTAATTCCATCTCTGCTTCCTGAAGCACCAATTGCTTTACCTTCCCTGTACTAGCTATTAAATAAAATCATGCAAGATTTTACAAATAATATCATATAGAGTTTGCCTTTGAGGAAAGGAGTTCAGTGCTTCCAGGTCTGAAGGGGGAAAACCCCTACATTTTTGAGCTTTTTGAAGCTTTCCTATTCTGCACCAAGATGGAAAGCAAATAATTCTAATGAACTGCAAAAACTTATCCATTCAATTCATTTTTCTCCATTTTTTATTATTCGAATAAGAAAACAGGCAATTATACATAAAGTAAGACGGACACAAGTCGGGTACGTGGCATCATGCTGCAGCCTGTTTCAAAGGAATACAACTGTATTTATTTTCAAACTACCATAATAAATAAATATTATACATGTTTGCATTGCCAGTGAATCCTACAGCACAAAACTGTTACATTACAGCTTAGATCTTTTTTCTTCAAAAAACCAAAACAAAACAGAAAATTCTATGGTACATCATTTTGTTGCCCTCTTCCTTTTAAGGACTTTGTTCCTTATCCAAATACAGTAGGCATACATGTTTGTCAGCAACAGCTCAATCGCTTTTGGATAGTAGCATGAAGCAGTTTCACAATATCTTGTCGTTTCCCCAAATATATCTAAATTATCTAGTGAGGATTTCTGGCAGTTAGGAAGGATACTTTCAGGGGCTAGATACACAGGTTAGAGCAGTTGTATGCAAAAAAAAAAAAAAAATTCAACCTCAACTTTTATACTTCTTGGCCCATATGTCACCAGCACTTCTATATAAATCTCTGAATCTTCTGGGGAGATTGTGGTACGTAGTCATTAAAGCAGCGGTTTTCAGAGGTGGTCTTCCAGACGTTCCTAGATGGGCCACAGCACTCCACAGTCCAAATGTTCCACAACAGGTCAAAACATTCCACTATCCAGATGTTCTTGGACTGGTCACAGCACTCTACTGGGTCTGGCACAAAATGTTAGGAGGAGAACCCTGGAAGTTGCTATTTAGGAACACTAGAAGGCCACAGTTTGAGAACTACTGCATTAAAGGACTCCTCATAAAACTGGTCCCAAGTAAGTGACTATAAAATTGCAGAATATAGCAACAGCCTGTGATGGTTCTTTTCCAACAGTGTTCTGTTTCTTAAAATGATTTTTGTCATACAAAACCTGAAATAAAAGGGTAAGGTGCCTGCTTTATGGTGGCTTCAGCTGCCCCACTTCTAAAGGACAGAGGCTTGCGCTCTCCCCAAATGCAAGGGATCTTCTCAGTGACCTCATAGTAATGCTTTTATATTGCTTTTCCCACTGGAAGGAGATTTTATTGATAATTACCATCAATTTACACAGCATGTTTAATTAAGAGGAAGTCCCACTGTGTTCAGTGGAGCTTACTACCCATTATGTTTCAGAATGCAGTCTATGGCTGTGATCAGACACAGCAAAATAAAAAAAAGCATCTCAGAGGTGGTTTAGAAAAGCCTTCAAGGTGGGATTGTACATACCTCCTCTTATGAACTTTCTGTGCTAGAAAAGGTGGGTTAGAGAAAGCTCAGAGACACACTGTCTCTCTGAGGCACCCCTTTTGTTATGTCTGGACACAGCCTGTGTTTCATGTGGGAACCTCAGCTATTCAAAAGAAAGCCAGAGTTTCTTTACTGCAACATATAAGAAGCTGCCAGATTTTCCTCAGCCTACTGACTCAGCATCAGACCAGGCATCAAAGAATCTGCTGTCCAATTCCCCCTGAGGTGTCTGATCTGACACTGAGTTGATGGAGATCATGCCAGGCAGCAGTGACAGTGGCACTGTGCCAAAGCTATTGAGAAAGTCCTGGACCTTCTTAAAAGGGCAGCTTCTGGGCAGGCTGGGGAGAGGCCCAACATTGTGTCTCACTTGTTTTTCAGCCCTGTCAGGATGGCACAGCAATGTTATTTCTAGAAACATGCCTGATAAATCCCTAAGTTATATCAGATTTCCATCACTTTCAGGAACCCTTTTTAGAGTATGGGAGGGATCCATTTCTACACACAATGCATTCTTAATAGCCCAATGAAAAATGTACCAGTTTTTTACTACATGATGCAGAGATATAGATGAATATGTTTATAGAAAATGGCTGCACATTATCTACTTTACACATAAGTGCAAATATGATAAAACATTATGCCCCCTGATCAGAGGGGATTAGGAACTTTTTCTTTCCTTTAGGTTGGTCCTTTCTGCATGGACCCTTAAAAGGGTTCATGCCAGGTCACATCTGGGCTTCTGTACTTGCACATTAATGTTGATCAAATACCCCCACCCCATTGGTCCAGCTCCATCTGCATGAGATAGAGTGAGATCCAGATTAAGGGGCACCTTAATCTAGATCTCTGGTAGATCCATTTAATTGGTTCCACCAGACACCTTTCAGAACAATCTTATCAATTCACATAGATACTAAATAATAATATTTGAAGGTGAGAGAATTTTAATCAATTCTACCAAGAGAAGTAAAAGGGGCAGCATGGGTGGGTGGGGGGGAAGAGATGTAAATTACTTTCTGGTTTATAGCAAAATCAGTTGCTGTACTTTGTTTTATCTGTAAGATGTTTATTCTGGTATCTGTGCTCACCAACTTTGTGTTGAAAGGATTAAAAATATATAGGGTGGAAAACTGACCTTCTTTAGACTATAATGGCTCTATTGCCCTGCCCACTGAAGAATCCTACTACTATTACACTCAACTATAGACAGTAGTAGTTTGAAAAAGGTATAAAAAGGGTCCGAACTCCCTATGCAGTTGTTGTTCCCTGTATTGTTTCTGGTTCCTAGTCTGTTCCTGCCCAGTACAGAACAGCCCTGTCTTGACTCTGCTTATTCCTGTTAACTATGGAAACAAAACAAAACCCTCCACTGAAGTTCTTTCTTTCACTGGAAAGTTGAAAGAGACCGGTTGAAATCACTATCTAGCCAGGAGCCTAGCTATGAGAGTGGAAAGCCCAGATAGAAGCATATTTTCCCACAGTTCTGTTTTGGGTTAGCAACCTGTTAGATGGAACCACTTAGCATCCAAAGATAGACTCCAAAGATAGACATTTTGTGTGGCAATATCCACAGAAGGTAATTTCAAGGATCAAAGCCAAAGTTCCAAGGCAGAAACGTCTGTCCTTACCACGGCTCAGAAAAGAGCCAGAGAATATCTACAGCCAGGTGGAACTGTTGTCTTAAGTCCTTGAAGTAGTTTAAGGTAGAAGGTGGTGTAATTTCAGCAGGAAAATAGATCAAGTACTAGTTTCTGGGCTTCTTTTTGCTATATGCAACGATGCTAAATGCAAGGATGCCCACCAAATTCCCAGGCAAGCTGAACTAGTGCAGTGTTTTAACTTTCTTCTCCAGGCATGTGATCCCTGAGCTACCTGGATTATCCCAGCATTTTATTAAGTCATTCTGGATTCTTGAGCAACACCCTCAGCACTTCTCCAGTGGAAAAGCCTTCAGGACAAGTGCCCAAACCATCTTTCTCTGCAACCCAACTGCAAATTACAGGGAGATTTAGGTTTTAGGGGTGAATATGAAAACCAGTGACCCTAAGCTGGAACCTGATTCATTCCCACTTTGGTCATTTGATATTACTGGTTACTTGGATGCGGCAGGCAAGGGGATTCTGGGCAGTTCATTGATGTTTGGAGGCAGTAGGTCAAGGGGGATTTATTCTAATTTTCCAAATGTGCCACCATCACCCAGCTGCTGAAGCTGGTCAGAGTTTTAACTCCACTCAAAGCATGGGCACAGTTGAAGCTCCCTTGCTATTCTTTCTTCATCTCTGAGTCCTGTAGTGATTCTTTTTTCTCTTTTGCTTCACCGTAACCAAACTTACCCAGAGACCTAGTTTCCTTAACCACACTAGAAACAACTTGTTCCTTTGTTGCCACATCCTGTTGGACCAGTTTATCCTCATATACTAATTCCATATTTATGAATGCAGATTCTGGTTTAAAGAACCTTGCCTATGGTTCATTTAGAGAAGTTCCCACAACAACTTTCATTGAAAGCCTTATGTCTTCACCCTCTTGGCCCCGCCTAAGCTGTGTGCTGCTACTGAAAACAACAACAATTTATACTTCCTGTACATAGAAAGTTGTTCCTAATAGTAAACTTCAAAATCTTGTAGATATGGGGTAAAGTGAATATTTGACTGGAAATATGAAGACGTCTAAGAAATGATGTCTGAGAAATTCTGTACTAATTTTTTCTTTTTTTAGATATGTTATGGAACTACCGTGCATTTGTGGCATTCTCATTTACCAATATATATCAACTGGAGGGTGAAGGGGGAAATGTTTCTAGATGATTTGTAGTTGGCCAATATAAAATTTCTCCACCATTCAATTATCAGCAGAAACATACATTTGCAATATATTATAAATGAAATTTAGACTACATTTCCCCCTTGAAATTGTGTTGTGAACTATTAGCAATGGACATCTTAGTGCAGATATATTCAGTGTCTTAATGTTCATAGGAAAGAATATAATCAATTAAAATATTCTTTAAAAAGAGACCCTTTTGGCCTGTTTGCACTTACCCTGCGTGGTGGCTACCATCTGTACTCTGAGTGCTGGATAAGCCCTGTACCAGGCCAGCAGTGGCAGAAGAGTTGACTTTTCTACCCCACTTTTCTCACCCTTTTAAGCGGACTCAAAGTGCCTGAGAAGCCTTTATATCCTTCTCCCCACAACAGAACACCCTGTGAAGTGGGTGGGGCTGTGAATGCTCAGAAGAGAGCTGTGACTAGCCCAAAGTCACCCAGCTGGCTTCATGGAGGAGTGTGGAATCAAACCTGGTATCCCCAGATAAGAGTCTGGCTCCTTAGCCACAAGATCAGACTGGCTCAAGCAGCACTTGAAGGGCAGAAGGGCAGGCCAGATTGTCATGGTAACATCTGCAGCAGCATCTGATGCATTTCGAGGAGCTGCCATGGTGATCTGGACCTGGTGTGTGACTATGCAGCCACAGTCATGCCGCCATCCCCACTTGTAGAACAGCACCTGAAAGAGAGTGTAGATGCTGCTGTCCAAGCTAGAGCTAGTTTACTCCAGGGATGTGGCAGTAGCTGCAGTTGCAATGTACAGACACATTTTCCTAGTGAGTGGCCCACTGCTCACTAGTAGGTTAGTGCAAACAGACTCTTTCAAAAATATTTAGAAAATTACTCATTGTAAAAATGACTGTTTATTGTTTGGGACTTTGGAAATTAGATAATCTTAAGTTATTTAAAAACATAGTCTGAACAGCTACACTATTTTATTTTAATTTGCCTATATCTCCATGCATGCCTTGATATCTACTTGCATTAGCTCTGTGAATGCAAGAAGCATCTTTGTCACAATCGCTGTATAATGTATCCACAGTGCCTCATTATCATCTCAGACTTACAATTCCAAGTAATACTAGAACTGTCATGGCTTGCATAGCGGTGAGGGGCCGTGCCTCCCTTTTGATGCTGCACATCTGCAGTCTGATCCACCAAATGTCTATGCACAATGGCATTTGGAATAAGATAATTTATATTATATTTTGCATTAAGGGACTCCTGCAAGCCAACCTTTTTTCCCCTGGTACTTTACATGGCATCAGAGAGTCATATGAGGATCAGGGAATACCACTAATGGTTTGTTTGCTGCACTTCACATTTACAATAAAGTATGCAGAAGAAGCTATCCCAGTCTGTCTAGCTTTGGGAAACTGACTTACACAAGGTTACACCTTCCACATTTTCATTGGGAACATTTATATGAAATAGTTACACCCTCTGTGCTCATTTTCTTAACCTACAGACTCTGCTTTAATTGCCTAGATACAAATTCTCAGGATTTGGTTTTTACTTTAGATCTGAGCTTTTAATCACTTTGTGTCATCAAGCAATGAAATATAGCACATTAATTTTATTTGTGCTCATTTATAGCAGATAAACTGGGGGTTGATTTCACACTTTTTATATTTTAAATAGATATGCATTTTAGTGCACATCCATTCTTATGGATGCCAAACCCTTTGTATCAGGTTTTTCACTTGAAGCCAAAAATAATGTATTAGATCTTTTATTTTGCTACAGCCATCTTCAGTTTGTGACATTTGGGGGGTCATGTATAAAACTGCCCTGGAAATTACGTAAATTAACTTTCAAATGTTTTTCATTGTCCAGATTATCTTTAAGTGCTACATATACCCACACACCACTCTGTAGCTTACTCACCATATTGTGTACTCTCTAGTATAGTAAAACATGCCAGAAAAAAATGGATAAAAAATATTTGGAATTTGCAAAGAGAAAAATTTAGCTCGTTCAGTTATCTTTTTCATGTGAAAGCGAATGATATTTTACTCAAAGTGCTAAACAGGAACTTACATTTTGATACTATGTCATTTGTTAGATGCAATTATTATGAAGAACCTGATATTATGGGGCGCACATCCTGGTTCAGAACTGCTTGCTATTAAACCACACCGGGAGCACTAAGCATGTGAAATCGTCTGTCAAAGGTTTTGGCATTTTAAATTATTAATACAGCATTGATTCTACCTACTATATAAGTGTAAAAGAAAAGTAAAGGGAGGTGTTTCACAATTCTGTATAAGGCAACACTGACTTTTAACATACAAGTTGAAGGAACATTTCCAACATCATATAAACTATATACACCATGAAGCAGGACTGACTGTTTCCCTCCCCCAGAGAAACAAAGCAAATACATTTATTTTACAATCAGCAAAAGAATCTTTCTTCATATGACATATTTGACTCACAGTTCTGAAGACAAATTTCACATTTTAAAACATCTTTCCTTGCTGTGGGTTACTTTTAAATGGGGCAGCGACACCTAACGTGGGAAGCAGACGACAGAAGATTTAAATCAAACTCTCTCTCCGTCCCCTCTGTGAGGAGGGGGAATGACATGATGTTGGCAAGAATTGAGATCCATGTTGCCTGCCCAAGACTGGGCCAGTCAGAGTGATCTCTTCTTGTGGTCATTGGTGGGTGGGCTCTTGCCCTCTTCCTGCCTCATTCTCAGTTGGGTAACGTATCCAGCCCCAGGGAGGCAGCGTGTTGCTTTGCCCGCAGACGAAGATTCTCGATACTGGTTGTTTTACTGTTTAGGCTTGGAAGAGAAGAGGAAGCCTGCAGGATAGGAGAGGACCACACCTGCTGGGCATGGGAGAGCGACTGATAATAAGACTGGCAGTGCAGTGAACTCAGGGGTGCCATATTGACATTCATGCCTAAGTAAGGCATGGCAGAAGGGTTCCCCATTTCAAAGGAAGAGTAATGGACCAAATTGTTTGTGGCCGCCATGTGCTGGCGGAATTGCTCTTGCAGGCGGAAGAGGCTGAGGGGCGAGGAGGAATAGGAATGTGTCTGAGACAAACTGCTACTGGAGGATGGTGTAGCTGTGGCACTGATGGGAGAATCTGCATTTTTAAAACACAGCAACATAACATCAGTAAAAACAGTCTGCGCATGGGAACATCTTCAAAACTGAAAAAAAAATAAGCCATTTTACTTTTTAATATATTTTTTAAAGACATGTTTTACTCTCATTGCCCTTTCTCAAAGTTCATTTTGGAAGTCACAGGATATTGTGGGGGAAAGATCATTCTCTACAAAGGCAACTACACCCCACCCAAACATCATGCCCAGGCACAGGTTTCCAAATGCTGGCAAACTTAGAAGCTAGGGTGAAAAGCAGTGACTTAGTACTACTTGATCTTGTTCCTAGAGTCATAAGGGTTGAATCAGAAAGTCAGAAGTCACTAAGTTGCTACTAATGAGGAACACAAAAGCTGCTGCCTGGTCCAAATAAAATGATTTCGGTCAGGCAGCAGGGACCATCTTGGCAGGGGTTCACATGAAGGCTGCTGGGTCTGGCCTAACTCCAGAAGCTGGGGACTTTCCGGCCTCTGGAGTTGCATGCTGGGTGAATTTTTGTGATGTAATCTGAGATAGGCCATTTCCGGGGTCATTACCAGAGCCAAGCAAAATGGTGCCAGTTTCTGTATATTGCCAGGACAGATCAGATGCACCCATTGCAGACAGTTGGTTGGGGCAACTGTGGGAAATGCTTGGGAGACCAATTTGAAGTTGTCCCTTTTTGTACCATGAAGTGGTCAAGCTGCTGATGCCATGAAGGCAGAGTGTTCTCCTGAGGCATGGCCATGTTCCCTGTCAGCAGCTAGAACAGCCCCCAGAGAACATGTGAAAGCTTTCTTAGAATCTTATTATTTGCCACTCACAAGTGTCCTTCTGTCATGCAGTTATGTTCATTTCCAGCATCCCCCCCCCTCCTCACTCCAAGTGGCAGCACTTAGGTTAACCATAGAGCACACAGTACAGAGATCACAATGTGGCTTCTGATCTGTCTGGACTGAATGGTTCCAGGGATGCACCACATATGTGATCTTTTACCCAAGATACTCACTCTAGGCTGAAGTAACAATACACTGGATTTACAAAAATGCTTCATTCTTAAAAAGAGATGAGTGTCTTTGAGGGCAGCAGCATACTTTTAGGAGTGTAAGCTGAGCCGTATGATAGTCATAACAAGATGCTATCGTTGTCCCTCATTATTTGCTAGGGTTAGGTCCTTAGACAATCTCATTAATTTTAAATCTGCACATATGAAGCCACTGTGAAACACAAGGGAGAATGGAATCTCATCTGAAAACTCTGAAGGAGAAAGTGTAAAAATAAAAAAAATAAAAAATAATAATGCATCTTATTCCTAATTGCTTCCAAGGTAATAGGAATTATTGCTGGAGAGATGCAACTAATTTCCAAGTGTGTCAGGCTAATTCTTCAAGTGTACTAGAAGTTTCCATTCCACATGCTGGTGCTATCTAAAGGAGGCCCCAACCCCCTTAGACCACTCCCGTGGAGGCAGGGTCCCCCTTAGACTGCACCAATGTATGGAAGAAAGACTCTGGGCATATTCCCATAGGGGGTAAAATCCAGAGTGGATTTGGATTCGGCACTGAGGGATCCCATTACATCTCCCAGTGCTCCAAATCCACCCCAGATTTTAGGTCCCCTATTCCCATGCCAGTTTTCTTTCAACAGGGTTTTTTTTGGCTGACTCGGATTAAAGCTGAGTGAAGAAGGACAGCCAGCAGCCAGGCAAGTGAGCGAGGGTGTGTGGCCCGGCTGCTGACTGTCCTCCTTCGCTGAGCTTTAAACTGAGCCAACCTTTTCTTTCCCCCTGTTGAAACAGGGGGAGGGAAAAGGAAGGCAGCTGAGGAGGAGGCTGGCAGTGGCAGTGGCAGCTCGCCACACTGAGCAGTTTGCAGGTGTGCTTGTGTGCACTTGTGGCCTCTTTGGGAACAGCCTGATGCACGCTTGGTGCTGTTCCTGGCCTTCAACCAAACCTGCAGCAGAACCAGATTTGCTCCAGATTTGCGGGTAGGTGGGAACGCGGCCAGAATGTTTCACTTGCCGGTTCAACATACTGGCCAGGACAGAATTGTCCTCAGACTCTTTCAGAAGTACCAGAATGAGCAAGCCAGAACTCACAACTAATCAAAGCCAGCAGTGCCACCACTTAGAAGTCCCAGAACAGAGAGCTTTAAAGACTGCCAAAACCGTGAATTGACCGAATGTGGGAAAGTTCTAGCCACTGCTGCAACTTTGGCTGTGGTCACACTTAAGACTTAATCCACCTTCAGTCCACCTTCAGAGTGAGAGAACACATCAGCAAAGTGACCAGTAATTTTCTTTCCACATTATCTATCCCTAAGGTGAATTTTCTGAGTTATTTAACACTGAAAGAAAAAACTTGTCACTTTGCTGATGTATATCCTCTCACTCTGAAAATGGTCTGAAGCTGGATTAAACGTTAAGTGTGACCAGAGCCCTTGTGAATGTGTGAACCAAAACCCTCTAAAATTCCCTGGTCCCAGAAATGTAAAACTTCCAGCTACTGAAAGTATGAATAACGAGTGATGACTGTGTTTGAAAATGAAAGAAGATGATGGCAATAGTAGTTCAAGTAAGGAACTCTTTTAAAGCTCTTTTTAAATAAAGCATGTTATTATTTATTCCTTACCTGCTTTTGGGCTTGCCCTCTTGCTGCTCAGAGTCTTGTTTTCAGGTCCAGGGCTTTTTTCTGCTTTATTCTCCTCCAAAGAGATCTTGAATTCTTCCTCCCTGTCTGTTTGGTCCTCAGCTGCAGATTCACTCGCGGATTGCTCTGACAGAGTCAGGCCGAGCTCCGAATTTACCTCGCTTGGTAGACTCAGAGTTTTGTCGGCTTCAGGAGTTGGCGTCTGCACCTCCAAGACGGGGGTCTCCGTCTTACCCTCACTGGGATTGGTTTCTGAGCCTTTCTGCTTCTGTAGCTGTTCCTTTTGCAGACTGCGTTGCTTCTTCCGAAACTTAGCTCTTCTATTCTTAAACCAGACCTTTGTTTGATAGCAAAGGGAGAGAGCAAGCTAAAATGAATTTTGTGTTACAGAACAGTCTTTTAGATTGTAAACATTATGATTTTTAAGGATACTTTGCTTATCCTTTCTTCTTGCCAAGAAGCTGCCAGCAATGACTCCCTGAATTTAAGAAAATGGCCTATCAAGATTCCTAGGACCTACAAAAGTTTTTGAACAGCATTGGAAAGCAAAAGGCATGTATTACTTTATAGATTTAGCTGGAGAGGTTTGCAAGCATTAACCAGATATGTTTGGAGTAGGATTATTGTGAGAAATGTAGATTGATGTGTGAATGGCACAAGGACCATACCCTGTCATCCTTCACATTAATAAGAAGGATTAAAATTGCATACAAACACATTGACATAATGGATGTTACAAATTGGTGCACCTCCCTTGCACTCAATGCCCGATTAACATTGCACCAAAAATCACGAGATGTCTTTACATTGGCATTTTTGGTGAATGAAACTGCTGCTAAGAGGGCACATTGGTCCAAATCAAAATCAGGGTCGACAAGGGGCATCCCCATGCACTTTTGCTTTGGTCTGATTTCGGCGGACCAAATCGCCCAAACCCGTAGCAAACCCATACCAGATTTGGTGCTGGAAAAAACAAGTCTCATCATGCTTTGGGCAATGTGGTCTGAGCCAAGCCTGTGCATGGAGACGGTCCCAGGCTATTTGGGGAGGAGATTGGCGCTCGCATCAGTGGGAGGTGGAGCTTCATGTCATGTGCTTGCCATTCCTGCCCTGTGCATTGGAGATCGCAACCGCTGAAATATTTTGGAGGTAAATGGTGTTAAAGCCAAACAATGAGGGTGTTGAATGGCCTTCGCTGCCCCACGAGACTCTTTTATAAAAGTATTCCACCCCATTTCCTGATCACCAAGGCAAGCAGGATAATGGCTTGATATTTCTCCCTTTTACATGGAAAATATTTCACCCCTGTTTCCTGTTCGCCAAGGCGGCACAATAATGGCTTGATTTTCTGCTTGCTGGGTGTTCTCGCGGTTCCTGGTTAGAGCAGAGGTGCGCAAAACCGCTAAGTGGCTCAACTGTCATAGTGGCTTTGGTTTTCTTAAATTATAATTTCTTCCATTTGGTCCTGGCTTATGTGCTGCTAAGGGGAGGGATGCAGCATTTGCAGCAGGTGGCACAGGGGTGGGGTGTCATCAATCTGGCTTCCAATGAAGAGAGAGGGGGCAGAGAGGAGATGGTGCTGCTCCCCCGTGCTGGCATTTGGTGCGGCATGCATGGGGATGGCTGAATCTGCACCCAGCCCACACCCAGCCTGCATGACCAGGAATGGCATGGGGATGGGCACAATTCGATCTCGGTCCTAGCCCGGTCACATGCGTGCCCAATCAGAGCCAAACAGCTTGCATGGGGACGCAGCCACTAGGGGCACTGTTGATTATTCCACATGGAACTTCTCAAGTGGAATTCTAAAGAAGCTTGGTGGGATTGGCTCAATCATTCCCCTGTGTAGGTAGAAAGGAAGGGATCAACAGAGCCAAGCAATTGCCAAATTTGTTCTACTTATTCCTCATTCCTATTAATTTCTTGCCTCTGCCACCTTGACTGATGTTGTGAGCCCGCTCATTTCTTTGTCACAGTATATGTTCCAACTTCCAGGCATTCCTCCCTTCAATGTATGCTGGCCCTATTTAAAAACTGTTTTTTTAACAGATGGTACACATAAAAGAGACAGGGCAAAAAACAATAATCCACTAATATAATGAACAACAATAGTTCATTTTAAAATGACTTTCAAAAACTGTGAAAGTGCCAAAAGTGGCATTTCTGCTGACTATGTGTTCATTTCCTTCCCATGTTAAATATGGAACATAACATAGGGATGCGGACAGACCTAATTTTTGGAGTTTGGTTTGAACTGGATCAGACTGCAAAAGCAGTGAACCAGTTTGATTCAAACCTTGAACTGGTTCTGTGAAGCAGTTTGTTGCTTAGAAGTTTTAAAAGACCCTTTAAGTGGGCAAAAATACTACCATACCAGTTCCATTTAGGACTGGGTCAGTTAAAACTGGGATGGTTCCAGCCTGTTCCATCTTCATCGTCCCTATCCCGTTCTAAGAAGCTGGGCTCAGACACCCTACTACGTTTAATATGATACACTAGTGGTCTTTGCAAGACTTAACAGGAGACATACAGTGATTATGGAAACATGGATACCTGCACTCTGGCTTCTGGCAAGTTGGTACACATTGCTAATCTCTCCCTCATTACCACATCTGGGTAGTGTGTCTTCTGGAAAGTTTTCTCCAGGGCTTCCAGCTGCTGGGCCGTGAAAGCAGTGCGGCTTCTCCTCTGTTTGCGATGTTGGGAGCCATAACGGGCCTCCAAAATGATGTCTTGAAACGTACAGCCGTTGGAAGACAAAAGAAGTGGCCAATTTAATTAGTGTAATTTGTGTGGAAAGAAATAACAATTGGGCAGCTAACAGCTTAATATAATGAATAGATAGCAGTAGTGGCCTACAGATTGGGGCTGCCTCCAGACAGCAACTGGATATCCCACTAGGAACTGATAACCTGGAGGATTACCCCAACAACATTATCATTTGCTAGCTAGACAGCACCAAGACCAGTGCTGTCTCTGAGCATTCTGGTGACGTGCCCCCCTGGGTATTCAGCCGTGGAGAACACCTGGAAGTGTGCATCACAACCACTACATATGTGTGGCTGTTTATTTCGATCCCTGCACATGTACAGTGGCCAGAATGATGGCAGTGGCTCCATCCAAAAGGTAAGTAAAGGTGCTATTGCTGGAAAACCTGGCACCAGTACTGTTATTTTTTAAAAAGAAGATAAAGCAACCCCACCATAGCTCAGCCATAATAGTGCTATATTATGGACAGGATCTGGGACTGCGAGGCAGTGAAGAACAAGTGAAAGGGAATGCCTAGAATGCCTGAGGATCCAGTGTTAACTAGCACTTGCACTTGCGAGCACCAGACACATGCAGACTAAACTCCTTGTGATCGGTCACTCACCTGTGACCAATCCCGGAGCCATTCCTCTTCTGGGCACTACCATTTTGGTTGCCGTGCTCTCCATGACTGCGTGTGCATCAGTGCCATCACCATGATGATGCTGAACCTCTGCGCACATGCAGTCATGTCTATGGTTATTCAAGGTGTCAGCACACTTGTGCAGCATCTCAGACAACACCGGAGTACTGGAAAAGGTGCAGATGCTCTGGTAAGTAATCGGATAAGGTTAATAAAGGTGTGGAGCATGATTAAGGAACTTCTGGGAAGGCAGAGGGCATCTGGAGGCTTTAACAGCCTCCTCAAGGTGTGGATGCTCTTCCTCAGAAGTTCTGTAATCATGCACTATGGGCTATAATGCGAATAGGCCTCAGGTCTTATCAGGAAGATACAGAGGCTGCATCCAAGCTCATTTAAAAAAAGTAGCTCAACTGTGTTTGGAGGAAATAACATATGGCAGCTAGAGTTCCCATCCCAACTCAAACCCACATTAAAAGTTGCAAGATGTCTTTTGAACTATGGGATGGTAGCATTAATGCATGGCAACTACCACCTCTAGACTGCTTTAAGCTCCTTTTTAAACTCCATGTGGATACATTAATAGAACCTTTCAAAAGTAGACATAATAAGCAAGCACATAAAACAAGTTGAAAGGTAAGAGGGAGAGGATGACCCTTTCTCTTGTTTGACTATGGGTCTTTTTTGCACTTGGTCTAAAGGGAAGTCCCAGGATGCTCCACAGCCATACAAGTTACATCTGCTATGCAGCTATTACACATTGGCACATACCCTTGGAACCTCTTCTGGGTGAAGGGTGTGAGGGATGGGGTGCTGGGCAGGTTTAGGATGGGTTGGATGTTCAAAATGCATACACATGATCCATCCTAGAGATGTGCACGCATATTCCAAAATTCAAAAATCCGATTCAAATTTAACAAATATGAATATTCGAATTCAAATCAGATTTTTGAAAATCTGAATTTCCAAATTCGGATTGAATCTAGATTTTCTAAAATTCCATATGGATTTTTGAATGATTCAACTGAATTTGACATTGTATACATAAAGGTTGCACTTTTTACCCTGAGGGCAATGAAGATCCATGCAGATTTTATCAGATTTTAAGTTTTTTTATCTATTGTATTATATTTCTGTTTTGATATGGTCATACGGACTAATCAATAAAATGCATTGACTATTGACATTGTATATTGCATCCAAATATTGGCTGCATTTCTGCTTATAATTCAGGATGCAAATGAAACACAAACATGATAAAAATAGGAAGTGAACAGATTTGAAAATGGGATACAAATGTTCCCAACATTCATATCGTTCGATTTGAATTGGATTTTCAAAAATACAGATCCAGATTCAAATCAGATTTTCAAAAATCTGGATTTTTGAATGTTGATACTAATTGAATATTCACATATTCAATTTGAATCAGATTTGAATGCAAAAAATGTATTCGTGCAAATCCCGAATACATCCCAGATCTGCATCTTCGTCTATGCTTTATAAAGGTGTGAAAATACTTTGTTCTTCCTACTATTTGATTTGTTGTCCGATTATTAAACTATCCATATAGAACAGAAACAGAATTCTAATCCTAAGAACAAAAACCAGGTGCCAAAATACTGCTTCCAAGGCCCTTTTGGCATTGGATTTTATTACATAGTGTGTATATCTATTCCAAGATATAATCTAGAATAAGGCCAAGTGCAGGAATATTGTTCAAACTTTGTGTAATACGCAACCCCCCTTTTCTTCTTTCATTTGCATATCCGGGGATCAAACTGATTGATATCCTCAATGTAAAGCAAGAAAGACAAGTCAAGGGTGTCCTGGCACACCTTCAGAAGCTGAGGCTTCTTCAAAATGTAGGGTGGGAGAAAGTCACCTTCATGGAAAAGGTACCTGTGGAACATCTTGGCTTCTGGGCAAACTGGTGAGGCCTAACTTTGCTCGGAGCTGCTGTTTTAGAGATGTTTTGGAAATTTTGTGACTGCAAGCCAGGCTGAACAGCCACAGTGCTGACCACTCGTGGCAGCATCAGGTTGGCACAAATTGATAGACAGTTGCTTGACATAGTGTTGACACAATGCGGTGCCCTGACAGCAGGTAACTCCATTTCTCCATCAGGTTGACCTGTCCACTGTCTTGAAGTAAAATCTAATGTTTCAGGGTAGGTGAAAAATTTGCCCATCGTAGTTTGTGGGCAACCCTCCAGGAACCCCAAAGATAAATGTAAAAGCAGCCTGGGTTTATTTATATCATGTTGGAACTGGACTTCAATCTCCAGAAATGGAAAAGCAATTTCTGTTCACAGGGTTTTTGAAGCAGCTGAGGTATTCTACAGTGTTGGCAAAGAAGGGAACTTTGTTAAGTCCTGTGCCTCTACAGCTTTCACCTCTGTTTCCCCCAGTCTGTTCTGGAGAATCTTTCAAGTCTCTGAAATGGGATGGGAAGTGCATGGGAAGCTATATGGTCTCCTAACAGTGAACATGAAATCCTATTTAATGTGTTGGATGCTATAGAGTAGGGATGTGTACGAATGTTGTTGTTTTTTTTGGCAATCTATTCATAATGAATCAAGTGTTAGAAAATTTGTGTTCATTTGTATCCCTTCGAATGTGGTAGGATTCTATTTGATACAAATGTATTCGTACGAATATCCGTTATGAATGAAAATGTATCTGATACGTTTTTGATACATTCATATCCGATACTTATCCAATGCATATCACCAGTTTAACGAATGTCTGAACTATTCATATGAACGTTAATGTACTTATGTTGTAATATTTGATTCATGTACAAATGTCCAAATTTGTACTAATTTGTACAAATAATGAATGTTATGAATATTCATGCACATCCCTACTATAGAGCCTTTGGAATACTTTAGTATAATTTCCTGGTTAGAAAATCCTTGTCAGAATTAACCTATTTTATTTATATCAATAAAGTTAACTATACAGTTCATACTGTTATTGCTATATAATAGGTTCAGACAAAGTGTTTTAAATTGTAAAGGCTCCCAGGGAAGTACTGAGAAGTTGTTGATAATATTTCGTGATATAAAGCAATATTATCAAAATTATGTAATTACAATTTGGTTGTGTCCAGAATTTTCTGGCTACTCGGAGCCTTCTTTTAAAACTCATACATGAACCTTGGGTATTGTGTACAACTCTGCAGAGGTTTGTTGGTTTTGATTTGTAGGTGTTTTCAGAGATTTTCAAATTATTGGTCTTCTGACCTCTGCTCAAAACATAGCAGCCACTGCACAATCTCCACCACTCTTCCAATACATAGGTCCATAAGTTGTTCTTACCAGCCAGTCTCTCTGCCAGTGTGAGGGCATGCACAGAGGGCCTGTAGTCAGGGGCATGCTGAGCCTGCTGGGCTGCCTGTTGGTGAAGGTTATACATGGCACTCAGAGAATTCATAGCATGAAGAGAGTAGCCATTCACTCCATAGTGCTGCATGATGGCATAAAACCTACAGCAACAAAGAGATAAGAAGGGTTTGTTAAAGCTTCAAAGAAGAACTAAAATTTGATGTAGAATGAGAATAATGCTAAAAGTCAAGATAGGAAGCCAGTAGTGTTTCAGCTGTTGGACCCATCAGCCCTAGCCAAAATAGTCATGGATTAGGATAAGGCACATCTCTGTCTGTCTGTCTGTCTGTCTGTCTGTCTGTCTGTCTGTCTGTCTGTCTGTCTGTTGAGGTAGTTTGTAGTGCATGTCCTCAAATGGTTATGTGTCAGACACTCTCACACACATGACCTAAAGAAAGCCACTATGAACACAGAAGTTCCCACCATTACTAAACACATCCAATTCAGACATGCCATGCTTGGGCAGGCTGAGCAACAGTGTGCTTAGTTTCTAAGATATGTCTGGGTTATATGGATTCTTTGTCCACAACCACATGTGTGGCACACAGATATGCTGGGTTAGAGATGTGGCAGATGGTGCAAAGTAAGCTGATACCTATCTGCTGCATTGATAGTCCACATTGGCCTGCACTTGATCCCAAGGAAAATGGTTACCTGGCCTCAAAGCTGCAGCCTGGGACACTTTAACACAGCCTCCCAAATGGTCTGTCTTCTAAAGCACAGCAAAATGTTGCCAGTCTCTGGACTAAAAAGCTGCCTGATGGTGATTCCATATTACCCAGTATACTGGACCAGCAAGTGTGCTAGAGTCTCTCTTCCAACCGCAGGGGTGATCTAAGGGAGTCCCAACCTGTATGCATCAATATTTGAAAGGGAGGTTCCTGGTATTCTTGTTTTTCTGGTACACCAGACAGTGTGAAATTGCCCTAAAACTTTGATCCACTGCAAAGGAAAGCATGATTCAGAAAGGTCAAAGACAGGCTTCTGGTTTGCATCTTAGAAAGGCTAATCAGTTCTAGGAAGATACCTGCTAAATTCATGCTCAGTCTGAAGATATGTAATAATGTGCTTTGCCTATGTGCATTTGTTTTGAAAAAGGCACAGACAAGTAATGCAAACACAACTCTGGACAGCACGGATCCCTAAAAGTCTACTTGAAACTGAACAGACATCTTTGTATTTCTCTAGTAATGATGGAAGAAAAACAGACATCAATGAACAAACTAAGAGGTAAAAAAAAAAAAAACAAGGTAAGGTGTCACAGGTGCAATTCTATACATACATACTTGTCTCTTACATTCAGGTTCAAGAAGGAGCTCTGATGTTTCAAAAGAGCCCAAATATTAGCACTTTAGGAGCAGCAGCAGAAGAAAAATGATGGAATGTCACTCCCTGTTCCCTTCTTCCTCCACAGCCTTACATGCACTGCTGAGTGAACGTGATTGTTGAGGCCAGCAGAAAATGGAATATAGTTTCAGCCAAAACTACACCACCTCAATAGAGATATTCCAGAACTTCTATGTAGTTCACGCCCTCTCTGCATCTCTTTATTTATAATTTAGCTACCAGTATATTGCAAAGCTGCCTGGAATATGAGAATGACACAATCATATTATCTTCCATTGACGTGCTGACAGAAATTTGTTTGCATGTGTTTCCCTGGTTGTGTCAACTGTTCCTTATACTTCCAAGTTCATCTGCTTTATCATTCAAACAAATTGCATGTTATTCAGCAATTTCCAATAGCAGACTATGAAACAATACTGGGATACCAGTGACGAGAAGCAGAAGATTAGGCAGATGAAATTACATCAAGATAGCTATTTGCCCTTTTCTGTTTCACTAGACACAAACTGGATATTTGTGAAATAATACTGGAGGTAATAGCCATAAGTTTCGTCTGTGTTTTTCCAGTTCATTTGGAGCTGTTAAAATTACAAGAGAGCAATATGGATTTATTAGTAAGATCTTTTTGTACCTTACCTTAGTTTTTTCTTTGGCAGAACAGGCTACTAGATTTGTTAAAACAAACAAAATGAAGTTGTTGGAACACAGGCAGAGATAAGGCGCTCACAAACAAACTAGAGAAATATGATTTTAAAATTATTAGTAAAACTACTGAGTGAAAATTTTTTTGTATATTCTTTGAAGTTTTCAAATGGAGATTTAAACATTCTCTCCTGTATGATTCCTGTAAGAGACCTTCGAGTATGGAGCGGGATAGAAATGTAAATAATAAATAAATA
>MTQE01001134.1:54872620-54886947 GCA_014337955.1 Aspidoscelis marmoratus | reverse complement strand
GGAGGAGTGCAGAATCAAAGCCGATATTACCAGATAAGAGACCACTAGACCATGAGGCTCGCAGTGGATCTTTGAAACAAATTATCCACACCTGGGCATTTCTATTGCCTTGCTATTGATGTTCACCCACTGGGTCTGTCCCTAGGCACTCCATTCTATGCACTGGATGAAGTAGGTGTAGTTTTTGAAAGCTCATGTTGCCAACTTCTCTCTTAATCTCTAAGGTACTAGTAGATCTCCTTGGTCGCAAGTTCAGAGCAGACTAACGTGGCCATGCCTTTGAATTACACCTCAGCACTAGCAACCTTGCAAAAAGAACCCCCCAAACCAGTCACAGGATCCTCCAGAATTCAGAGGCCAATGAAGTGAACGGATAGTCCATCCTATTCGCGTTCATTTTGATTGCTGCGCTTGAAAACACCTCTGTCTTCTGCCTGTAGTTCCCTCACACTGTACCCATCCTATGGAAGACCTACAGCCTTTTATGCAAACACTGTATTTAGAGTGCCAGGCAAAAATTCCAATCACTTTTTTTTCTTTAAAGAAGGGAATGCGCCACTTTCTATTTTCTACGTATTTTGCACGATCTCTTTTGAACTGTGGCTCTTTGCAAAGTGCTGTTTTCCCTGCCTATGTCTGCGCCCAGACAGCTCCCCCTTGACTCGATGTTTCATTAATGAGGCCT
Source organism: Aspidoscelis marmoratus (assembly GCA_014337955.1). Taxonomy (NCBI): domain Eukaryota; kingdom Metazoa; phylum Chordata; class Lepidosauria; order Squamata; family Teiidae; genus Aspidoscelis; species Aspidoscelis marmoratus. The sequence continues at coordinate 54,886,262 of MTQE01001134.1, read as the reverse complement.
ATTCAGAAAGCCGTATATAGCTGCGGGACATGATTAGATATTTATTACTGTCATTTACATGGGAAATTTGAAGAGTCAACCAAGTGGCACCGAAGTGTGTGTGGAATAGATGTACAATAGAGACCAGAGCAGGCCTGAGGAACACGTTCTTGTGATCCTGCCCTAGCAGCTGGGAGAATGACAGGCAGGACGAGCGTGAAATGCCATGAAAGAAATAGGCATCCGATCAAAACAAGTGCAAAACTGCAGGTGGAGGGGGGGGAGCACAGAGCCCCTGATAAATGCGGCCAGCTAGTGTGTTGCATCGCTCTCTCAGTTTGGTCTAGTGGTTAGGGAGCCGGACTCTCATCTGGGAATACGGGGGTTGATTCCACACTCCTCCACAAAGCCAGCTGGGTGACCTTGGGCTAGTCACAGACCTTCTGATCTCTCACAGCCTCACCCACCTCACCGGGTGTTCTGCTGTGGGGAGAAGAGCAGAAAGCTTTGTCAGCCGCTTTGAGTTTCCTTAAATGGGTGAGAAAAGCTGTATAGAAAAGCCAGCTCTTCTTTTCTGAAGAAAACCATACTATCTGTGGCTGAGGATGAAGGACAACCAGCTATATTGTCTTTCCAGTTTCCACTGCAACTCACTACTTCCCTTGATCTTGTGATTCCCTATTATTTCTATACTCACAAGTCCACTGAGTCAATTGACCCTGGGGCTACCTCTTGTTTGACTGCATGGATGCTGCTATGCAGTTTTCTGGGCAGTGACACAACGCTGGTTTGCCATTGCCTGCTTCCCAAGAGAGGCTGGGGATCAGACTCTTTCACTGAGCTGCACCTGGGTAGACTCAGGAGCTCTAATCAGAACGGGAAAGAGACTTTCGAGTGAAGTTTCTTGCAAAGTAAGAAGCTCCTGCAACAGTTGTCTCTGAGTCATAGGCAACGGATATTTGCAACCTGCACCTGCCAGACACTCGTTTGCCTAGAAGGAGAAGCCAACGAGGGCAAGGGAAATAAAGCCCGCGCGATGGCCACGCAGCGGAGGCTAGAAACCGCCGGGCGGAAGCGACAGGTCTGCGAGGTTTCCCGGACTCGAACTCCCTTCATATTGAGGCGGAGAAAGTCAAGGCCGCCACGATTTTTTCACCCAGTTCCAGAGGCCAGGAACAATTCGTGGCAAAGGCGAATAACGACGGAAACGCCCTCGAAACGGATCAGAGGAGCCGTCCTCCATATATTCGGGCAGAACGACTTCGGATTAGATTAGGGTGCAACGAACCTCTTCATACCCCCAATTAGACTCTTCAAGCAACATCGCTGTCAACGAATTCTTTTAAATCTTAGGGGTTAACAGGAAGAAACTTTGCACTTTGCTAGGAGAACTCATTGCACGACGAAGCCCATTTGCCTAGACGAAGCCACAGTCCCAGGCAGGCGCTTGTGCCGGAAATAAAAGATCTTAGAGAACATTTTTTGCTCAAACATTTGGTTTTATTTCAATCTTTTACTCGAATATTTCGCTGGAGCGGTAAATGCTGGACCCTGAGCATAAGCGGCCAGGGCAGGCCGTCGGGGATTTTCCCTCCGCTGCCCGCCTCCGTCCATCGTCGGTGGCCGCGAGCAGGACAAAACTTAGGAGTCCCTTCCTATCTTCACGGGGCGGGGGAAAGGAGAGGAGGGAGCGGGGTTCCTTCCCATTCATTGCCCTGGCTCGGTTCTGAGCCTCAGGTGGCCGTGCGTTCCGCGGTCGACGGAGGAGGAAGTTAAAGCGCGTTTCGTCGAACTCCGCGGAACTTGCTTCCTCGCAGGATGGACGCCCTTCAGATGACAGGCTGGAACTGCGGGGTTAATAGAGGGCGAGGTCAGTTCAATCCCATTAGAACCGGAGCCCCCGGGGCCTGAGCTGAGCCGAAAGAGTTAGTAGAAAGGGCCTGTGCCCGGGAAGGGTTTTGCTCACTTCGCTACACGCTTCTAGGCCTCCCGTCGGTGGGGACGCAAATGACTTTAACTTCCCGCGAACAAAAGGAAAGGAAGCGCGCGGGGTGGCGGCGAAGAACTCGGGAGCCCAAGTTCGTGCCGACAGTAGAATATCAAGACACTGCTTCTTCCTCGAAGAGGCGCACACGATTTCGATTCCCCTTTGGGCTCCTGCAAAACGGCTTCCGCGGGACAAAAGGGCCCCGGAGAGACGCTCCCGCGAAGTCTGACCCTAAGAGGTTAATGACGCGAAGCTCTAACTACGCAAGAAGGGTGCTCAGGCCGGGTCGACTGCGGCATAAGCCATTGGCGCTTCACTTCCAGGTCGCCCCTTCGAAGGCAAGCGGCTGGAGTCTGTGTGCAAGCCCCTCCACGCTCCAGGGCCCTAAAACAGAAACCTTTCTCTGGATTCATGAAGGAGAGAAAGAGAGAAAGAGAAAGAACTCCTGCTCCGCAAGCGAAGCCTGCATCCCAGCTGAAAATTCTCCAAACTGAATCTTGTTCCTGGACGCGAGGCTAGGAAACAGGGTTCAGTTCGGGTGGGTCCCTACGCTGCCAGTTCTGCAGTCCCCTGGATCTCAACGGACGCACGGATTCGGTTCGAGAGCCCCTCGCTCGAACTTGGCCACGGGTCCAGGGTGGTGGCTGCGCCCTTACTTGGAAATCTCCCATCCCCGGCGCAACGAACGCTGCGCATGCATTTCGTGAAGAGGTACGGATGCGGACGGGGACACAGTTCGGGATCAAACAGGAAGTCTTCTCCGTGGGGAGTCATGAACTGGGGCCCGACGCGCTACTCCAACCCTTCTCCCACCCCGTTAAGTTGCTCCGGAGGCCCGCGCGAAGAAGTGGCCTCTAAACGGCGCAAAAGTCTCGATCTCCCGCTGTGGGTTCGATGCTTCACTGCATTTATCAACACAGTTCAGCAAAGCACCTCTGGACCTCCTGTCTTCTCCTCTCTCCCCGCCCCCGCCTTCAGCTTTGAGTTTAGGCGTATTTAACCCAAAGTCTTGTACGCGCATAGGCGGAGGAAGGCAACCGGTCCGCAGCGTGGCCACCTGAGGCTGAGAGTCCGCACGGACGGCGCTCCCGCGAAGGCCAGATCCGCGGGACTCCTTTCTGTAAAATCTGTGGTTCAAACCAGTGCGCAACACTGCCCTCGGGCTACGATTGGAGGGGCCGAAGCTTCCTCCGCTTTGGTGATCGGGATGGGACACCTGAAAATTCGTTTAGCGGTTTTAACTTGGGAGCAAAGTACCAGTAAATGGGGTTCGGACGCCTAACCTGGTCCAGAGGGCGTCTAACTTAGAACTGGGTTGCCAAAGGTTCAGCCTCCGCTATTTGCCCCACGAACCGCCGATCGCAGCCAGCACTTGAAACTTTTCCTTTCCCACGCGCTTAGCATTCAGATGCAATCGGGGACGCGAAGATTTCCCATCGCCTTCCACCGGTTCCCCTCCTCGCCTCTTTGCCCGGCATCGCATTTTCTCCGCCTTCGGCTACCCACTCCGCCCCCGTTTCGTTTCCCCCCTTGGCCTTGCTGGGCCGTTTAGCTTATTAAAACATCATTATGTAAATAGGGGTGAAATTTACAATCTACCACTGTGCTGCGTGCAAATGAGGAGGCGCGCTCTGCCTGGCAGATGCCCTGTGGCAAAGGAGACGAGATGGCACAAGAAACAGGGACGGTCTCTACAAGGAGGAAGAGTTTCAAAGCGCGTCTTCAGGCCGACTTCACTTTGCTTCAAGAACGAAAGTTCAAAGGGGGAGCGGCAAACGGATCTGACAAGTTTGGGAGACTTGAAGGGGAAGTATTAAAACCATTCGCCGCCGCCGCCTTGGTGGAATGAATCTGTGCGCCTGAATTTTATTCCTTTCAACCATCTGCTAGAGATTACAATGGAAAACCAAGGCTAAAGATTTGTCTCTGTGTAGTCAAAGGACAAAGGGGCGGGAGGATAAAAAAAACAATACAGTACAAAACAAAACAAAACAAAACCAAAAAACCCTTACGGGCCAAACTAATCTATTCCAAATGGAGCGAAACCGGAACGAACGAGAAACGCTGACGCGTTGGAAGGAAAGGGAAACAGTTGGCGGGACAGGAGCGCTCGTGTGCGTTCCGGCCGTCCGGCAAGAAATGATTCGATCGAGGGGACTCCGGGCTGTGGGAAGCCCAGAGTTGGCCACTTACGTGTTTTCCACTTACACACGAGCTTCTTCCATGGGCAGGAAATCCAGGATACCCCCCACCCCAGACCCCGACGGCGCGAAGAGCACCGCCTGGGCGCTGGAAACTTTGCAGTCCCGACCAACGCCGCCGGCTCCGGCTCCGGTTTCGGCCCTTCCCTGCTCCGTGTAAACGCGCCTTACCTCCCGAGAGCCGAGCCGGCGCTCTGGGTGCAGAGCTCCCGGCGCGCGCGAAGGACGCCCCTCGGAGGCGAAGTTTCGAGCGCCCGCCGGTGATTCTGTCCAACGGCAGGAGGGGGCAAAGAGGGCCATACCTTTCGGGCGCTGAGGGGGGCGAGGTGTCCTCTCTCGGGTCGTCTGCAGGAGGTTTAGCTTCCCCCTCTGGTCCGCGGGACGTCTGGAGGAGCGCGAAAGGGGAGCGTTCGCTTTACTCCCGTCTCCTCCGCCCGGGTCCCCAATTGTCTAGGCTCCCGCAAAGCTGCCATCTACTGGGGGAGGAGGATTCAGGAAGGATTTTTAAAAGGAGCTTCACATAGACCTGGGAGCTCCCCTGCATGATTTTCAATGGCCCTCCGTCCTGTCAATCAAAAGAGGGCCTTACTGATCTCTCTCTCTCTCTCTCTCTCTCCCCCCACCCCGGCGCCTCCACCGCCTCCAAGCCTTCCTCCTTCCAGTCCCTCCAACAACACTTTCAGCGAGACTGTTTTCGTCTTATCCTTCGTCCTCCTCGCCAGCCATTGAATTCACATCTAATCAGGTGGCGCAATCGAACCGGTTCTTCCGCAGATCCGAACAGCGAGCCAGATCGCTGCTGCCCGAGGAGGCACTGAAAAGGAAACGGTGCCTTTCCTCAAGGCGCAAAGAGGCATGGCTTGGCCTTGCCTAGAGGCGCTTCAAAGGGCTGGTCTGGAAGTTCGGGCCTAGTTTCCAAACTTTGACTTCCGTGATCGCTTCAAGCGTTGGCTGAAGGACGACGAGAGGGCTGCTGGTGGCCCTTTCTCCAGGAAGATCTTACACAAGCGAACTCCAAAGGCATCAGGTCTCCCTGGACCGCTCAGGCTTCGAACTCGGGAGAATCCGACACGTTTCCCAACCTGAACATTTCATTCCGAGCACCATTTCCAACTGTTTGACTCTCTGCACTGTTTGACTGATGGGGCGGGGGTGGTGGTGGAAGGGGGCCCGTTCTCATTTTCGGTCCAAGCCCATAAACATAGGATGATGTGTTTTACTTCCAAAAAGTCACCCATCTTTGTTTTCACCTGCCTTCTTATCCTCACAACCGGAGAAGAACTTGGAAATTCATGATACCAAGTTTCTAACTCAAGCTGATGAGTCTAAATATCAGGGAGAAACATTCCAGGTTTGTCTGTTTATTTCCCTAGCTGGGGCTCATCCTTGCCCTTGGGGAAAAGGAAAGGCGCCGGGGAGTCAAGACCAGTGCCAGATAACTGCACTGCTGAGTCGGTTCAGTTGGTGTGTCAACAGCACCCTAAGGTGGCCCTGCTTCTTTGGAAGCATCTTTCTGCTTCCTGTCCAGTTCACACTGCCTGTGTTCCAGGCCTCAAGCATAAGATCAACAGGGATCGCTTGAATCCATTGGCTCCAACCTCTTCTGAGGAACCCTAAGTTTTGAATTCATCTTTATGACAATCCCCATCACCCTGAGCTTCGCACACGGCACAAAATACAGACGTGTCTTCAGAAGCAGCTCAAAGGGGGCATGAAGGTGGTAGCATGCGCACCCTGGTGTTTCCACCCCACTTCTAATCCACATGGAAGGCCAGAGGAGGCATTTCCGAAGTGTACTTCCTGCCCTTTAATGTGGATTAAGACTCTAGCGTGTGGACACTATCATCTTTAAACTGTTCTCAAGCCACTTTTTTTTGGGCGGATGCAGCAAGCCTTCCAGGAAAGGCCCCAAGGAGGGAACTCAGAGAAAGAGCGAAGAGCGGGAATCCAAAAGCGAAAAGCGAGGCAGAGCCTTCGGAAAGGTGCCGGGGGGGGGCACTCCGGCGGGGTGAAAAGGTGACCTCCCACATTCGCTGCCTTGCCCTGAGATGCGCCCGCAGGCTGAGACTGGGATTAAGTCCGGAATCCTACATAATCGCAAGACTAAAGAAGGGAAAGTAGGACCGACACAAAGGGGGGGCGGGACTGGACTTTTGGGGCGTGATGGCCTTTAATTTCTTTGCGCCCCCCCTTTTTCCACTCTCTCTCACACACCCCATCCCTCCGCTTTCCATCCACATTAGGCCTCCCGGGTCTCTCTCTCTCTCTCGCCCCCCCCCCCAGCAGGCAGGCAGGGTGAGCTTTTGGGCAGAGTTGACTGGCTGCGGCAGCGTCGGTTTTATTTGCTTTTCGGCTTTGTCATGCCTTTGCAGCCGAAAAGGGCAGTTGTTGAAAGCCTTTGCAGGGATAGCTAATAGATGCCGGGGCTCTTGCCTTTAGAGTCGCTCCCATCCCAGAAGGATTTAGGATGGGATTGGGGAGGACAAGACGCCATTTCAGGTTCCAAAACACCCTGTTTTAAAATGACTGCGGCTAAGAGGATTAAAACAATAATACCCTTCTCTTCTTGAGGGTCCCCCCACCTTCCTCGAGAAAAGATTTCTTCTCCCAGAGCAAAACCGTTTAGGCAGGAATTAAGGGAACAAGAAAGACTGAAAGGGGGCGAGGGGAGAGAGAGAGAGAGAAGCAGTATCTTTTAATTTAAGACGCACACACATATATTTCTGACAAAAAGGAAAGTGGCAGCGCAGATCATAAAGCGTCAGACTCTGAGCTATTTAAAGAAGGAGAGGAAATCTAAATACTTTTTTTTTTTATTTTGGACCCGGGTGGGGTGGGGTGGGGTGGGCAGAAGAGGGCGGAAACGTACGAGTGTTTGTTCCCGGAAGGGCAAATCTATTGATATGGATTCCCAAGAAAATAAAGAGAAAAAGGAGAAAATGGCGCGGGGGTGGCCATGGTTCCAGGGCAGGAAGTGTTTCCAAAGGTGGTAAAAGGGGGAGGGTGTCAGTGGAGGTACTCTGGTTGTCCTGTCTTATCTCCCTCCAGTTTCTGCTTCCTACTTCAATAAAGTCCCCCCCCCTCCTCACAGCCTGGTGTGGAGGTATCCGAGGCAGGTGCTTCAAGTGTGGGCATCCTAGGATGGGTGGAGTGAGCGAGGGGATGGATGGATGGATGGATGGATGGATGGATGGATGGATGGATGGATGGATGGATGGATGGATGGATGGATGGATGGCGAAATCTAGTCGTTGGCGCAGGTGGCTTCAAAAGTCTAAAGCCATCCGGTCTGTTTCACCCTGTACTTCTGCCATCCATTCCCTACACACGTGTTCCGCGCAAAGGACATCTTTCGGGGGGAGATGGGGGGATCGCCCAGTCGCCAAACCATGCATCCCAGCTGTTTCTAGAAGAGCAAAAAAGGCCTTGATTCCGGCCAAGTTCGAACCCAGCTAAGCTAACCACTATTTGGGCTATCCGAAGCTGCGACAGATGCCCAGAAGCCAAACTCTTTTCGCTGAGCTTCAGCCTGCCTCTTGCTTCTGGCTCGGGACGCGTCGTGCTCTGATAAACCCCGCGCAAGGGGTAACAGGGCGCAGGGACGGGAATGGAGCGACCTGATGCCAGACCCGTTTAGACCCGCTTTTCTTCCGGATCGTGCCCTGCTTCTCGCGTTCTCACCGCGGGCCCTGCCCAATTCGTTGCCAGGTTTTGGAGGTCCTTTGCTAGCAAACCTGTAGCTCAGCGGAATTGTGACAGTGATGGGTGAATCTGAGCGAAGCGGCAGCGAAAACAAATACGCAGCGCTCGTTTTGATTGACTGGGGGAAAGCGAGGCGGAGAAATAGGCTTTCTGCGAAGCGACTTCCAGACTTTCCCCTTTCTTGCGCGTCTTTTGCGTGCTTGTGTAGTTCAAGGACGTCTCCTGGGCTCCTAAGAGCAAAAAATCCGGTGGCGTCTGCGAGCCGATCTCCAGGTTTCCTAACCGCTATCGTTTAGGGTGGAAAGTGGCGTTTATTTTAATTCTGAATGGAAATAAAGAGGGAAAGGAGGGTCAGGAAACTTACTGTGGACGAGAGACAAATTTATGTTAGGCTAGGCTGTTAGGCAGCGTTTTCAACCTGCCAAAATATAATTTTGATGGTGAGGTTTGATGAACTCCTGGAGATGAATTTGCCAGGCAAAAGGTTTTTGCGCATTAATGTCAAGCTCTGCGTGGGGTAGTGCAGAAAACAGAAATTCTAATTCTGATCTGCTTTTACAGATCCAACCCCCCACCTTTTTTCATGGCTGTTAGTATTTTAAAATCATTATTTTTACTGCATGCTTAAAATCACAATCTGTGTGGTAAATAGCACATAGATTTTAAACCAAACTTCTCCACGCAGAGAAGTCCTGCAAAAATGGAAGCCCAACATTTACATTATTTTAAAATTTCATTTGCAATTTTTTTGTTTTTCCGTGGTGCAACATTTTCAGTCCAAACTGCGCAAACATCGCTACAGGTTGTAAACGCTTTCTTTATATTCTGATTCAAAATAACCACTTACATTTTGTTTGAATGTCAACTCTATTTTTAAAAACTTGCAAAAAAAATTTGAATGAAAATTTTATGAAATGGGCAATCAGAGATTTCAGTGCATTTGTACATATTGCAAGTAAGAATATAAATTAAAGTCACTAATTCCCTATCAAATTTTAGTGGAAACACTCCCTTTATTTCCATTTCTTGCATATTCCATCTCTCTCTCTCTTTTCTATTAGGGATTAAAAATGTCATAGTTATTTTGGAAAGAAAGGAATCAGGAGAATGTCTTTAGTTTCTAGAATTTTATTTTATTTATTTTTAAGGAAGCATCTTCAAAGTATTCATATACTTTCATTAAGTTTGCTTTGTCTAAATTAACAGAGGAAGACATATCTCTACTATGTGACAAAATTGCTGTATAAAAGTTGTTCCAGCTCTTACTCCTTGGACAATGATGCTTATGCGCTCTCAGCCAAGATCACGGAGTTCACCCTGATGCAAAAAGTCACCTCATATTCTAATGATAACAAAGTCATAAAACAGCTACTTAACAAAATCAATACCTTCCCGGCCCCCACTTTTTCCCTCGTGGGGGCATCTTTTTTTTTAAATTGGTTTGAATTCCCTCCCCTCACGCACACACATTGTCCATTACTTTGTCCCTTGTGCCAACTGCATCCGTGTGAGACTGAAGGGGGGATTAACTTGTGAACTTTTAAAAATCAGAACTTAAATGAGAGGCGAATCTAGGCCACCGCTCATTGTGGGAACCGTTTCTTAAGCAATTAAAGCGAGAAGAAATTCCTCTCAGCCTTTTTCCTTAAAGCTGCTTTCTGAAGGATTTAAAGAGGACTAATGTCCAGTCCATCAAGACAGATTTAAACTGCACAGTGATATAGAAAATCTCCGGTTGCTGTTATTTAAAGGGCCACCACCACCATTTCCATAAGACCCTTGACACTGTTTCTTTAATCTTGTTTATAAACTTAAACAGATTTAAAAACTTTCTCCACCTCCCCCCGCTTACCTCCCCATCCCCCTGAATTCATTGAAAACATATTTGATACAGTATTTCAAAAGAAACCTGAGCAAGCTAACTTCTAAGGATTTTCTGATAGCCAAAGTCTGGAGTGCTTGGTGTTGAATCTGAGCTGTTCACTTCTTCCCCTCCCTGTCTCTGCCCCCTTCTGAGATGACCTTTGAAAAGATAGGAGGAAAGCCCAAAGTTCATGGATAGAGGAGTTGTGGTTTTTCCTACCTCTTTGGCCAGCTTTTTAAATTAAGAACTACTTATTTATTTAAAATATTGATACACCACTTCCCACTAAAATAAAATCTCAAAGCGGTATACAAAGAATTTAAAAAAATCTAAAAATAGTTATATAGAAACATGATTAACATTAAGGGTGGAAGGAATTAGGCCTTCATTGGCACCTGGAAGACCAAGAGGGCAGGGTACCTTTTGGATACCAGAGGGGAGACTATTCCAGAGGTAATTTCTGGCACTCAAACTGCTGTCAATAAGGTACTTCTGTTTAGTCATACTCAGCACCGTGACCTTTATTCGTCTATAAAGCAAGTTCTAAGTAACTTTTCTATGATCTTGAAATGCTAGAAATGAGCAAAGTCTCTGCCCCCAGCCCCTTGCTCCCACATCATTTGAGATAATCCCCCTTTTTTCTGTTTCATGAGAAAGTCCACATTGGGCACTTTAGACCGTTCAAACCTGCCTTGAGACGTTTGACTAGGAAGTAAGCTCTGATATGTTTTTGAGGAACATTAACTTTCTTTGGGGCTCTTTAGCATCACCGTGGTGCTGGATCATTTCCAATCCCAAGGAGAAAAAATAATGGAGATGCAAGTTTCAATTTACTCAACTTGTACATCAAAAATTCCTCCCACCTTCTAAAAATACCTGCTCCCCGTAACCTAGGAAGCCTATTTCCCCTTAGGCCTCAGAAAAAGAGAAAAGAAATCCAGACAGGAACACCTTGGACTCCCCGCCAAAGCTTGGGTGCTTAGAGCTAATTAATGGTCCTAATGATATTTTGCCAACCCGATGAATACATTAGGTTTACAATCCAAAAAGGCTTTAGCCTCTTTGCCTCTATTCAAGGGTACTTCAACATCTGCTCATTTAAGAGCAATTAATCATTTTGATATATGGTTTAAAATTGACTGCTTCCAAGGGACTTTTTTTTTTTTTGACAAGAATAACAAAGCAATTTGCCAGAAGCCATCTTTTGGACATGTTATTAGCACAGGCTTCATCTTAAAGAGGTCCCCCGCCCCTTCTTTCTTACAAGGTACCTGCTTTAAAGGGGCCAGACAGTTCTCTAACTAGCTCTTTGCATCTCCTCTGATTCCCTCCAGTGCCCTCTTCATCCAAAGCAAGCCATCACTCTCGTTTTAACAGAAACTGGGTGCCTGAACGGCTACATCATGAGTTTTGTGGTTTCTATTTCTAACGCAAGGTGATTCCAGTGTCATAAAACATGGTGTTCCACCACAGTATTTCTGGTGTGGGTTTCTTCTTCTAGGGCCTGTTCTAGGTCAAAGGATCTTGAGTGAAGATGTCCTTTCTGTTGATTTAAGTTACCTTTATAAGAAAAAAATTATTTCTTTCTTTTTTATAGATGAACAGAATATTGTGGGGAAAATTATTCAATGCATTTAGGATTGTACTGTAAGCCAAAGAAAGACTTCTATTTGCTCTATTACTTCTATTTACTTCTATTAAATCCTGGTGGGTGACCCTGTGAAGTGGTTAAGAGTGGTTTCACACACTTTAATAAAGCCACTACTGTGTTTATAAACATGCCAGAAGAAGCTAAATGCACGTTTCAGAAAGTCCAAGATATCTTGTTGAACACTATGGCTTTGCTTAACTGAAAATGTGCTATGCTTCATATAGAACTAGAAGGGCAAGACCTGTGAAGAGCTACCTGTGAAGTTCATTGCATGGTGACTATCCATGTTGGAATGCAAGGCATTATTGCAAATGGGCCAATGTGGGTACCTAGTAAGAACATGTTTTTGCTCCAAAAGGTCACTTGCAGGCAGTTAAGAGCAGGTGAAGGTTTTGCCTTTGCTTCTGGGTGTTCTCAAATGCAAAACGATTGGTGAGCCACTGTGTGAGAGAGGATTCTGGACTAGAGGGTCTGTGGCCTGATCCAGCAGGCCTCCTCTTATATCCTGCCCTTCACCAAAAGGCCCCAAGGTAGGTCACAAAAATAAAAATATAAAATATATAATGTATCTTAAAAAATATTCAAAATATAACACTCTCTCCCATCCTCCCTGGCAGAACAAGACCCAGAGGAAGCTAAGCATCAAAGGCCTGGGTGAAGAGGTGTATTTTAACCAAGCAACAAAACCCATGTGTTCATATGTTCTTATATTCATTGGATATATTCATTTGTTGCACCTGATTTGGGATTCCTCTCAAGCATGAGCAATTCTGAGCTGAGTATATGCTGGTCCTATAGCAAATGGCAGCAAAATCTAATGACAGATCCAGAACAAGTGAGATTAGCTGCACAGCTGATAAAGCAATATCAATTTAGTGTTCTCTGAGGTCATCTTGCTAATTCCTTGTGGGCTGATTTCTTTGTCAGTAACAGATGTTTATGTGCAAATGCATTTTCTGTTTAACACTGTTGATGCATTATTGCACTAGATAACATTACAGAAATGCCTAAGAAAATTCCATAGCTCTTAAAAAATTGTGTGTGTGTGTGTAATGCTAATGCATTTACACACACTCATAGCTGCGCATCCATATAGCAACATTTTTGAAACTTTATGAAGACTTACAATGGCAACCTTTGAATTTCTGCAGACAAAAAAGATTATAGAATTCATTGCAGAGAATAAGTTTTGACAGAAGCAATGTTAGTCTAGGCATCAGACACTGGTTCTTTGAATTGTTCAGTTGTGGGCCTTCTAACTGCTTAATACAGACCTCCCGGGTTATTTATTTCCTTATCACATTTCCCCTTCATGTGAGAATGTAACTATGACACATGGTGGCAGATGCAAAGTGTAAAGTCTGAGAAACTCTGGTTCAGATGAGTGTTTACTTCTTCTGGAACTTTTCAACTTCAGATAGCAGATGTATAAACTGAATAAATTAAAGACAATTTGTCGTTGCTTTCAGAAACAAAATATCTTTCTGCTTTTGGAAAAGTTTGAGTGAAGAGTATCTGAGGTCTTCTAGAGTCCACATAGGACTCTAGCCCTTTTTGAATAAACCCTTAATCTGGATTAAGGGCCCACATAGTAAGCATCAGATCCTGATAGTCCCCCACACTAATGTGGATCTAGGAGGTCACCCCCACCCCACCTCAGTCTGCTCCATCTCCTTTAGCTGGAGCATGATCCAGTTTAGTAAGGCCTTATTCAGTATCACCAGTAGAACCATATAATCAAGTCTACAGATGTATTGGAGGACCCTGATTCTGATCACAGAGGCATCCAGAAGAAACATCTCGCATGTTGGGGAGTACTGGGAGACATATTTCAGCGGCATTCCATAGCATGCTGCTGAAATGAGTCTCACAGAGGCTAAGGACTTTTATTCCATCAGAGCTCAGTCTCCAAGCTGCATGTGCTACAAAGGTGCAATGAGAGCAGCTCTGGACCAGTGCTGTCATCCAGACAGTGCTATTCCAGATCACTCCATCAAGCCAACCTCATTTCACGACAATGGCGACTATGCCAGAGAAAGGCATGAGCAGCTGTTATAGTTAGGGTGACTATTTGCTGAGAAACTGCTATGTGTTGAACTATATACTGGCAAATAGGAGAGAAGACTCCATAAAAACAACAACAACAACAACAACAACAACAAAACACCCCAAGCAATTGCATGGAAGAAGATCAGAAGTCATCAAGTATAATAAAGTATAGGTTGTACATATTATTTGGGGTTTTTAAAGGTTTTTTT
>MTQE01001134.1:54796029-54863765 GCA_014337955.1 Aspidoscelis marmoratus | reverse complement strand
TTGGCTTCAACAACATGGATAAGCGACAGAACTTTTGTCAGGCACTGTATTTCAATCAGGTCCTCTCTTAAATGTTTTCCTTCAAAGCTAAAGAGTTGCTGTCTCATTTTGTAAGGGAGGTGTTCCAGCTCCTTGATCCTTTTTATTTCTCTTTTCTGCACATCTGTGCACTTTTGTGAGCCAGTTTGGTCTTGTGGTTAGGGAGCCGGACTCTTATCTGGCAATCCTGGGTTCGATTCCACCCTCCCTCACAAAGCCAGCTGGGTGACCTTGGGCTAGTCACAGCTCTCTTCTGAGCTCTCACAGCCCCACCTACTTCACAGAGTGTTCTGTTGTGGGGAGAAGAACAGAAAAGCTTTGTCAGCCGCTTTGAGACCCCTTAAATGGTTGAGAAAAGCTGGATAGAAAAGCCAACTCTTCTTCTTCTTTGCTGCTCCACAAGGGTGCCCATTGGGTGCAGGATAAGCATGTTTTTACAGTCTCAGAGCACTCACTCTGACAAAATCATTCACAGCACTTCCTAGTGTTCTGCCTCCCCCCATGTGCCATGGAGACTTCCCACTGTACCCCTGATCTGTTGCTTGAATACAAGAAATGGCTGACTTTCATGGCCTTTCTTATAACACCCTTAGGTGAAAAGTCTGAATTCAAAGAATGAAAATTTCACAGCTTCAGTGTTTTCAGTGCTTGCATGGCAGCAGAGATGCCATCGCTGTAGTGCTCATCACTGCTGAAAACTAAGATTGATGTAGGAAGGATCTTCTTTTGCCTACACTCTGACTACCATTGTGGGTAAATTGCCTATGGCTCCAACAAAGACCAGGCTACTTAGGTCCAAAGCAGAAATCACATTTGTAGCACTAACCCAATGTAGTCATGCGTATGTCTTTCTAATACTTTGTTAATTTTCCCCCCCTTTTAAATTAGGTTTAAACTGTGCTCATGTTTTTGAAGTTGTAGACGCTAGGGTTGTATGCACAATTTTTTTTGTGTTCACTTTGCTTTGCATCAAAGTGAATGTGAAGGAAATCCACAACCGAGTGAACAGAACTACTTCAAATACAGTAGGATTCAAATCTGCTGCAAATGCTCTTTGAATCTGACTTGAATTCTGGCTGACAGTTGTGCCTCTAAATTCCCTCTGAATTAGGGATGAGCATGAATGTAATAAACATTTGAAATTCGATCAAATTTGATTGAATGTGGACATTCAAATTCAAATAGGATGTTCAACATTTGAACAAACTTTGGAATGTTCCAAAACATTTGATCGAATGATTCGAATCATTTGAATGTACAGAATATCATACATATCTGTATGCCTTTGCGCTTATAATATGGAACAAAAATGAGATGCATACAGGATAAAATGAGGTCCATACGAAATGCGTTACATGTAACACATACAAATATTGTTGACATTCGTATCTTACAATATGAATATTGTCAAAATTCGTATCTTCAAATTCGTGTCTAACATTCAAACAAATAGATTCAGATGTATTGGATTTGAATCGGTTTTTGTTGCATTTGGATTTTAAACATTCAAATCGAATTGAATGTTTTGACATCTGAATCAACTCAAATTCAAATGCAATCCACTACTTTGCATATCCTTACTTTGACTCTCCTCTGACTCTGCTCTCAATCCACTGCAGATATGACTGGGCAGCTGCTTTGCTGCTATGTGAATATAATGAAGCATTGAATGAATGAACAAAAGCATTTGCTTCATATCCAAATGCCAAACTTCGAATATAGCCAATATTCGATTTGGATGTGAATGTTCGAATTTATACAAATTGCAAACATGGTGAATAATTCATACACATCCCTAGTAGACACTGATTGACTGGCTGAACTGTTCATGAAACCAAAAGTTGGATTTTCATAGCTGGGGAGAAACCATTCCTTTTGAAAATGTGTTCTGCATGATTTGTTTGCAAAGTGTCATCAGTAATCTAACAGTGTTAATAAAACTTTAAGCACTATTGATCCACTTTATAGTGAGGATCAATCAGTACATATGCAGATATTCATACTTTTTGGTGCTCAGAATACTCTGTTTTTTGTGCTCATTCATTTTTTTCTTTGTTTTCCGCAGGTCATATAGAACCTACATTGGCAGCAATGCTATATCCACTTATTAGTAAGTGGTAGGTACAAGACAGGTACAAAATGAATATAATTAAATTGAAATCCTTGACATATCTCTCATTCAGTTCTTTACTGTGTGGCAGAGAAACTGATCAATAGGTTGAAAAAGGATTTGGACAGTCTTTGATTGGGGTCATTGTATTAATGTTTATGGCTGTCAATAATCATATGATGGTCAGTTGGCATAACATAGTGTTATGGGAACTGCTCCTGGCACGTGTCTCAGAAGCATTCCCACATTAAAGATTTTTAAGACTTCTGTTTTGGTTTGGCTGATAATACAGAGTTTCTTCATTAAAGATTAAAAGGCACACAAGAAATAACTTTATTGCTACACAGCAAACAGCAACAATAAAACACTCTCAGATCTGGGTGAATCAGTTAAATGGTACTTGTAACTAGAAGCAAAGAGGCAGCTTTATTGTAACTCCAGTAAAGGGTCACAAATGTCAAGACAAAATTTCTGCTGTCTTTTCAACTGAAGACATGTGGCAGAGTAAACAATTGAGAAAGAAAGTAGTGAGATAGAAAGTTCAGCAATGCACATCAGTGTGGGTGTCTTCCAGGCCAATCAAGGCCTTTTACTAGGCAGACAAATGGCAGAATTAAGCAGGAAGATAAGGCTTGGTTCAGCATATTCTTGTAGCTTGGGAGAGGTGGGACCATTGATTGGAGCCCTTCAGCTTAATGAATTCTTCCTCTGTGATTCACCCAATTTGAATACCTTTCCACAAAAACAACAGTTGTGTCCCCAAAATGAGCTGGGGTGACTGTACCAAGCCACCAAGCTATTCCAAAGATTAGCTGACCAGTGTTACAGACATGTGCACATAAGCTAATAGGTGGATTGCAATAGTTTTGAGGGAGGGCAGAAGTACCAGTGCTGTGATGAACTTCTCACCATTCGGGGATCAGTGAAGTTGGGCATAGGCTTCTGGAAATGGTGCCTGTGAAAACAGATGTCATGAGACATCAAGTAAGTCTGATATTGCACCTGACCTGTGTTTGACCTTGCCTTGGTGGATTGGTCTGAGGATGGGGAAGAATCAAGCCACCCCAATATTTCAATATACAGCAAGCCTTAGGCAGGAGGAACAAGTTATGAATCTTGCCTCTAGAATGATTTCAGCAAAGCAGTTATCCCTCAGGTCTCTGGAACTCAATCATACATGGTACACACAGTTCAAGATGAAGCTCAGCTTTTGTTGCGGGAAGGACGTAGTGACCTCTGCAATGGCCAAAGATGCAGTGGATCTTGTGGAAGCACAAGATGTGAAATATTATCTCAAAGACTTAAAGGACCCAGAAAAGCCATGGACAATGAATGGAGGGGGACACTTATTTTGATATCCAACAGCAGACACTAAGGTCAGGCAGGTAAATGAACTGTTCAGATAGAAAAAGGGATGAATAAGGAAGTTGGGCAACATTCAAGTTTTCCAAAGCATATAAACAAGTTGCATTAATCCAATCAGTTATTCAGTTTGGGCACTCACATTATCATGCTAATCTAGCAGCTGTTCTCATCTAAGGCATAAACCCTTGGATGACAAGGGATGACATAAACAGGTTGACAAGATTACTTAGCAGTGCAAAATAACATTTAACAAAAAGGGGCTTTAGGCATGAAAAACAACAACAGGCATTGTTGAAGATTTGAGTCAGCAGACCAAAAGAGGGGCATGCCCCTTGATGAAGGTATGAATTTCAACCTCACTCTTTCTACTAACTGAAATGGGACTCTGATCTGAGCACAAAATTCCATTGATGTGAACAATCTCTGGTTGAGATCTCAGGTTTCTGGTATAAATGTGCAAAAGAAGTAATTATGTATTTGAGTATTTATATCCCACCCTTCATCTTGAAGTCCCAGGACAGGGCATAACTATAAAAAGATAAAAAAAAACAAAACAGTGTAAAACACACATTAAAATATAACCCTCCTTCTCTTTCTTTTTGGTAGGACAACAGTCAGAGGAAGCTAAGCATCAAATGCCTGGGTGAAGAGGTATGCCCCTCTCTTGATAAAGGCCATTTATCAGGGCAACCAAGGCAGTATTGGTGCCAAACATCCACCTGAAACAGGACTGGAATGGATCTATATAATAATGGTGCCTTTAAGCTCTGCATGATTGCTATGGATAATTAAGAGGGATCCCATCAATAGCTATGTCCACCTCATGATTTCAAAGTGTTGATAGAAATGCCAGCTCTATAAACCAAAACCCACCCACAAAGCCATCAGGAATCTATCAGAATCCTTATGTTTCTGAGGGTTAACCATCTCAATGTGTTCACCCTGTAGCTAAGAACAGACACTATGAGTCCGAATGTTCTGTCCTTGACAATGGACTTGTTACAAGTCTACTTACCAATAGATTATCACCCTCCCATTTGTAGCAAAGACCAGGACAAGAGTATGCCTTGGAACATGGGTAGGGTCCATAAAAAGCTGAGACAGCCCCATTATTGTCATGAAGGTCATGAAGTCTCGATCTGGTCTACAAGAGGTATCTTCAGCATGGAGTCTCACGTCTGAGAGAGCTTTCACCAGCTCATACAAGGAAGCTATTTGGTAGCAAGGTAAGTAGCACACCAACAGCAACCATCTTTTGTCTTTCTGGCCCAACACCATGAACAATCCCTCTACCTAATCCCAGAGCAGATAGGACATCTGGTGAGAGAGATAGATCCTTTATGGACTATGGTAACCCCCACTCAAATCCCAATAGTTCCTGCTTGCATCCTTCTTTCAATACAAAATCTAAAATGCCACAAAGACTTATACAGGATAAAAGAGCTATTCCCTTTTGAAATCAGGATGAATCTGCTCTCTGGGATTTGATAAGTCTTTCAGCTATAGCTGGGGTTGATACAAAGCTTAATCAATCAGAGATAATCTCAAAAGAGACAAAATACAAGCATTATGGGGTTTTTTAGGGAAGAAAAATCAAAAGGTGAAAGCAAAGGTCAGTTGAAAATGCTTCAGATATTTGGCAGCATTTGTTGCTAATAAAAAGCCACCAAACAACTGCACTGAGTACATTTTATTACTTTTAATGTTGCTTTTTTATTAGTATTAAGGACAAAACATGACCATCCAGTCCATATTACCAGAGTCCCTTCAATTAGCACCAATCAAATTGTTGCTTCTTATGCCCTATTAGATTGTGTAATTGAATTTATGCTTCACATATTTATTTTTTAATTATAACCCAAAATTTAGGTATAAGGCAAAATAGAAACAAAAAGTAATACAATAATATGTGATATAATAAGATATAATACAAAAAGTACATTTGATGCAAAAAGTACATTTCTGGAAAAAAAAAGCAGAAAGCTACTTACAGTATATTTTGGCATATAAGACTACTTTTTAACCCAGGAAAATCTTCTCAAAAGTCGGGGGGTGTCAAATACGCCCAGTTGTCTTATACATCAGAATATACAGGTATCTATTTATTTACATGTCTCACCTTTCAAAAGTTCAATCTGTTCTGTTCCTAGGTATCACTTATGTCTCTTTACACCACTGATCATAAGGGGCCCAGACACCATTGGTAGACACCGTGGAGTCACAATCCAAATAGGAGATAGAATCTTGTTCAGATCCTGCTGCCCATCTGTGAAAAGTGCTTATATCTGCTGCAGTACCTTCAAGTTCCTATCTCTAAACAGTGTAATATCCACTATGAGCAGGCTTCCCAGGAGGTAAATACAGTGTCAGGTCAATGTGGGGGGCAGTCTCCCGTCACCCGTGCCTGCACATGGAGTGGCAGATCACTCTGGCCATTCATGTAAGAACCTCATCGGACCAGATGGTCCCAAAAGGTAAGTCCTGGTGCATGGATCTGGCAGGTGGTGTAGGCCCCTGGGTGGGAGTGGACACCAGGATGGCCCTGTTGGCTGCTGCCAGCCAGATCAGGGCAGCAGCAGCCAGCAGGACATTGGGACAACCCATCCTGATGTTTCCCCACCCTTGAAAGGGGCTGCTGGCCAGTGGGTTGATAGCGACCCAATGGTGGCAAGCTGGGGCAGGGCCCAGAGCTGTCCGCCAGGGAGAGTGTGAATGCTCTCCCTGCCAGACAGCTCTGGGGTGGCTGGGGATGCCTTGGGCCAGGAGTAGAGCATGATTTCATGCTCTACACTCTGGCTGTGATTAAGCTGCCCTGGGACATGCCAGGATGGTTCCGTATGGAACCACCCTCCTGGCAGAGTGAATGCTCTGTCCCAGGGCTGGCCTAATCATGAAATAGAGGCCCTAGTGTGAATAGGCCTATGAGCTAATGACCTCTTCTGAGCCTAATATGAGGGAGAGCTTCTAACAAGAAAGTAGATCTTCTAGCAGGTGAAGGGGTGTAATAATCTGTTCTCTCTCTTCTATTTCCAACAAGGAATTCTTGACTCTCTCTAACTACAAGGAAAATTGTTAAAGATGAGGCTGTTCTGAAACTGTGTAAAAGAAACTGGAGTTACCTTACAAATAAGTAAGGATTTTGTGATACCAGAGGCCTGTTTGCACTTGGCCTGCTAGTGCATGCTGGGGTAACTTTTGGGAAGCACCATCTGTACTTGCAGGAAGTATTTCCACATCACAAGCATCTCCTGCTATACCAGAAACTACTCTAGCAGCTACTAGTGGTGGCACACAAAATTGTGCATCACACACATCTGCAAACTTACCTTTCCTGGCCACTGGAGATAGAATTTGCACCTCTTCTAGTGCCCTGGTCAGCTGATATGATGGCATGTCAGATGACTGGAAATGTGATTGTGCATGCATGGTGCAACACCATCATCCTGGTGATGGCTCTGGTACAAGCACAGTTGTGCCAGCCTCCAAGGAGAAGATGGTGGCACCCAGACCCACGCTGATGGCACCTGGACATGCATCCAGACCCAGGTGAGTGTCTGGATAGAGGAGGCAGGGTTGGTCTGGGATGCACTCTTAGGGGTGCACTATTCCAGTCCTGCGGATAGAAAGCAAAGTGAAGAAAAGCCCCTAGTAATGAGGATTTATGAAGTACTAGGAAACTACATTGGAGAAGTGGGATTTGAGATGAAATTTGAAAGAATGAAAGGTTGCAACATTGGCTTAACATTCATTTACTCGTCCATAGAACCTTTATGAATCCAGAAAGATGCCAGCTGCTAGCTTGTCTCCATTTTCAGCTGTAGTAGATGTCTTGCGGTGACCATTTCAACCCATTTTCCAGTGTGATTACAGGCAGAGGAGCATCTTTTGCACAGTGGTTTCTCCTGAGCTGCACAGAAGAGGTGCATCACTCCAAAACTGAGATGAAGACTGTGGCTTTTTTCCTACAATGCCCCTCCCCTGACCAAACTGCTTCTACCTGGAAGTAGAGGCTCGGCCATTATATTAATTTAATAGAGGCCTGTGTCATGTGAAATATCAAAGAACAAGTATGATGGATGGTGAGGGTAGTAGAGCAAAGATCTCTGGGGAAAATATGGCAAAATATAAATAGGTTGCGTTAGCACTGATCTTCCAATATGTAGGCCACATCCTGATGCCCCCAGTAGTTATGTACATGAATATTCATAACATTCAATATTTAAGAACATAAGAGAAGCCTTGCTGGATCAGGCCACAGCCCATCTAGTCCAGCATCCTGTCACACACAGTGGTCCACCAAATGCCCATGAGCATCTCAAACAGAGACAAGGACAAACCTATTCCTGCTCTAGAATCCCAGCAAATGGCCTTAGAAGCATCCTGATTGTCCCACCAGCCTGAAAGATGTACCTGGGCATTCATTTTAGTAACCATTGATACATCTGTCGCGCATACACTTGTCTAACCCTTCCTTAAAGCCATCTAGGCTGGTAGCTGTCACCACCTCTTTGGCAGCAAATTCCATAAACCGATGACCCTCTGGGTGAAGAAATACTTCCCTTTGTCGGATCTGACTCTCCTACCCATCAGCTTCATAGAGTGCCCCCTGGTTCTAGTATTGTGTATTTCTGGCCCTGAACTAGCCATGTCACATCAAGTTAGTTAGTAGAAGCCATGTAAATGCACAAGCGGATTCCGCAAATGCCCAGAGTTCTGGGCTGTACTTTGTGGTGTGTTGTCATAACAGGGTTGGAAAACACCATACCTGCATCCCATGAACCAACTCATGTAGTAGTTGTTTGACATCTTTCCAGGACAGTCATGACACACCTGAGTCTCCTTCCCATCTATCCTACTCCATTTGCCCCTGTGTGCCTGTGACTATAATGTACATAAGCTTGTTTCATATTTACTTGAAAGATCAGCCCATGGAATGCTGTTGGGTTTAAGATTTTATTTCACAATATGTGAATTCTGAAGCATCTGCCTCTCTGACCTTGTGGTCAATTTTGGACAACAACACATGCCACATGGAAAGAAAAAATAGCTTAGGATAGATGATACGAAGAGAAACAAATGATGAGAAAACACTTAAGGATTTTCTATAAACATTTTCCCCTTCAAAATCAATTCTGTTGCATGCCTTGATTTTTCGCCTTGTGCATGTCTTAAATAAATGCAACCTACTGTGACTACTTCCTGTAGAAGTAACAAACCACAAAAGCTATCAAGTAGTAAGCTATATGATAGGAATTCCACTGTAACAAATGTATATATGTTGGACAATTTGGCTTGTCAACCTTTCCTTTAAAAACAAGAAGGAGCTTTTCATTTCCTAATCATGTATCTTGGAGTCTTCTGTCTTTGTCATGTGTTTCATGGCTCTCAGGTCCCCTTCTCTGGGAAAATAAATTATTTCTCTTTTATTTACAGTGTGCATTAAAATGGCTGAAAGTTACATTTGACCTTGTCCTTGTGTTCTACAGACTTGCTGCCGCTGTGGGAATGCAGTATAATGTAGGACTATATGACCAGTTTATGATACAGAAGTGTGTGTGAATTTCAGAGTACCAACACCCAAATAAAATGTAACGGGGTTTGTTAGCTACAGACCTATAACTTGTTTTGTCAGTGTATTTCTTATTGTATACTTACATCAAATTTTGTAACTTCCATATTTTGCTGTTCTGAAGTCTAAGCTTGTGGGGTTATAGAGATATAGAAACTGGCACATCTCTGCTGAAGAAAGTTCTCCATTTTGAGACTGGGCAATTTATTTTGAAAAAGGCATGTAGGCTTGGAAAATCAAGTAACAGGTTTATACTCTCTCTATATCTATATCCAGTGGAATGGGCCATTCAAATGGAGATGGCCCTGATCAGCTTCACATGACAACCTGTCCCATCTTAGGGTTTCTTTCATTCTTATTATAAGAAATATTTTGATATGGTCGGTATTGATTCATAATTAAGTAATTAGAAAAAAGATAAAATAAAGACACAAAAATATAAAATAACAAAGAAGAGAAGTGTTAAGAAAGAGAGCCCTGTACTGAGCGGAAGTCCTGCTGCAAATACCACAAATTGTTGAATGCCATCTTGAATGCTGTTGGGCCTCTGTATTGGTCCCCACCCTCTGTATTGGTCCCCACCCTCTGTATTGGTCCCCACCCTCTGATATTTGTAGGGTTTTTAAGTGCTGATTGAAGACTTATTTCCTTACCCAGATCTTTCCGGAGTGAAAATGTTTGCTTGTATGTTTTTCTGTAACTATTACGATTTTAGTTGTTTTATTCCCCATCTTTTGTAAACCACTTTGAGATTCAGAAGTGGTATACAAATATTTTAAATAATGAACACATAAACCCCATAAACAGTCATCTAGAAATTATGCCAAAAAGAACTTGTCTTTTTCAAGATATACAGTGTGTGTGTTATGCTGTGAAAGTCTTGTTTTCAGATAGAAATAGCAAGAATTAGAAGTAGCATGGGTAATGGGTGGTTAACATGTGATCATTTGACTAAGATCTGTTGCCACTGGCTGTATTTCTGTGGTTCCTGGGGACCACACCAGACATGTTCTGCAACCACAGGTTCTGTGTTCTAACATGGTTTCTGGGAGATCTGAGGAATCCATTGGCTGCAAGGACCCCAAGCCTTGGGAAACTGTCCAGAAGCATGCTAATGAGATGGCATTCTAAAGTGATTTCCAGCATAAACCAGGCTGGGTCCTATTTCCACTTCTATGTCTACATATAGTGATGACAAGAATGGCTGTGGTCCATTCTGGAGCCCAGTGAAATTTTGCACAGCTTCAGAAGACAATTATTTCGAGGTTTATAGGTTGGGGTACCCTGGTCCTTGTCCTTGGAGATATGAACTGGTGTTGCCAATTCACTACTGTGCCCAATTCAAGATTCTAATTCTGACTTTTAAAGTCCTCAATTATTTAGGAGCCAAATATCTGAAGGAACATCCACCTTCATGCAGGTTTTCCCATCCCCTAAGATCTTTTAAAGAGGGCCTCCTAGAAATACCATCCCTCTATCAGGTTGCTGAATCACTGGATTTTCTTCATGTGGTCCCCCAAACTTTGAAATAGCCTACACCCAGAGAAGCCTTTATTGTCCACTGTCCCAAATTTGGTAAAAACATTCCTTTTCAGCCAGACTTTTGCTAATTACATCTAGCTACATTTTCCTTCTGTACCATTACTTGTTGTTAGGGATATGCCCACATGTTTTGTTTGTTTGTATTTGATTTGTATCACATGGAATGCAAGAAAATTTGTATTGATTTAAATAGATCCCCTTGGAATGTAATAGGATTTGAATTTGATATGAATGTTCAATCCCATACAAATCCCATACGAATGCACATGAATCCCACATGAATCCCATACAAAGCTTCATATGAATGTATTGAAACATTCTATTCAAATACAAATGTCAATCTTTGAATGTACCAACATTCGGTTTGAATTCAAATGCCTGAATTCGGCCGAACTTTGAATGTTATATTCAAGAACATCCCTATTACTTGTGGTTTGATTCTGCTACTATGTGTTTTTATGTTTTGTTTTAACTTTCTTCTATTTTAATTGTTCTTTACTGTACTGTTTTATTTGCTTATTGTTCACTGTTCACCACTCTGAGGCTTTGGAGAAGGGTGGTGTAAACATTAATAAATGGAAATACAAGTTCCATTTCCCAGCTTTGGAGCTATGCTGGGATGGGGCAGCCATTAGCCAGATGGTTACCAGCCTACTCTGCACTGCCTTGCCATGATCCTGGCTTAGAATACCCATTCTGGGACAGAACCATCTTCTGCAATGTGCACCTAAGTACTCTTACCATAGTGTGTTTAATTTTTACGGAGGATATTTAAAGCCCTAAATGAAGAATGAAGAGTCTGTGGTCCTCATGTGGTTCATGATGGCTGTGATTTGCCAAGACGACCGGGAAGTTGGAGTCCAGCAACAGAGACGACCAAGGATTTTCCTGCCATGAAGCCCATGCATGTTGAAGAAGAAGAAGAAGAAGAAGAGTTGGCTTTTCTACCCCACTTTTCTCACCCATTTAAGGGGACTCAAAGCAGCTGATAAAGCTTTCTGTTCTTCTCCCCACAACAGACACCCTGTGAGGTAGGTGGGGCTGTGAGAGCTCAGAAGAGAGCTGTGATTAGCCCAAGGTCACCCAGCTGGCTTTCATAGGGGAGTGTAGAATCAAACCCGGTATTCCCAAATAAAAGTCCGGCTCCCTAACCACTAGACCAAACTGACTAAAGTTTGTGCACATCCCTAGATGGCATTGAACCTGATTTTGATCTGCAGCAGACCAGGAGCACATCTGCAGGAAAAGAAAAATAATAAAAAGTGCTATGCCAGTATATATTGTATTCAATGCAAGAAAATTTGTATTCATTTGAACAGATCCCCTTCGAATGTAGTGGGATTCGAATTCGATATGAATGCTCAATCCCATACAAATCCCATATGAAGCTTCATACAAATGTATGGAAACATTTGATTCAGATTCAAATGTCAATCTTTGAATGTGCCCATATTTGATTCAAATACGAATGCCCGAATTTGGCCAAATTTGTATGAATTTCAAATGTTACTAATATTTGTGCAAGTCCCCAAAAATGTTCTGTATGGGGCAGCCTGGTGTCTCTGCCATGGGGCCATTTCTCGACTTCCCTGAAGACTCTAGCCTACCTGACGCTTTTTCATTTTGAATTGTGGGCAGGGCAAGGACAAACAAGGCCAAGTCCACTCACCCACCTGAACTGACCCCTGTGTCTTTGTGCGTTAGTGAACAGCCATGTTCATCCGTAGCAACAACCAAAAGAAAAACAGAAAAGCTAATGGTTTAGCCCAAGAATTCCCAACCTGTAGCTTCCCAGATGTTGACCAACTCTAATTTCCATCTATACTAGCCAATGTCATCATTGGCATGGAATACTTAGAAGTGTAATTCAGCAGCAGTTGGAGGTCTGCATATTAACCTGATTGTTAACTGGTTTAGAAGCTAACTGGTTTGCGCTGCTTTTCTTTAATTATCTGCTCTAAAGCAGCCCTTAGTTTAATGTGGCTGGATCCTAGGTAAGTGCACGTGGCATAGGACTAAAGTCTCAATGCTGTGTCAAGACAGTCTTGTATTCCACTCCCATTGCAGTTTCTTAGACAGATTACAATAAAACCTGAAAATATAGTTAGACTTAAAAGACACACAGCCATGCTAAGAAGATTCACCATCATAGTCCTTGGTCAAGTCTTGCATTTTTAAATATATTGCTATATTGCATTTTTCTTTGAGGGAGAAAAGTTGGAGCACAGTTCTTGGCTGTCTCATCTTGAAATGCAGCTCTTTTCCGCCTGGCTGTCCAGCATTCTTGCCTTTATTTTTTTTATTTCTTCTTCTTCTTTTTGAAATCTTATATTCACACCATGTCTGGTGAAGTTTATGTCAGTAGATTTAAACTTTGGCTTTGTGAGCCCAAGGAAGCCCAATTCTTTTGCCTCCGTACCCCTGTCTCTTTGCATTTCCCCCCTTCTTTCCCCCTCATGGCTGCGAAAAAGCACAAGGAAACTCTTTGTACGCTCCTAATCCTGAAGCAACACAGCTTTAGCAACATCCAGGGATAAAAGCACCATCAAACCACAACTTTATGGGGGCAAATCTCTTTTAATCCCTCGCTTTAGCTAAACAAAGCTTCTCGCCCTAATCCGCTATCGCTTCAAGAAAAAAAAGCTCAGATTTTGTTTTTAGTAAGAAGATGATCCAAAGGACTAATTTTGAGAGAGACTAACCAAGTCTGACAGCCTTTAAAATAGGCAACGGGAAAATAGATGCAAACTTCCCTCTCAATTCAAGGTTTTTCTATGCAATAATAAGAAATATATCTAGGGTTTAACTGCTTTCCCCTTAAGCTCACTCTTATTGTATTAAATTCTCTGACCATCTCTGATTCAAATCAGCCAGGCCTAAATGTCATTTGATCTTTAAAAGGGGAGATAAATGGGTCCATATTATTCCCAGGAAGCCAAGACAAGGCAAATCAATTATCATAAACAAGGATTATATTATATATAAAGACAGTATTGTGAAAATACATATTTGTGTGCACACACATTCCAAAATGGCAAAAGCAGAATATTGGTGCTTCTCAGATTAAAAAAAAAAAGCACTTGGCTACCTTAAGAACAATTATCTGTCCTGAACAGTCTGTGAGAATGGAAGACCATTGCAGTTAGTCTGAAATCATTATCTTAATATCACTTAGGTGGGTAAGTGGGTGCTTAAGAAAAAATCACCAACAAACAACAACCATGCAGAATTGGATGTTCATTTGTCTGCACCAGATGTTAAGGTTGGAGCCCTGTGAAGGCTTGTGGTCTGTCTTGGATGTTCTTTCTACTTGCTGATAATAAATGAAGTACTGCAGAAAATACAATGGTGCAATTCAATCCTTATGTACTAGATGCTTATATATTAGAGCACACACTTTAGAGGAAAACATGTGTAAAGCAACCCATGAAAAACACATACTATCATGATGGCTGTCAGGGTTTTTGCCAGATAAATGTATGCAAAACGGAGTTGGACAGCAATTTCTTTCCAAAAAGAAAACTGAACAGGCAAGTATTTATTCTGTTCCCCCACTACCACTAAGGGTTGAGATGGGTTAGAAGGTAACTTTGTTTAACATTAGTCTTTGACACTTGATTTTGTTATCTCAGGCTGCACCTGCAGTTACAGAAGTGGTTCAGTTTGATTCAAACCAAGCTTTTTAAAAAAGTGTTCATGTACATCTCTAGTGTAGATGGTAGCTTCGTTTCTGTAGTATTTGATCTGTAGTCCAGTGGAAGAGTAAGTGCCTAGAAAACAAAAGGTTGTAGGTTCAGTCCTAAGTCCAGAAACAAAAGGTGATAGGTTGGATTGCTAGCTTATCCCTGGAAGCAGGTAGTAGCAAAACACTTCTGCACTTTTGCCAACAAAACTGCGTAGGGCTGCCCATTGGAGGTGTGTTCATGTAGTCACCCATGAGGTGGACTCATGTTAATGATGTTCAACAATAGCAAAATAAAAAATAGTAAAAATCAGGCTTCTAGTTCCCTTACTTTGATGCTTAAAGTATCAAAATCAAAAAATCTTTATTAATTACTCATTATGACCTTATCAAATATTAGTTACAAATCATATCAGTTACAAATCATATATTATGCTTAAAGTACTATAGTGGCCCTAAGCAATTTGGGATGCATCCAGACACATTTATACTCTGCAGTGAAGTGTGCAGTCATGATCAAGGCATCACACACGACCATCGATGGATTGTCGTGGCGTTGCATTATCCAATGAGAACCTTAATGCTGGTAAGAGGACACTTGCTGAGCAGTATAAACAAAACCAAAAGTTTCCCTCAGTGAGCAGGCAGAACGGTGAGAAGATTAAGACGAGAGCAGGAAGGGCAGCTCACATCTGATTGGCTGACTCAACCCACATGACAGTGCACTCCTCCTTAACTCTCACAGCTCTGTTAGGGGAAGCTACAGAGCTGCCTTTTGAGTCGGGATGGCCGGTCATTGCTGGGCAGTAAAAATATTCTGCACTTTTATGTTTAATTATGGATTTATTCTGCAAGTCTGGAGGTAGCGTTGGAAGAGCTTAGGATGGAAAAACAGCTGACTCTTGGAACAACAATGGGAACACAGTATTCAACTACTACATGTACCTGGCACCATAGCATACTTTGAGAAGGGCAATAGGAAACCAGTGTCCTCCTCAGAGCAAAGGAGAGGAAAACATGATGTCTTGAAGCATGACAGAGGCCTTTGTAGGCGAGAACTCAGGTCTGAAGACAGCAAGAGGCAAAGTGCAAGACATATACAGAGTTGTGAGCAAATGTCTGTACCTCAGAGCTTCCAATGCTGCCAGGGTGTGAACACAACCTTAGATTTTCTTGAAGAGGGTAGCTTTACTAAAGTCAGTAGCGGCTGCCATCCCCAGGTGAACATACAAGGGCCTGAAAAACTGTGTACAAAAATTCAATGGACTTTTTCTTAGCTGATTTCAAATACATGCTTGTGGTACAAGGTGGACTTCACATGGTGCATTTGGGTGCTCCCACTGTGCTCTGTGTCACAGGTTGCAGCTAGTCCTGGACTCTGTCAAAAGTAGTGGTTAAGCAGGGGAGTCTATGACAGTATTATTTTAAAAATATGCTCCAGCTAAGATGTGATCTCTTGCAACCATCTGGCTAAACCACCCACTCAAAAAAAAAAAATCCATTATGTATTACCTCTGTGTCTGCCTCTAATGCTGTCTGCTATCACGCATAGCTGATCACAGTGAACCAATTAGCTGGCATACTTGATGACAGGTTCTCCCCTTTTAATCTGCTCCCATTTTATTGACTAAGCTGACGGTGGCAATTCTCCTAGATGCTGATCCCAGAAACACCTCAACTGTGGTTGTTAATCTGGTTAAAATATTTACAAATCTCTTTCTTCTTTTCCTGTTCCAGTTGAATAGACAGGGATGGGTTGGAACTATACTGGCCAATCAGTATTAGAGGTACGCAGGATTATTCTCATATTGTATAGACACAATGGATGACAGATAAAAAGGAGCTTCCCAGACATCTAGGGCTGCCAAGTAACCATATGAGGGTTTTTTGAAAACTGTATAGTACATTCCCATCTTCACATTTAAACCTGTAGTAGCATAACAACAACACCAGTCAAAGCGCATGTAGTCAGCAAAAATTCATGGCTTACATAGTTGTAGATTTCAGTAGCAGGTAAAACTTTCCCACTGATACTGGAGATGACAAGCTAGGTAATTAACAGATCAGAATCCAGTCCTGCCTTGGTTGGATGTTAATCGTGGCTGCTTTGTATTGTTTTGTATCGTAATACAGTAAACTACTTCTGTTTCTTTCTGCAGTGTTAAGTGAACTGGATACAGAAGCCCAAACATAGGCCCTTTCTGCACTGGGCCTTTTTCTGGATTATATCCTGGAATAGAGAACTGCCATCTCCATGGTGGTGCACTGCAGACTATGGCAGGCTCTGGGTAGGGCCTGCCATAGTCTGCACCAGCATGTTGATAACAAGCCTATATGCCAAGATAAAATCCCAGATAAGGCCCAGTGCAAAAAGGGTCGCAGTCTTCTCTGATATTCATGACTCATGAGGCACCAACAATAACAACTTTCTGGTGGTGACTGAGGACATGTCACCCAGGCAATCCCAATTTTTAATATGGCCATTGGGTTATTTAAAATGTTTTCTGCTTGACTGTTTATTTTGTAAAGTGTAAAGAAAACTCCATGGAGGTGAGTTGGCCACAACTCAGTGGTACTCAACATACTGTACATATGAGATTTTTACAAATAAAATAAATAAAACAAAATGAGAAGCAGTATAGCGATGTTTTAAATAATAATGGTTGTAGTACTCTTCAGCATAGCATAAAAAGTAGTGCAGATAAACTGTATTGCTGCACTTTTCCAACACCAGAGTCTCATGAGAACTTGGTCCTGTCATAGATAAAAGGATGCCATGAAAGACACAGGATAATCCAAGACAAAGTAGACAAGGAGATACACCTGGAACTAGTGCACTGTTGCAGGTTGTCACCCAGTATTTTAGTTTGCTTCATTGAGGAAAAGGTTTTCTTCCCCCCCCCTGCACCATTTGTAGAATGCTTTAGAGCATCTTTATAATGCACACATTTGATAACGCATGCATCATGCAAACACATGAGTGATGTATGGCAAATCTTTCCCTTTTTAGGACTGGGGCTGAGATTTAATAGAAGTTTAAATTTGGCCAAATGTTTTAAAACCCCAGAAACTGGGGAAAAAAATCCACCCTATTTTTCCATGGAGGCAAGACTGATTATGGTATATATCCCTTCATATTAATACAGGAACAACATCCAGCAACACCAGCATGTTGTCATTTACAGTCTGTCTGGTTGCCCGCAAATTATATGTAGCTATGAAACCATGGGAGAAGCAACTTGGCATCCTTGACTTAAACTGAAGTAAAGGATGTTGATTGGTCTGGTAAAGTTTAAAACATTGGTTGATTTCGTGGTTGATTCCATTGGAAAAAATAATTAGGTCTGGTTTCTTAAAAAGATAGAAGAAAAAGGAATAATTTAGCACTTATGCATATATGCATATCTAGCATCATGGATGTAGACCTCCTTAGGCCTATTTGTACTTAGGCCTCTGGTCAACAATTAGGATAGCCCTGGAACAGGCCATTTGCATTATGGGAAGGCTGGTTTGTCCCAGAGCTGGTCTGTCCCATCCTGGTCTGTCCCAGAGCTGTCCTAATTGCAGCCAGGGTGTGGAGCTAGCAGCCTAGTTCCAGGCGTGGGACTGGATTGGATTGGGTGTGTGTTGGGGTCCTGTGGGGTGGTGGGAGCATCCTTTACTGGCCACAGTGCAAATGGTCAAGCTTTCCCCCATGTGTACCAGCCTTAGTGTGAAAAGGCCTCTGGTTTCATACACTGTGAACTTCAAGGTACTTACAGTGACAGAAGACACCAAAGAGGTTCAGAATGCATCCACTTTGAAAATATGTTTCATAGCCTTGTACATCAGGGTCATGAAGCAGTAGGTAAAGCAGAAAGGAAGCTAGTGTGTTCCCAGAACTATTCTGAAATATATAACAACATGGTATATATTTTATAGGTGGTGTTAGCTTTGCATACAGTTGTTACTCAAGGAATTTATTCCATCAAATTCATGACTTTTGAAGGGCCAGATGTGGTCATTCTTTTGTCCTCCTCCACACATGTCCATTTTCATATCTGAATTTGTGAATTTACATGTATTGCCTCCCCTGCATCATGAATATGCAAAACCTGTTAAAAGGGCTTAGGACAACCAAATATTCTTCCTTGGGGTAGTTCCACTGTTATTCTACTTTAGTTTGTTCAGTTTTTAACTTCATGATGATATGGTTCAAATGACCATTTAACTACTGGGCCTTTCCGCATTGAGACCTTCTGCATGTTGCTGTGGAATGCAGAGGCCCTGCTCACCACTGGTACAGAGCATAATCCGGATCAGGAGGCCCCATGGGTTACTAGTAGTCATTGACATCAAAGACTACTGGCATATCAGCTCAGCCTAATGTAGATCATAAAGCTGGACAGAAGGCATGCCTCCATTTTCTGGACTATCAGAAGAAATGGGTCTATCTCCAAGGTAAGGAACTTTTGTTTTGCAGCTTTATAATTTCTGTGTGGTCCTAGTTCTGGTCATGAAAGCAGGTGCTGGACAGTTCTTATTGTCTAGGCTACCTGTCACTGGGGAATGTGGCATCTACTCACTAGAGTAGCCCCCAAGATGCCTGCCTCCTGGAAAATTTTCTGCCTGCATGAGCCTTAACATTGAAGTGATCCCCAATGTGAAACTCAGCCCAGAGATCACTCTAACAGGAGGCAACTTTAAAGGGTTATGGTTAGGGATTAGGGTATGGAGCCCAGCACCATTTCAATGGGCTCGAGAAACAGCCCTGGAAAAGGGCCATCTGTTATGCAATGCAAAAATCCCCCTAGATTGCAGCTTCAGATCCCAGGGAATTCTCCCAGGTTGAGATTGACAGTTGACATTTAGATGTTTCCTGGTGTCCTTCCTACTGCTTCTCCCTTCCTGACCTGAATTGTTTAATTTAATCCAAGACATGAGCTCTATGTTCTGAAAGGTGGAAGCTGCCAAAATGGCCTCAGAGGTAGGCAGTTTTACATGTATTGGTAAGAGTCACACCTGGCATAAAATAGCTCTGGTAGGTCATCCTCAAAAATACTATCTTTACAGATAGTTCCAGTGACACCAGAAGGTGAAATCCTGACCTGAAAGTCTATATTGTGGTTTAAGATTAGGTCTTTTCCAATGGCAGATTTCCCATTTTATCCAATGAGCTGCAGGCTTGGTGATGTTTATTCATCATGCTCCAGGGACTCTCTGCAAGGTCCTTTTTCTCTTTGTGTGAATGCAGCCACCAGAAGTGGCCATCTTGTCAAGGAAAAGCCCAGACCCACCCATTATTTCAGAACTTGAGTCTCGCTTTCTCTTTCATGCATGTCTCTCAGTTCCACTCAGTTCATTAGGATCCATTTCCATATTGATTTTTATTCCTCATTTGTTGGAACCCAGGTATTAGGGAGCATCTATTAGCAGTATGATCATGTGATGTTGGGAAACTGCATTAAAGTCTGGCTTATTCCAGTCTGCCAAAACCAAAGACTAGGGCTGTGATCTTTCTTTAGTCCATCTTTAAACCCCACCAATCACGCCTTTTTAGTGATATCCATTTCATTTCTGGACTTTCCTCCCTTCAATTGTACTTTTGTCCTGATTGTTACAGGTCTCAAGCCATTCTAGGATGTTAATTTTTCGAGTGTGATTGGGGAAGAGGACAAAAGGGGGCTGAACCATACAATAGTGGGTGGATCCTGCATAGATTTGCCTTCCCTTTTGCCCAATTTGTGATGATGACACACTGTGGATTCCCAGAACTTTTATCCTGTCAGAGCTCAGTGGATGTTGTACCAGTGGAGAGGGATGGAGATCTAAAAAAAATCTCATAAAGGAATCTCAGGATAGGAATAAAAAGGTGTGAATATAGTGTCACAAACTGAGGGTGAACTAAGGAAGACCTATCAGGTATTAAGTGTGGTCGAAGTTAGTGTGTTTTGAGTCCTGTTTCTTAATAAGACAGACTATTACAGCAAGATGTGCCCATGGCCTAGTAGTGAGCCACTGTCTAGTCTCTTCTTTATACCATAGCACACTGCACACCATTTTTGCACAGAACAGCACCCTTATGGGTCTTACTACCTATAGTTAAACCCACCTGCGCTGATCCTGGCATCAGATTCTTTTAACAGCTCTGCCCTCCATACACCAACCGCATAGCCATAACTGAATTTCCACTCTTCTGCCTTTCAGTATCTGTGCTTTCCTTGACAAGGATAGTATCTATCCTTCCCAGAACAGACACAAATCTCTGCTCTTTCAGTTTGTTGTTTGGGGAGTTGCTTTGTCTTTTTATGACGATTCTGTTCACTGCCTACGGAGATAAGTCATTCCTGGTATAGTGCTTTAGTCTCACTCCTCCAGAAAACCACATAATATAAAGCTATTATGCAAGCTACCAGTGGTAAACAGAGTTAGGTGAATCATGAAGGCCCAGTTCTCCAATGTTGGTTAATCATACTAAAAATATGAGTTCCAGTCAAACAACACAAGACAATAGCTCTTTGTAGAGAAGCCACAGTCAACTCATAAAAGTCAATTGCACTCCTGAGGAGAGAGCCAATCTACCTGTGTGGAGGGGATGGTCCAGTCTAGTATTTTAATGCAATGGCACCTCAGAGGCAAATCATATTATTGAAAATTTCCTGAATTCCATTAGGTAAGAGACATGAATGTTTATCAATTGTATAAAAGCAAAACTATTTTATATAAGAAATGGTGGTGTTTCAGCTTGTCAATGGCTCATTCTCTTCCTCCTTCCCTTCCTCTGTTTTTCTTAATAAAAAAAAATCTTGATATGCTTCAGGATTTCTAGTATTGAAGTGGGACATAAGATGGTAGACAAAAAGGCTAGACCCAGAACTTTAAGTGCAGCTTGACTAGTGCAGGTAAAGGTTGAGTTATAGCTATTGCTATGTGTTTGTTCCAAAGAGAGACAGGTCTGTAGTTAGATTAGTTGAGGATGCCTCACAAACTAGTAAGAACTTCATTGGCTGCCAATATGGAGGTAGGAACTGTGACTTATTAACAACATATTAATCAAAACTGTTCACAAGAATACATTTATCAATACAAATAAAGATACCTACCATTTTTATTTAAACCATTAAAAACAAGTATGCATGAAAAATGGTGCAGATGTTGCTCTTTTTTCTACAATTCCATTAACATACTGGTATATTGCATCTCCTTTTACAGATTAAGAAAGGTTTTGCTCCACGCTGGCTTGCTTCAAGCTGGTTCACAAATGTGTGTTTTTGGCATCCAGTTCATAATGAACCAAATGTTAGAAAATCTGTATTCATATGAATAGACCCTTTTGAATGTTGTAAAATTTTATTTGATGTGAATGTATTTGTATGAATATCCAAAAGAACAAATACGTATCAGATATGAATGAATACATACTGGATATGAACGAATGCATGTCCGATACATATCCTGTAACAAATCCACTCTGAAAGCATGAAACCCAACCTGAATCCACTTTTAATATGCTCTCAATCCATGTTGAATGCACTCTAGATCCTTTGCAGGTATGACTGGCACAGCTGCTTTCCCACCTCCCCAGTTTAACAAATGTCCTAATTATTAGTACAAATGTCCGGAAACATTCATATTCGTACAAATGTCAATGTACAAATATTGTAACATTTGATTCATGTACAAATAATTAATGTTCCATATATTAGTGCACATTCCTACAATCAACCTGCTCAGTTTGCTAGGTTCAGTAGAAAGCCAAAATGGGCTGAAAGTTCTAGTGAGCTAGATCTAAGGAAGGCCAATAAGCCGTCTTGCCATAGCACACAATGTAGCCTATCTGCTTCAGTACACCACCACCTGCCCATTGTGGTCCATGTACATGCTGCTCCATACCACTGTTGCTTGCCATGCTATTCAAAAGTAATGCTCATTCTGGGACTACAAGTGCAGAGTCTGTTCTGAGAAGGTCTCAAATGCTGGCCATGTGTTTGGTGTGACCAATTGCAGAAAAGAAAATTGTGCTGCAAATGGAAGCAACTGGTCTCCTGTTACCTGCATTCCCAGCATGAGAAGGCAAGAAGCTCATTAGCAAAGCATGTTCGAGTAGTGGGGAAAGGTAACAGGTGGCTATGACCCCAAAGTGGTGAAACAGAACAACAACAGCAAAAGCATGGCAGCAGGATGGGGAGAGAGAGCAGTGCACAGAGGCAGGAGAAGCAACAAAGCAGGCATGGGACACAGTCCATTGTGAACCAAGCAACAAACATTGGGCTAGCAGTTGGCTCAGTGAACCCCCTGAGCTGGTTTGTTAACATGTGTGGGTGGGTGGGTGGGTGGGTGGGTTGGCTCCATGAAAGCTGAGCTCTCAGTTTTAGGATCTTGCACATGCTTAGGTTTAGAAGATAGCAGCAGTTCACAGTGAGCATTTTGAAGAGAGTGAGAGAAAAATGTTGGACATATTTTGCATAAACTGCACATATAGTGGGCTTCACACTAAGCAAGTGCTGATAATTGTACCATTAGCTGCCCCTCTTTGCTTCATTCACACCTAAAGTCCGCTTTCAGATTGACAGGACTCATTAGCAAAGCAACAAACTGTTGTTGTTTTCAGCCTTGTCTGACTCAGAAAATCCATCTTTGGGTTAGATCAAGTGGAAAGAAAATGACTAGTCACTGATGGGTTCTCTCATTCTGAAGGTGGACTGAATCTGGATTAAAGCTTAGGTGTGAACACAGTCCCAGTGGTGTCATATAGCCAGTTCCCCAGCTCATACAGTGGATGCCAAAGGGCAACCTAATTTGGGAAGAAAATTATTGGAGAAAGATTGTACAGCTTTGTCTGAGCTATTTGTTGTAGGCAGATTTTTTTTTATTTTTAAAAAAGCAAGAATATAAATCATGCACAGATATTCAAAAATTCAAAAATCTTATTCGAATTCGACAAACATTGCCATTCAAATTTGAATCGGATTTTCAAAAATCTGAATTTCCGAATTTGATAGAATTTTGAATTTTCAGAAATCTGATATGGATTTTTTTAATAATTTGATTGAATAGATCCGTTTATATCACATCCAAATATCGAGTCTATTTGTGCATATAACATGGGATGACAATGGGATGCAAATGGAATGAAAACAGGACAAAAATGGGATGCATGCGAAATCAAAAATCAGATACGATGTTCTCAACATTTGTATCATTCAATTCAAATTGGATTTTCAAAAATACAGATTCAGATAATTCAGATTCGAATCAGATTTTTGAAAATTTGGATTTTTGAATTTTGAATCAAATCAAATATTAGAATAATTCAAAGGCAAAAAATGCATTTGTGTACATTCCTAGCATGCATTCACAACTGAAGAAAGAAAAAGAAAAACCAAAAAGCCAACACAGATAATACACTTAATTCCAATAATAGTATAGAATACACATACACACAGAGCCCAAAATAAGTTCTTCCTGCTGCATTTCTCAACCCTATAATAAAATTGGAACATTTTGATATAAGACACAAGATGTCATTATCTATAACATTTTGCATTGATTGCTTTCACAACCATGCACTGCTGTATAGAACCCATGGTCTTTATTTCCATAAATCAGTAATGCTTTTTGATGGGAGAGCACATCTTGGAGTGATGGCAAAACAACCACAACACAATTGATGAATACTATTTGTGGCCAGAAGTTCTGCTGGCAAAGGAACAGGAGGGAGAAAAAGGGTAGAAAAGCAGGCAGAAAGAAAAAAAAAGTCTGCATCCAGCCTAGGAAGATTACTTCCATAAAAGCAATGCCAGAAGGGTCTAGTTATCAAGTGGAAAACAAGGAAGTACAGTCAGCTCCCTCTTGCCAGATTTAGAGGACTCTCGTTGGAAGGTCTGCACTCCTGTGGGCCGTTAGGACCAGAGCAGAAATGGATGCAGTAATCCAGAACATATTGAGTCTCTAGGTTACCATGAAATATAATGCAGAGAAAAATGAATTATTTTCAAAGTCAAGCTGTAGAAAGCAACACAGCTTCTCTGCCCCCTCCCTCCTTTTTATTGGAACTATGATATCAACACAGCCTGTATTAACGGTTGAAAACAGCTACTTACGTTTTTCATAGGGTCTTAAAGACCCTCTTTGGACTTATCTGTAGGGGGTTACAAAGGGACCAAGAAAAGAGGAGAGAGAGAGAGAAGTGATCAAGATGGGGAGATGAATTTCTATGTAGTTTTGGTAGCCAGGTTGATTCCCTCTCCATTTTTTTGAGGTACTGATTGTAAGAGATTAATACTTATTCTATGTATAGAAACTGTTCAAATTTACCAGTATGGAATGGCTGTCCTTATAGCAAAGATCTGTCCAACAAAGGATAATCTAGACAGCATGCTTTAGTGTGTGTTTAACTTTCACGTCAAAAAAATGAGTGGATAAATAATAATAGGAAGGATTTTATTACAGTGGAAAGAGACAAAGACTTCCTTTCTCGCCTTGCTCTTTATTGGACCCCAAATGCTGGCTGCTATTTGCAATTGTTTTGCTTCCATTAAAAAAATAGAAGCTGTGTGTGATTTGATAGGTGTGCTGTTAAATCTCTCTGAATAATTATGGCCTTGATCCAAAACATTCTCTGACTCAGGTATATGCTATAGAAAAATCAACCATGTAGGTGCAAAAAGATATGCCACACCATATTTTGCTTAGTGGTTAAATCCTCTGAGCAGAGGATGAGAATTTTTCACAGGGGGCAACCTGGTTCACAGTGCAATCCTAGGCACCCCTACTCAGAAATAGGATTAAATTAATCCAGAGGCAGTTCTAGATGTGTGCATACGATTACTAACATAGTCTGGCATTTGAATGCATAACATGAGAAGCAAAACAAAGACTAGCCACATGAAAGGCTTTAAAAAGTGACAGATGGCCTTCTAGGAAATGTCCAGCACTTCTCTTGACAAGGACCTACATTTCCCTCATTTTCCCCTCCTTTCCACCACTTCCCCTCTCCTCCCTTCCTCTGCCAATCTCTATTGCAAACAACCAGCAAAATGGGATCAAAATTTGTCAGAAGTTAATTTAAGCTATGTGCTCATGATACTGTTTTTCTCAATTACTAGCAAACCACCCTTCCCATATGAAAATGCCTTTGGTAGCCGTTTGTGGATGGGGTCCCCTCTTCTGTAAGGGTGTGCATGAGTTCCCCCCTTATTTGCTTTGCACTGAGGTGAATGTGTTGGAAATTTGCACTACTGCGAATGGAGCCACCCCAAATATGCTCAAATTCGCTCTGAATTCTTTTCAAACCCCTGCTGCAACCAGTCACACCTCCAAATCTGATGCGAATCTGATTTGAATCCAATGCAAATCCTCTCCGGAGTGGTTTGGCAGTCTCTTTAAGTGCAATAAAAGCTATAAACAAAGGCACCAAAGCTTTTGCTTCAGATGCAAATGTCAGTCTTCAGATATAGCCAACATTTGATTCAAATGTGAAGTTTCAAACATTTGCAGTTCACAAAAATTGCAAAAGTTATGAAAATTCCCCTTTCTTCCACATGAACACCTCAAAACTAACAGCTTTAAACAAGACTTTCCTGAAGTCATAGAAGGAAATGTTCTCTGTCTCACAATATTCAGAAGTTGTTGGTAAAGTCTCCTTATATGTGGTTTGGCAGTTTTTGCACATCTGTGTTCACTTCAGAGAATGCAACATCTCCTTTTATCTACGCAGGCCTCTTCATCAGCTTAACTAGCCTAGTGATCAGCATGGAAATAAGAGCAGCAGGACAGAGTATTTGTCACTGAAGATAAAAAGGGTGCACAGTTCTTCATCCACATGGCCTGTCCTTGGAAAAAATTGTAGCCCGAGGGTAACACAATGTCCAGGCCTTCATCTGGCAGAGAATGGGCAGCAGGCTGCTGCCTTCCATAGTCATTGCAAATAAATCTCTGTTACCAATACAAAAGGCTCTTGGGAGAAAGCATTGATATACCTCAGTGTGAAACCCAAATGTGCCTGCTACCTCCCTGAGAGGACAGAGCAAGTTAAGAATGGGTTAATTAGGAGGATAATGAGCTAACAAGGTTTCATTTCTGTTCAGAAGCTCAATGAGGAATTCATTAGGGGGCCTTAATCTAACAGAACTATTCCAAGGCTTAGGAAGATTGGCCATTGATTGGCAAGTGGAGGGTTTATTTACAGGCTTTCACTTGAGAAGAGAAAGTCACATTTTGCATGTACTTCTGTTTTTCTATTTGGATAGTATTCAATGGACTACCAAGTTCAATCTGAGCAGGTTGGGAATTAAAATGATATCAATATGCAATGGGAGGGAGGAAATGAGATCTTTGAGAGGTAGATTCTAGGGACATGCATGAATATTCATCACAGTCAAAATTCATATGAATCATATGGATTCATAGATTTGCATTTGAATCCAGTGTTGGCCACATTCAAAGTGACACTTGAATATGAAGTGAATGCTTTTGTGCATTTGTTCAAAGCTTCATTATATTCGTGAATGTTGGGCAGGTGGCAAAATGGCTGCCCGGTCACATCTGCAGAAGATTCAGAGCAAATTCATAGCAGATTCAGAGCAATCTCAAAACGGATTCCAAACAGATTCAGAGCAGATTTGAAGCACATTTGGAACACATTTGAGGAAGATTCAGAGGTGGCAGGGATACAAAACAGATTCAAATTGTATTTGAAGAACATTTGGAACTGATTCAAATTGAATGCAAATTTCCTTTGCATTCACTATTTCCTTTGCATTCACTTCAGTGAGTATCAAACATGGAAAAAGAACCCATGCAAATCCCTAGTAGATTCTAGTCTATCATATTTTATTCAGTTATTTGCAGATAGAGCCATGCAGGAAAAAAGCCAAAATTACAAGAGAACGATGAAAATGAAGGATCAGGTGCTGAAAAATTCTGAAATGCAGCATCTTCAGATCTTGCAGAGATGAACTTAGATCAACCAAATGTCACTTCAGAGAAAACAAATGAATGGGATTTGAATAACTTTGGCAAGCATATACTGTATCCTTAGTTGTTCTAGATGTAAAATCAAAACTAAATGGTGCAGAAAGTTCATCTTTTTAACACCTGTCTAGACATTTAAATATTGGTAAGATGCTGCCACTTTAACATTATAGTTGCATGCACCCACACAAGGGTGGAATGCAAACCAGAGATGAGGTACCACCCATGAAGCATACACAAGCCACATCTGGGGGTGAGAGATGAGGTGAACCTCAACCTCCATAAGCCTCACCAGAAAAGAAGAAAAGTTTCACAGCTACGAGGTTTCTGGCTGCACCACTTCTGGACCAGTCAGGAAATGGCTGTGGAAGATGGCAGTTTTCAACCCAGTGCAAAAGCTGGTAACTGGCTCAGTCAATTACATCCCCTGTCCTCTATCATTCTACATTCAAAAGAGGAAGTACCTTGGGGGATGACCCCACTGAGAATCATCCAGTTGAATTACAGGTCAGTTCACTTCCAGGGTGATTGTGGTGGTCAAGATCCAGCAGGAATAAGTGTACATTCAGATGCCCTACTCCTGTGTTAGTGTGGAAGCACTGTAGGGTACCCATGTGTATGCACTGTAGTCTTTCAAATAATTATTTCTATGGTATAGATGCCTTTAATATTAGAAATGCAACAAATGGTTGCCTTGTCTTTCTGCATGTTATTTGATGTGATGTGTTTAGTTATTCTGTCATTTCTCTTTGTGAGATGCTACAGGGATTGCTCTAGACACATGTATTTGGCAGTGTTCCCACATACATAGAGTTCATAATGACTACTGACTTAGTTTAACTGCTAATGGATTGGGCCTGCAATTTTCTTTATTAAAGGATAAACAGCACACAGAAAATAACTTTAATATATTCAGTTTCAAAACTGGGCAAATTAGTCAAATGGTAAAGGAATTCAAAGAGTGAGATTCCCAAAATAACTAAGGAGTAATTTGTAGCAAGCAAAGACATTTTAACTATAGCTTTGGCAAAGATGAAAATAAGACTGACTTATAACAAAGCCACAATTCTACTAGCTGATCCAGATGCATAGTAATGGAAGCAAAGAATAGATGCCAGCAAGGATTGGAAAGCAGGCTGATCTTCAGGATCAGTTGATAAGTGAAGGAAAAATAAAAGAAGTTGGACTTTTGTTACCAGAACACTGAAAAACATTTTAATGTAAAAATGAAGGCAGGGTGAGGGAAGAGAGAA
Organism: Aspidoscelis marmoratus; assembly: GCA_014337955.1. Lineage (NCBI taxonomy): Eukaryota > Metazoa > Chordata > Lepidosauria > Squamata > Teiidae > Aspidoscelis > Aspidoscelis marmoratus. Next base: position 54,835,251 of record MTQE01001134.1, on the reverse strand, counting down.
AAAGGTTTAGGAAGAAGGGGGATTATACATATCTCTGGGATTTCTCTTGACCAGGGACCCATAAAGCATTTAATATAGAGGAGACAGCCTCCAATATTGACTTCAGCAGCAGTTTCAACAAAAGCTTTCATGATGCAGGCAACTCATTGCAGGAAGAAGGTAATGGACTTTAGCCCAAGCTGATGCCTACGCTTGTTGGATGAATTTATTGTGGGTCATGTTGCATAATTATTGTAAATGTTGGCAATGTATTTAATTATTTAAGATATTTCAGTGTGTAGCAATTAAGATATTTAAGGTAATGTATTTATTGTAGATAAGGGACAGCAGGTAAGCAGTGGGCAGAGCACCCAAATTAGCATAAGACAGGGAGGAGAGAATGCCCACAGGCACAGCCAATCAGAGGCAGCCCATGCCAGACTGCAGCCATATAAAAGGTACAAACCCAGAAGTACAACTGTTCTATACTTTGGGCTTTCAGGGTGGGAAGGTTCTGAAGTGACCATTCTTCACCTGAGGGAGGGAAACCCACATAGTTCCAGCAGGGTCTAGGGCAGTGGTTCTCAACCTGGGGGTTGGGACCCCTTTGGGGGTTGAACTACCCTTTCAGAGGGGTCGTGACGAGTCTCCTGCCACTATTCCTTCCCACCTCCCAGCTGTTCCGCCCCCACAGTTGGGGGTCTCCACAACATGAGGAACTGCATTAAGGGGTCACGGCATTAGGAAGGTTGAGAACTGCTGGTCTAGGGCTTGGGAAGAGCCAGAGACCTTCGGGTATAGGGCGGGATAGAAATACAAATAAATAAATAAATAATAAATAAGGGAGAGACCTTTAGCCAGCCTAGATTAGAGTAGGATGCTAATTGATGTGTGAATTCTTGGAAGCCACTGGTTTATTTATTTATTTTATCTTCATATTTAACTATCTATTGGTTTGTACCAAATGTTAATCATCATCATGTGGATCTTTTCTAAGCATTATATTATTTCATGCACTTGTCTATTAATTTTCTAATCAATTGCTGGCTTTGTAGTTCTCCTCCTTACCTTTTTATCAACTTCTAATGAGCCGGCCACATTTTGGACAAACAATTGATTTGGTTTATTGAAATGTATAAAGCTAGGATACAATGGATGTCTATATTTCACATAAAGGAACATTATATTATATCAGGCACTATCTCTTAATTTTCTAATCTTACAATTGGTGGCATTATAGCTCTTCTCATCCCTGCCTTTTTATCAAATTCTAATGAGCTGGTCACATTTTGGACAAACAATTGATTTGATTTATTGGAAATGCATAAAGCTAGGATAATGTTTATTACGAGTAAGTGGTAATTGATATAGCAGTCTCTAGAGTTCAGAGACTTGTATTTTCATCAATGAATGGTAATTGTATATTTAGATTCCTAAAGCACTTGTTTTAATGTGTAGAATCATATCTGTGAACAAAAAATGAAACTGCTAGATTCATAGGGCTATTAAATAAATGCATACATAAAATAATTGCTAACTCTTGATGCATGAAGTGCTTGCTATAGTTTATTAACTGACAAAACACAGATTGTTCTTTAATATTCCTAAAGCTGGTGTTAAGCACATTACAAGCAATTTTCACTTTCAATAGGAGACTGACCCTTCTCTTGACCTTTGACCTAAACCAAGCTCTTTCTGGAGCAATGAGGGCTTTTGTAAAAACAATAGCTCATGAGATACGAAGATCTTGTAACATGAGCATTGCAGACAGTTTCTTCAGGGTTTCCCTCTCCTGATTATTCCATCCCCTTAAGCCTCTTTTGAACCTGGATGTATCTATTTATCTCTCCGGTCTCTTCTCTGATTTCATACGGATTCTTTTGGGAAGCAGATTGGGACTTTGGTAAGCCCAACTCCCTTAACTGAATCTTAGGAAAGGTCAGGCAGAGTGGTACACAGGTTAAAGCAAGAAATAGATATTTCCACAGTAGAAACAAATTAACTGATGCTGAGTTGTTTCAGAAAGGTAGACTGCAAAGGAACAGCATGGGCAATAACAGGCCTGTGTCGGCTATTGAAAAATGTCCCCAAGAAGTTTGGGGGTCATCATCATTATAGAAGAAAAGTGCCAAGAGGAAGTTAAGGGAAAGTCTCTTTACACACTGTGCTGTATTCCAGGACATATTCCAGAATAGGGGCTAGCATGCAGACAACAGGCCCTTATTCTGGGATATAATCTGAAATAAGGCCCAGTGTGGAATAGTCCTTAGTGTTTGCAAGTAGTTGCTATTATTCAGAAACCCTATACTAGGTAGTAATGCAATTAAATTGCCACAAAAATAAAATTCTAAAGGACAGTTTGGAGCTCAAATTAGTACTGGCTAAAGAATATGTTCCTTCCTTCTTATTTCATACAGATTCTTCCCATTCCTCCATAAGTCATTGATCCCATGATCTGCTGTGATGTCTAATACAGAAAATAACTGAAAATCATTTGCTCCCAAAATAGGGTTTGCAAAGAGACTGCACTTCCATCCTGCCCTATATCCTAAGGCCTCAGAACAGGTTACAAAATTTAAAATTGAGCTCATTTGCGTTATACTGTGAATAGGAAATGTGAACTGCACATGTTCCCATGTGCCTAACTCACACGCTTACCCTTCCCTCTTGTAATGATGGGCGTGATTTAATATCTACTTTCAGTAATCATGCTTAATATTCTGCATGTGATAAGCCTTTGCTTTCAAGGAGTTTTTTTTTTAATATTAGGATATTAAACATGTTTATCAGTCCTCCCCGCTTTAGCCTTCCCACGCATGTGGAAGTGGGGCACAACCAGCTTCAGGATGTGCCAGCAGAAACAAGCCAGCCAGTATAGACCTGTTTTGCTTTGCTTGCTCTCAGGCGATAATTTCTGAATAAGACTTCAGCCATTGTGACTGCTATAGTTATTAATAAACTGCAAAATCCAAAGTAAAATTGCATCTATGCCTGTGTGTTTTATTTATTTTTGTTTGCTGACTTGTTTGGCATAAGCATTTATTATTAAAATAAGAATTTCTATCCCTACTTGAACATATTCCTAACCCAGCTATTGAGAGTGGCAGGTCTGTGTTTTCGGAGCCCCAGATGGGGCTTCTTTTCTCTCTTTCTGTAAGTTAATAGTATCTTGCTGAGATCAACTGGGCATGTTAAATCTGGACAAACCTCACAGCAGTGGTCTCATAACCCAGAGGATACAGGGGAGATGGGCTGTCTGAGATGATGGAGCACGGAGGAATATCATGTCTGTTTTCTCAATTGTTTAGTACTGTAGTTTATAAAGATATTGTTTGGGGTAAATTATGATGAGTTTTCTATCAAAGATCCCTTAGGACTGGGTAGTTAAAGTAGCCTTTAGACAGAGGACAGCTAGTGAAATGGTCCTCTGGGACCATCTTAATCATGAGCACTTTTTAAAAACCTTGAATTTGAAAAAACAACAACAAAAGCTACTATTTGGATCTGAATTACCAGAAATGTTAACTGGACTAAATCAACTGGAGAAAGTAATGCCAGACCAAATCTAAGCTTTCATTCAGAACTGGAGGAGAAGTCAACCACTTTCCGTAGCATGGAGCCAAGTTAGGTCATCATAACCTAAAGATACCTCAAACCAGAAAGTTGCAGTCAGAAGTCCTAATGGACTTTGCTCAGGTTGTAGGAAGAGATGACAATGATGCAACAAACACGGCTCACATTTGCAAGCACAAAGCACTCTGCCTCCGAGACTTGCTTAGAAGGAAGGATCAAAACATGCTGAAGGCACCTGATGTACCACTCAAGGCTGTAAAGAGAAGATCGTGAGTTGGAGGACAGTTATAGCAATTGCCTTCAAAAAGTGGAGATTTCTAAAGAATTAAATTGTTGAAGGACAGTATATCAAATGAATCAATAAAGAATGACTACATCATTTTGGATCAGGGCACCACTGAAGTTCTAGAAAAGGATGAAGCAAAAGTGCTAACCACAAAAATGTATATCTGCTGCCTAGGTATTGCAAGTATAAGAACATAAGAACATAAGAGAGGCCCTCCTGGATCAGGCCACAGCCCATCTAGTCCAGGCCTGCCAAAAGCTCATGGGCATCTCAAGCAGAGACAAGGACAAACCTTGTCCTTGGCATTAGAAGCGTCCTGCTCCCCCCCCCGCCCAGCCTGAAAGATGTACCTAGGCATTCATTCTAGTAGCATCTGTCATCCATAAATTTGTCTAACCCTACCTTGAAGTGATCTAGACTGGTAGCTGTCACCACCTCTTCTGGCAGCACATTCCATAAACCGATGACCCTTTGGGTGAAGAAATACAGATATTCTTTCTACTCAGCTCCTACCTTTGAGCTTTCATTATGACACAGTAATTTAGCTGGACAGCTCCATGTCTTACTTCATCTTCCTTGCACAGACCAGTTCTTTGCTGGACAGCTCCCTGGCCTCACCCACAGAACCTGAACTCTGAGCCACATACTCTGGTGTTCCAGAAGTGCAGTAAGCTGGGGTTGTTTACAAATTCATATCAGAATTCAAATGGCTTTTTCATAACAATTACCTAGCTGGTTGAAAATTGATCCAAGCCTCTGCTGGTCAGGACTTTTCAGATTCCTTTAATTATTCCAAGAATTAATTTGCGTAAATCTGAGAGATTAGCATCCAGGAATCTTACGGAATAAATCTTCAAAAGCAAACTGCATTCACTAATCAATGCATACAGATAACTTAAACTAGAAAGTGAAGGGTTTTTTTTAACGTTTCTTGCTTTGCCTTTTTAACCACTCTTTTCTTTGATTTTTCTTTCTTTCTTTTTAAATCCTGCAAAGCATTATTGGAGAGACAGAATACTTTGCTGATCTGGAAATGTAGCTTCAAGAAGACATTGTTTAAAATCAGGTGAAAATATCTTGTGTCCAAATGATGCAGCTTCCATTTGCCTGATTTCAAATCACTCCCTTTTTCAATGAGTCTCTGAATGCCACAACCCTCAAGGTTTCATAGGAATCCTAGACCTTCTGGAGTTTTTTTTAGGGTTTAGAGGAGACTGCAGAGGTAACAAAAGTTTATTCTGAAAAATACAAAAACCTTAGGGAAATTGATCCCCCCCTCCCCCAAAATGGAAAATGTATCTTATCACTCTAAGGAGGTTATTTGACTCACACAAATGTACAGGCATATCATTCTATCTTTTCTACACCATTTGAGTTTATGATCTCAACAGAGTTAAGAATGTGTATTACTCTTTTAGAGCAATATTAACACTTTTATTATGTTAACAGTGTTTTTCAAGCTAATTTTATCCCATTTCTTGTAATGAAGTAGAAATTCACATACACATGCACATATACAGTACCTCCTTGGTCAGCTTATTTTAACAGAAACCTTTTTATTCACATGGAAGTTTTGCCAATAATGGCTATAATCGTGCCTTGTTCTCCTCTGTGTCAACCCATTTTAACTGCATATTATTTGAATCAACATAGAACATCTTTGCCATTTATTATCATCTTGACCTCATTTGTTAAAGATAACTTTACAAAGTAAATCAATATTTGTATAACATTGCTTACACACCATTCTATGTAAAGTATTTCTAGGATAGGTCTCTTTCGGGAAAGGGGACGTTCCTCTTTTTCCTTGTTCATAGGAAAGTCTTGTGGCAATAATTCTTATCTGAAAGTTTGGAGGAGGCTAATTTTGTAATCCTGCTGTACGAGAAATGTGGTCACTACATTTTTAATCCTTGGCCAGGATGCCTCTGTTACAATTTTCTGGTGTGGAAGTATGTTGTGCATAAGGTGCTTAAAAAACAGATTGGTGCATAAGCATTTGAATACCATGATTACGATGGTGATATGAAGGAGATGATGCCACATGGAGAACATCAGAGAAGGAAGGAAAGAGATTTTGAAGCCAATATCCTACTCTTTGCTACATTCTCTCCCAACTCCTTACATGAACATTTGGCTTCTTATAACACTTTTTCTGCTCCTCTGATGCTCTTGCTTTTAAAGCACCAATTATAGAACACTCCTGTTACAGAGCTGTAGGTGTGTCAAATGAAAAGGTTATGCAGAATCACCTTTCTCGAATATGAGTAAAATCTTGGGAACATTACGCTGATTCCATCTCTGCCTTTTGCCCCTCTGACCTAAAAAAAAAAAAGCATGTCTAAGTTCTTAATACATTATCATGAAGTTTCATTTTAAAATTATTTGTATACCATTGTATGCTGCTCTGATGCCTTTTGGAAATGAAGTGCAGAAATAACATTGATGGACTTCATAGCTTTGGCATGTGTTCTTAATAAAGCTCATACAGATTAGACTAACAAGTCTTTTTGTTCCACATTTCTGGATTCAAAGCATATCTTTTTTGTTTGTTTGTTTGTTTACTATAAAATTAAAAATCCCATTCATATTAATCCACATCCATCCTTGGAGTGTGATTAAACTACCAGTAATGGTGCTGAAGGACGGAGCCACGCGGAGCCATTATGGAGCAATGGGACCAGTTTGATCAGTGGTAGGGATTTGCAACCAAAAAGCCTTGTGACCAACAAATAACAAAATGCACATTGGCAGAGCCTGAACTCAATTTGAGACCTAAAATATCCTTCAGACATTGCCCTGATTGTGGAAACTGAACTTCTCGAAAACCCAGAATGAAAGTTGTTTTGAAAAAATGTCACCTACCCTGAAGGTATCCTTTTCAGCAGGTGTGCTCCCTATGAGTAACCTTCCTCTTTGCCTCATCTTACCAAAGCTCTTAATGCAGAATCCTCCTCCCTGCCATTCTCCCATCCCCCCTTGCTATGTCAAAAGCTCTCTCTGAGTTGATGAATCCATGCACAGTGCTAGGGTATATTCATTTGTCTTCCTTCTCACTTCATTTATCACAATGAGGGCTTGGTTGTGGTGAATCCTGATGGAAAGCCTGCTTATGCTGCTGGCTGCTTGGAATACAGCATTTCAATCAGCTGATTGCTTATGACCGCTACCTTGCTGGATAAGCTGGCTGGACACAGCAGTTCTCCTTTGACATTCTTCCGGGGTGGGGGGGAGGAATGATAGCAATTCTTCTATGCCTTTCCCACTGCAAGTGCTGTAAAACCAGGTTGCATGCCTTGCAAAGATCACTGCTTTGAGTTTATCCCTGTCCCCATCTCTACTCCACCCCTAGTCTTTTTATTTTTTTCATGAACTTGTGCAGACCTAGCAGTTAAGTATGCCAGGAAAACCACAAGACTGGGTAGAAAAGACAGATGTATAAAACTACAGTAAGTAATTGTTATCCCAATACAATGCAGATGTTCTCCTTTACACCCAGCTTCTGAAACAGCCATCAGATCAAAGTGGGAGCCTTCTTCAGAGTGGGTGGATCTTCCAAGTAGGCGGTTTAGAAGAACATTTAAACTCTATGGTGAATCAGGCAACAATTAATAATTTTGTTTTTATTGCTGTAACCCACCCTGAGACCTTCAGGTATAAGAGTAAACAAACAAACAAACAACAAATAAATAAATAATCCCGAACACTTCCCTCCCCCCCCCTAAATGGTTGTTCTTTTAATTTCACATCTGAATTCATTTTCTCAAATGTGCACAAAGGAATTTACTTCTGAGTAGGTTTGTATAGGCTTGTATTGTTGACCTATTCCTAGTCTCAGGTCCTTTCCACAGTTACCAGTATGCTGACCTATGGAGAGGTCCAGAGGCCTTCCTTCTACATGCTAGTGTGGAACAGTGTAGCCCCCTCTCACTCCTAGTAATCTCCATTTACACTATTCTTGTCTACTATTCTTGTTTGGTTCCCAACCAGACTACTGTCAGTATGCTGGACTAGGAAGGGTGTGGGGAAAGCACGCCTCTGTGGTCTAATATGCAATGGGGGGTCCTTTGGGCAATGCACATAGAAGTGCCACTGAGAATGGTGCCAGAAACTGGTGCTTACAAAAAGCCTCAATCACATCTTTGTGTGGATGAAGCTAGTGAAGGAAAACTGCCTTTTGGAATTTGAGATAATTTTCTTATTCTAACATTTATGGTTTGCCTTATAAAAGCATTGCTTTCAGTTTTTCTTTTACAATTCTTCTTTGAAGCTACTTAAGGCAGGGGTAAACAGAGTTCACTTCCATAAGCTCATTCAGGCCCTGGTCACACCTTTAGTTTAAGATGACTTCAGGTCATCTTCTGGTCATGTTACATTATTTTTATTCAATTTGTTTTCCAAGCCGGCGTACCCCCGATAGATCATTACAACTGGAGTCCTCTTTTCCAGAGGACTCAGCCCATTCTGGCATGCCAGACTGTCTTCTCTTCCTTAGTGTGAGCGGGGTTGGGGTGGGCTAAAGGAGGCTGAACTGTGCTGTGGTGAGTGGGGTCCAGTCTTTCCTTTCAGCCAAGGTCTGTGAGAGGGCAGAAACCACAGAGGCACTCCCCCTTCTCTCCTCAATTTATGCATATGATTCCTCTAACTAGCATTTTTCCACAAATGTATTATTATTTTTTAAATTAATCATATGAAGAAGAAGAGTACATAAAAGCGGCAGGGTGTGTGTGGAGGTCAGGGAGCAGGCTTTAAAAAGAACAGCAAACATACACTCTCACCTAGGAATGTGGAAGATTTTTTTTTTACATTCTGAGTCAATTGAAAAAATCAAAAATTCAATTCGATTCAAACTAAGCAAATTCAAATTTGACAAAATTTGATTCAAATTAAGCAAATTCAAATCAAAAATTAAAACAAATAGATTTGAATTTGCACTTACAAATATCGACAAGATGCGTAGATGCCCATATGCATCTTCTCGACATCCGTACACATCCATAATCGTCTGTACACGTGCATATGCATCCCATAGTTATCCTGTACGCAAACTGTTTTTGTCCCATACCAATCTGTACAAATGTGTAAAGATGTGGGAAATGTGTGGATCCTCAAGTAGGCATCATGTACTAACCTGTACACATATGAATGTCCAGATAATTCAAACGAATAGTCCCAAAATTCAAAATTGAATTCGAATGTTTAAATTGAATTTTGGGACATCCTATTCGAATTTGAATGTAGATATTCAGCAATTTCACTCAAATTTCAGATGCCTACGAATATCTGTGCAAATCCCTACTCTCACCTCCCTTGAATGACACAATGGCATCTAATAAGAATGAAGGTAGATTTGATGGAGCAAAAGGCATGGAGACCCAAGAGTTCCATGGAGGAGGCTCAAGTTGATCATAGAGAAAGGTGTGAGCAATGCAGCCCAAAGAGAGGACAGTCTGAGGATGACCTATAATGATCTAGGTGTGAACAGAGCTGGTACAACCTCAGTTCAAATTATGAATAGGATGTCCTGTCTCATATAGGTCTGACCAGGGCCCAAAAGAATCATGGGATTCTTTTTAATTAAATTTTAAAATTAGATTAAATTAAATTTTAAAAGAGTTTTACTTTTCAAATTACCTTGAGGGATCATGCCTGCCATACACTCATTGTATTCTCACCTATGTGGTAGAGGGTGATTGAGAGTTAGAGTATAAGGAGTTTAGAAATATGTATTCCCACGCCTAGAGATAATTAGGTGAGAGGGGTAGGTATTTGGTATTTGTGGTATGGTTTTGTAAACAGAGAAGACGATGCTATATAATTCTACCATGCCTGTCATTTGAGTGGGTTACAACAACAAGGGTAAACAGTCTATGAAATTTGCTGCTAGAAGAGGTGGTAACAACAACCAGCCAAGATGGCTGTAAGAAAGGGCTAGATAAATGTATGGATGAGAGAAGGCTACTAGAATGGATGCCTAAGTACATCTTCTATGCTTGGGGAACAGGAAGGATATCTCTAAGGCCATTTGCTTGGATTTGAGAGCAGGTGAAGGTTTGCCCTTGTCTTCTGCTTGAGATGCCCATAAGCAAACTGTGTGAAACAGGATTCTGGACTCAGATGGGCTGTGGCCTGATCCAGCAGGGCCCCTCTTATGCTCTTAGATAACACCCATAAAATAGGAAAACATAGATAAAATATAACCTTCCCTCCATAGCAGAACAACATTCAGAGGACATGAAACATCAAAGCTTTCATGTTTTTCTGAACTACTATCTATTTTAATTCTCAGGCTATATTTCCTTGGAAGGATCTGAGCTACTTCATCTCTGTTTGCAGCATCATGTTGTGTCTGTTGAGAAGTGTGCTGCCTGTCTGAGGAGTGTGATGGCCCTTGGGTGTAAGGTGCAATTTTGCACTTTTTGAAAGAGTACCTAGACAATAGCAGATGAGAGTCACCCACTGACACAGCAAATAAGGCACTTCTAATGACATGCCGGCCCTCAGGTTCTTCCATGCTTGAATTGGAGACATGGACTCAGTTCATGTCATCTGATCAGCTGTGGAACTTAAGAGGTAAAGCACTGTAAAACATCTCTCTGGCCAAAGGAAGCAGCAGGCTGGGGAAGCCCATCATTTGTTCATAACACCGACTTCTGAATAGTTCCATACATTTTCTTTGTTCAGTACTGAATGCATTTGAACCAAATGGCAAAAGAATGATATGTCCTGCTAAGAATCAGGATGGCAATTTGTATGACTCACTGAATATCTATAGACACAATCTTCTAAGCACATCCAGGGGTGTAGTGTACAAACAGCTTTACCAACTGCCTTAAAAGTAATATTGGATAACAGATCTCTTTGTCATTGCAGCTGGGATCAAGAGAATTTATTGAAGGCACCATGCTGCTTCAGAGTTTTTCTTAGCATATAAAACAAATAGGTTCCACCCAGCAATAGACACTGTAAGTTTATCATCTTGTTGACAGGTAATTTTCTCCATTGAAAACATATCCCAGACTTAAAAGGGGGCATTTTCTGTGGGTGAAATGAACTTGTTTCACCACTAGCTGTAAGGAATGGTATTTGGAGATTTGTTCCGAAAAGGCTCAGACCAATGGAAGTTGATCATTAATTTTATTGATGTATATTGAACCTATTTTCCTGAAGAAACAAGAGTTTTAAGATGATAGATAAGTTATACATCTGTACCAAGTGGATTTGTTATAATAGCCTATTTTAGGTTTTTAAACTATTCTCTTTCAAGAAAGATAGAGAAAAACCAAACATGGTCCTAGGTAGGGATGTGGAATTTGTACGAATACGTATGAATTTGTACAATTGTGGCCAAACTGAATAGGGCCTACATTCGTCCATGAATTGGATTATCCGGTATTCATAGAAGCTTTGGCTGAAGCTTTGGCGGATACCAGATGCCCTAGGGCCTCACCCCCGCAGCCCTCCCACCCCACCCTGCAGTGTCCCATTGCCACATTTACCTGCCACTTCCACTGCTGCACCTTCTTCCTAGGCCTTCTGCTTCTGGGGTCAACCAACCCCAGTACTGGAAGGGCTTTTCCCAAATCGAATGTGGGAAATGGCTTCACGCACACTCCTAGTCCTAGGTATACCATATAGATGCTTAGAGCTCTGGTTCCTAAAGGAGCTTTTCAAAGTCTAACTGTTTAGATAGTTTCTCTGCATAAATGAATACTGCCTTGCTCCCTTTAGCAAAGGTGCATTTAATGCTCATACACTTTGATTTCGGAGATAAAAGTAATTCTTTAGGACAAGTATATCACATTCCTTTCCACTGCTTACAATTTGTTCCTCCTACCCATGAGAAATACTAGCCCAGACATCTAGGGATTAAGGATTGTCATAGTACATATTCATTTCAAGTGGCAAGTTGGAGATGGAGAACAAAGTGGGGTGATTCAATTCAAATTAGGTAATTAGCTCCAAAAGTGCAATACAATACTTTATGTAGGAAATTCAGAAGGAAAGAATCCAAGGTCAATCCTAATATTAAACCAATATTCAACAGGGGACAATTTGTTTCCCTTTTTCGAGGACAGTTATGAACAGAGTCACACTAGACGTTCTGTCAGGCTAGGTGAGATCAGGTGACAATGGAATGTTTTAGGATTTGCCTCTAAACAAATTTAGCACTGTTGCCACACATTTTAGGACTGCTTTGCTTTACCTGATAAGGAATGGAGCCAATCCCAAGAGAAGGGAAAACAGTTGGCAGATCTTAAATACAAAGTTTCTTTATTGAGATTTATTTAAAAGGGACACAAGAAATAAGTTTATTACAAGGCAAGTGTAAAAGATCATAACAAGCAAGTAGCAACATGAAACACTTTCAATTTTGGGAAAATTAGTCAAATGGTAAGTGGCAACTCTACTTGTAACTCTTGGCAAAGAGATAGATGGTAACATGCAAAAACTTAACATGTATTGAGAGAAAAAAAATCCATATTGTGGGGAAGAAAGTTAATATGGCAAAGACACAAGGTTTCTTTGTCAGTAAAAGACTAAGAATTATCTCTAATTCACATCTGGGCAGGCAGGAAACATTTTTAGGTTGTAAATGCCCCCTGCAAGGGCAGATGCACCTGCCCAGATGTTAACCTATTGCAAACTACAAAGCCATTTTGTGAATTGGCCCAGGTACTCAGTTTGGTCACACGCACGCACGCACGCACGCACACACACACACACACACATTGTATGCTTGCAGCTGTTCTAAATCAAAGACGCGAACGTTTAATATTAAGTTGTGATGCAAAAACCCCATCTAACAAAATGACAGGCGGAGTCAAAGATTCTCAATCATCAGTCCTGGGAGGGGAGCTGGGTGCATGATGGTGGTACAAATTCCACTGCTATCATCTTCAATGGGATTCTGACCTGTGTCCCAGTTGCATTTCTGTAAATTATCTCTGACTATGTCTGGTCTTCAATAAATCAGAGGAATCAAAACCAATGGCAGTAGTCAAATTCATGACTATTACATGAAAAAAAATTCTCTCTTCATCAGAATCTAGGAATGAAATGTGTTGGTTTGGGTCTACCCATATTGACCTTATTGCTTTAAGATCTGCAGGGGGAATAGGTTTAAAAGGGATAGGGCCTTCTTTCTGGTAGCTCCCAGACTACAGAATAGTCTCCTCCCTGTATACATTCAGAAAACCGATAAAGGCACATCTGTTTACTCTGGCTTTTGGCTTAGGAAACACCTTCCCTCCCACACACTGTCAGGCACTGCTATTATTTTTAGTGGATCCTTTTTAATTGAGTTCTTAATTTGTGTTTTTATCCTAACCTGCCAACTCACAGGACTCTGAAAGGCTTACAGAAGTCTACAGTGTTTAAAACATGATTGAAATGCAATTGTAGTAAACCATTTAAAACATGAACATTACAACTAATTACGGCATGTAGGCTGCTAAAATGAGTGGCTAGCTGGAAGGCACATTATATGATATGCTGAAAACACTAAGGGAGCAAAATGTAAGGGCCACTGCAGGCAGCTCTTTGAATAATATAGTCTATATTCTTTGCTTTGCTTGGGCTGCTGCAGAGTTATACCCCAGCAGGAAAAGAAAGGAAGGAGATAATCCCATCTGGATAGCTCTTCAGGACACAAATCTCACCCCGGAAGAATTATCATCAACAAATAAAGGATGGTAGTCCCGCAGTTGCCTTGAAAATCTATAAATATCTAGCCATAGTTTCAAAACATCCAAACATATTTTAACTCCAATCAGACATTGATCTGGTTTTGGAAGAAAATGACTATATTAAAAACAAGACGAAAACAAGAATGCTCATTTAAAAAGGGAACATATAATTTGAGCCACATAACTGCCCAAACCATGGCCCTTTCTGCACTTGGCCTTATTCTGGACTATATCTTGGGACAGGAGTCTGTTGTCTCCATGCTAATGCACACTATGGCAGGCCTCACCTGGGGCCTGCTGTAGTTTGCTCCAGTATGTGGACAGCAGGCCCCTATTCTGGGATAAAATCCAGAAAAAGGCCAAATGCAGAAAAGCCCCATGACAGTAAGACCATCTCAGAACTGAACATTTTGATTGCAGCTGAAATAAATTTAAAGAGTTGAAACAGGGTGGAATGGGAGGCCATGATTTTCTGGGAGATATAAGATCTATGAGTGGACAAGGCTATGATTAGGCATGGAGAGGCAAATGCAAAGTTTGCATGAGCTTCACAGTGATGGGAAGGCATGGGTCTAATCCACTGATCCAAATTTAGGGCTGGTAAGTGCAAAAAGGGCCTTAGTCCTTTCCAGATTATATCTCAGAATAAAGCTGTTCTCCTTATGCTAGTGCAGACTATGGTAGGCGTCAGACAACATCTACAGTACAGAAAGGACCTTTGAAACCTTTTGTGACTCAGCTAAATTAATAGATATCTTTAGGAAAGAATATAAGTAGAGCTAACAGAATGCTCTCTAGAGCTGGAATGGAAGAGAGAGAGAAACAATGTCCTCTCTATACAAAATATGACCAGGGGTGTTTTTCTACTGAGCTCCTTTAATCCGGATCTAAAAAGATCTGGATCTAAGGAATGGGTACTTCCTTTAATCTGGACCTAGTAGATCCAGATTAAGGGAAGTACCCAATGTGTTTCCACGGGTGGTCTAGCACCCAATAGCAATGGGTGCTAGCCTGCCTGCTGTGGAAACGCTGGAGCACCCATGTGCAAATCCGGATCTACCCATGAGGGGTCTGCCTGTCACCCCAGGTGTTTTGGGGTACGGGCATGCAATCTCAGATACTCTGGAGAATCTTTGAAGATCCTCTGGAGCAACTTCGTAGAATCTCTGGAGCAATCTGCCGCTAACTTTGAAGATCCTCCGGAGCCTTTGACAGCGGCATCACTCTCGCAAGGGGTTCTCTTAGGAGCCTGTGCTAATCTCCGAAGGCAACTTCAGAGGGACTTCAAAGTTTTGTGTTTGGGGCACCCCCCCATGGGTGCCCCCCAAGCCTCCTCTAGACCCCATTTCCCAATTGGAGTGGAAACAGGCTCCCTATAATCCGGATTTGGTGGCTGAAGATCCCATTGTCGACCCCTTTAATGGGGTCTACAGGAAATCTGGTTTATAGGTCATGAAGGACCCATATGATCCGGATTTCCCTACCTCTGGTGGAAACAAATGTGGCTCTAATGGAGTCTGCAGTGGAAATGGGGTCATCCTGCTCTGAGCCTAATGGATCCTTAATGGGTACTTCAATGGGTACTTAGTGCTTGTGGAAAACCACCCCAGCTCAAGTTAATGGGAAAACCAACTAGAAAGCATTAACCATACCCATTATTTTCAGGACGGAAAAGCCCAATCAACTGACCATTTGAATTAAACAGAAATGGCAGTTGACCGTAACAGTGGAGTATGCTGTGTGATACTCAAAAAGAAGTTTACCAGATACTGAATTAATAAAGATTAGTGAATGAATGAAATTCAAATGCTGCAGAAGTTTAAAATCAAGGCCAGTGATTGTCTTGCAACATAATTTTGCTGTGACTGAGAATTTTGTTCTACAATATAAACCATGGTTATGGGAAACATCATTTATTTGTGAAATGCTGCTGTAATACCTTTGTCCTTAAAACTGTATTGTTCATTAACAACTCTCAGAACCTAAAACATTTCATTTACTTCCTTACGACATGCATTTACTCTCATGTCTAGGGAAAAAGAAAAAAATTCTGGATCATAGATACAAATTTTCACTGAAGAAATGTAAATTCTCAGACTACTAAAATTTACCATTGATTCCCTGAAGATTTGCATTGATCTTTCTGAAACCTCTACTTCATAGCAATGGAACAGGAATAGATTTTTGCCTTTGATCATGATCCTTAGTTATCCTTCACTTTAACTTTCAAGAGTCAAATTTAGTCTATTGCTAGAAAAAGAGGTTCCTCTAGAATGATTATGACCTCATTGAGTTGTCATTATCCACTGGGAAATCAGTACATCGGTCTTCAGCTTTCAATGGTCCTTTCTCACCTGGCTTAACCATAACCAGGTGTGCAGAAGTGTGGGTCAGATCAGTGCCTGCCATTCGCACTGTCAGCACTTCTTCATAGTCACTTTCCTACACCTCTGAAAGCTAGGGGTGTTTTTCCACTGTCACTAGAAGTACCCATTAAGTACCCATTAATGGGTACAAAAATGCCATTACGTACCCATTAATGGGTACTTAATGGGTACTTTTAGTGACAGTGTAAAAACACCCTAGGAATAAATTTTCCTAGCCTTGTGGTCTGTGGGCTTTGGCATGCCTCCCTTGTTCCAGAGCACAGGCCTCAGTCTCTCTGGTCGATCTCATTAAACAGCACTACAGAGATTTGGATTAAGGAGTTCTTAATTCAGATCCTGCTGCATCTAGTGCAGATAGAGCAGGACCAGTGGGGGGTGGGGCCTCTTTGATCCACATCAGCATGCAGATTAGGAGCCCCAGGATCCAGGTTAAGAGGTGCTTTATTCTGGATAAAAGGCAAGTGCAGAAAGCGTTTTTCTCTGTTAGGAAAAAGAAGAAAGCATGAGCACAACTGTGTTCTTATATCTGGTACCAAATATTAAAAATTAGAGATTTTCCACACTTACCTATAGGATAGGATATTCTGGTGCAAACAAGGAAAGGCCCAAACCTGCTCGCACTCTGCATCCTCATTAGATGCAGCATAGCCAGAGGCTTACCGTAGTCACATGAGGGCCTCTCAAACACGTGTTCGATGCCCTGGGATGGAACCGCCTCAGCCCATCCCAAGGCACCCTATATGCATTCTGGGTGTAGAGCTCGAAATCATGCTCTACATCTTTTCCCGGATGTCCCAGGACATCCCACAGCTGTTCAAGAGGGGGGGCACTGGGACACTCCCTTTGGAACAGCTGCGGGCCCTGTCACCACCACCTGCCACCATTCGGTCTCATCCCTTCCCCGGGTACCCACATGCTCTAGGTGATGTGAACGGGTCCCCTAAAGCCCACAGGAACCCCCCACCTGACCCCGGGCACAGGCCTATCCAGGAACATGTGCATACCACTTACCTCTTCGCCACCAGGTTTGAAGTGGCGGGTGGCGGTGTTGTACATCTGTGCATGCCACCAGCTCTGACTGGCCAGTTACCCACTTACGTGCAGAACGGCAGCTGGTGACAAAGAGGTAAGTAACGTGCATGCATGCGCGTCCCTAGGTAGGCCCATGCCTGGGGGATGGGTGCCCATGGGGTGGGTTCCTGTGGTCTCTAGGGGACTCGATTGCATCACCTATGGCATGCAGGAATTGGGGAAGGGACAAGACAGGCCTGCCTGCCACTGGGTCAAACCTGACCCAATGGTGGCAGGCCTGGAAGGGGGGTCCCATCCCCACCCATTCCTTACCTACCTAGGTGTGAATGGGGAATGTGTCCCCACGTGGCCTAGCCTTTGTGCACTATGGCTGTAGTGTGAAAAGGTCTCAGCTCTAGGCAGCCAAAATGACTGACTAGCCTGAAATATTGGTAGTCCTATTTTAACCAGAAGTGCAGGGACCTCTGGAATGGAAGAGGAAGACACGTGTAAGGGTGCAACTCTCCCTGTTCATGTTTAGCAAGGGCAACCCAAATGAGTCTTCCTAGGGCACTGAGGCCATGAAATTTCATTCCTGGAAGTTAGAGCCTTCAAAGTTGCATGGGGCAGTTCAGGGCCTGTGTAAACAGGCTGTCCAAGTGTAGATGGGCTTGTTCTAGGTCACCTGGATGGCTCTAGCAGGAACAGTCCTGTACCTGCAAGTGTAAAAATGGCTGTAGAGTTCAAACTCATAAGACAATTTATGATCCAGTTTAGTGTTATATAAAATGTGTACGTTATCTAATTACTGTGAAACATTTTAATGCTTGTTCCTTAACTACTTTTGCAGCCAAGGTTGGAGGTCTTCTTCTGGGGCACTCTGCCTTTAAAACAAAACTGGTCCCTGATCCATCCCAGTACTGGAATGTGAATTTTGATTATATTTCATAATGAGTTTTGAAAAAGATCTGGAGCCAAATTATAGGTAACAAAAAGCTGGCGAGATAAATGACCCAAACATGAAATTAAATTGGCTTTTGTGCAATTGGTTGCATAGTGAAGCCTCGTTAATACATTTTGCAGAATGAAGGGCCATTTGTCATCTAAATCTTATTCTGTGATGGGGGGGAAAAATCATTCCTTCCTCTTTATTTTGTTCAAAAATTCAGTTTCTCTGGGTTAGATCCTCACTTGCAAAATGTTACTTTACAATCATGTGAGAACATGCTATCGTAGTTTTAATTATGCTTTAAATTTTCCATTGCTTTTGGCTTGAGTTGTGTGTTGCTAAAATAACATATTTTAAAATCACCTACTTCTTTTAAACTGGGCAAATATTATTCTGTATAATATTGCCGTTTCCTAAATTTCATTTTTCTGAAATGAGAACATTTATTATTATTATTATTATTATTATTATTATTATTATTATTATTATTATTATTATTATTATTATTATTATTATTATTATTATTATTATTATTACTATTACTATTACTATTACTATTACTATTATACTTTTGTACTTTTGTAATTGGCCTTCACTGTCTATTTTGACAGAAATTGCTCATAAGCTATCACCACCACCTCTCTCTTGGGGAAATTTCCCCCTTCTCCTTTGTTCTTACTTTCATTTCGTCTGAATCAATGGTGGCAAATTTGCTTTATGACAACTTAGACAAACCTATGATGGATCAGAGAGGGCTCTGAAGTAGGCTGAAGCCCACTAAAGTCAAGAGCACCTGACACGTTTGTTAAAGACCTCATTGACCTCTGACCCTAAGGTTGCTTTAGTATTGATCTTTAAAGTCTCGGGCTCAATTGCAATGGAACAGTATGCTTGGCAGGAAAAGAGAACTTTATAATGGGAATGGATCGATGGAGAATGATTTAGAGCAAGGGAACTTTAAGGCTTGCTGGGGCAAGTTAAGCAGTAATTGAGTTTGTGGACGGGGAGCTTTTTCAGAAGGGTACACTATCTTGCTAAGCTGATTCTGAGATGTCCAAATGGATATTATTTATTTATTTATTATTTATATTTCTATCCTATGCTATACCCAAAGGTCTCAGGGTGAGTAACAACATTTAAAATCAAATATATTAAAACAATAAAAACATGTTATAAACAACAGTGCCTGCAAGTCGGAAGGGAGAGTGTGTCCCCATCTAACTGAAGGCCTGAGCAAAGAGGTGCATCTTCACCGCCCTCCTGAACAAATACAGTGAGGGAGCCTGACACACCTCAAGGGGGAGACTATTCCATAGCCTGGGGCCATCGCTGAGAAGGCCCTCTCCCAGGCTTTCCCATTTTTTTTAAAGGGCAGATAAGGACACCTGAGATCAAAGCAATTTATCTACATGTTCTGCTGATTTTCTATTTCTTAATGATGTCATCTTATCTGCAAGACTACCATATAAGTCTTTAGCTGGAAGAACCTCTGAACATGGACAATTGTTTTAATCGAAGCTTATCATATCTGCAAGAAGGTTTGGGGGTGTTTTCATTTTACTGGCAGATGCCTCTGCTGGAGTGGGCCAGCCTGGCAGCACCATTTATGTCATTAAGACCAGCATCTTTAAATATGGAGGGCATCTTTGCCTTCTGTCCACAGGCTCAGTAAGCTCATACATTTATATAGTGCATTTTGCTTTGATGAGGGCCATTTTCACAGGAAGCTGATGAAAAATTTGATGAAATTGGTCACTAGCACAGTCCAGTGCACACCCCTATATTCAAGCTACAGATGCACAGTTCTGCAAAGCAGTCATGGTGTAAGACAGGGGTGTCCAACCACACTGGAAGAAGAATTGTCTTGGGCCACACATTAAATACACAAACACCAATGATGAGCAAAAACAAACAAACAAACAAAACCTGAGGAGCAAAAAAAAATGTCTGTGCATAATTTCATAACATTTAAGTAAATTTATGATTTTATGTTGGGCCACATTTATAGCCATCCTGGGCCATATGTGACCCATGGGCTGCAGGTTGGTGCAAGAGAATGGTCCGGCTGAATTTTTAGCTTGAATGAATAAATGCTCCCATCAAGACCTTAGTTGTGCACTACAATCAAGAGAAGGCCAGGGCTTTCAACCTAATTTTTTCAAGTGGTCTTAGCAGTTAGGCAGACTTTTTTTTTTTTTTTTTGCTGATCTGCAAGTCAACAGTTAGAGAACAAGTGGTGCAAATTTCCGTGCCTATCAAGTGGCAATGGTTGCAGAGAAGACGTCCCTTTGCCATCACCATTGCATCCTCTAGTAGACATCTGTCTGAACTCTTTTTGAAGGTAAGAGTTCTTGCCTTCATCTCAGAACAGCTGTGACAACTTTACCAAGCATTTTGGGTGAGACCTCTTGAATCCACTTGGAACTGGGAGCCACTACTGATGATTGTATTACAGAAGTCTCAAGCACTTCACCTGGTCATGTTGTTTAGGATCACTTTCAGTTGTCATGGACTGATGCTGTGGCAAGCTGCCACTACATGTCTTCTAAACTTCTATCTCTTTTTATTCTTTGTACACCATTTTGACATTACATTTCAATGGAAAGTGGTATGTAAATATTTTTAAACAAACAAGCAAACAAACAAATGCAAGTGGTGCAGGTTTGTCTAGTTTGGTTTACTGAGTGATTAATACCTCATTGTGGGAGGGGAACTTTCCATTGCCATGTTCCCTGAGTGAACCTCTCTGTACCTGGAAAAATTAAATAATGAATATCAATGACTAATCTCCCATTCTTGGGTAAGATTTTTGAAAAAATGGTTGCAACAAAACATCAAGCGTGCTTGCAAGAAACAACATATCTAGATCATTTTCAATCAGACTTCAAGTCTAGTTATGATACTTCCTTTGTTGCCCTGAAGTATGGCTTTTGATGGGATACTGGCAGGGGGAGTACAATCCTGTTGGTGCTCTTTGACGTTTCAGCACCGTTAACCACAGTATCCTTTTGGACCAACTCTGGAATTTAGGAGTTGGGGCACAATCTTTCAGATTATCTGATCCTGTATCCTTGATAGACTACAATGGTGAAGTTCGTTCATCAATTTTGGAGCCCAGTTGTGGGGTTTGAAAGGGTCAATGCCCTCACCCTATGCTTTTTGCTATCTATATGAAGCTACTAGGAACAGTCAGCAGGAAATCTGGAGTGATGTGACAACAGTATGCTGATGACACTCAGCTTTATATCTCTGTTTCATCTGCATTAGAAGCTGTGGTCCTGGTCCCAGGCCAGTGACTGGAGCTAATGAAGAACTATATGCAATCCAGGTAAGATTAAGCTGCTGCATGTCTCAGGTTCATGATTCAAGCAAGTGGGATGGTGCAAGGTTACTTTCCCGTGAAAATTCTGACTCTCCTTTACTTTTGGGTGGCAACTGTGACCAGGAGGGCCTATTCCCACTTTCGTTCAGTAAGACAGCTAAAACCCTTCCCTCATAGACACTGTGGGGAACACTTCCTCAAGGTGCAGCCACACCACACAGAGCTGTTTATTCATGTATAGGTGTGGAGCAGTTATCAGATACTCTTTTCCTGACTTGATGGGTTTTGTGGATGAGGGGGCATTTATATGCCTTTTAAATTTCACAGCTGCCAAGGCAGATGAAGAACAGAAACTCTTCAGACCTGAAATTTCATATTAGTGAAATAAACTGTGAGCTTAATCAGTGAAATTTCAATAGTTCAGATATGGGTCAACCCCATTTTCTAGGCTTATCTGTATCACTGATTTCATATTATATTATTCTAACAGCTTGTAAAGGTGAGGAGTATATTAAAAGCACAGGTTAGATTTGTCTTCAGGAGCCAATAGGCATAAATGCATTAAGCTAGTTCATCTTTGTCTAATATTTATTAAGCAAAAAAGCCTAGGTGTTATAGCAACTCAGCACAGCTCTTGCTATTAAACCTTTACTCAGAGGTGGGAAACAGCCCGCCAGGTTTGTGTGTGCATGTATCTGGATTATAAAGTGTGGGGATTAGTACAGAGTGATTACAGCATTTCAACTGTATATTAAGTGCTTGAAACAATATCCAGGCAGTCAGTATGCTGTATGTATTATGGTTGAGTGTCATAGCTGACACTTCTAATATCCATTATTCAAAAATTGATTCCATGCCTGACTATCAAGCATCATCCAGCCACAATATAGGACAAGTAATACATGGCAGCACCCCTATCTCAGCTAAGAGCTTTGCAAACATTACTGAGTTCATCCAGCCCAAGTTGAATGTCTCCCTATGAATCAGGTGAGCATCGCTTGATAGAGTCGCACAGATCAGCAACGACAGAAGTAGTGGATTGGGTTTATTTCCCCATCTCTCATTACGGGAATATTTATTCTGAAATTAAGAACCTATGACTTTCCTTCACTTCCTGTGTGTGACTTATGATAACAGTGGGTCAGGAAGGTTCTGAGAATTGAAAGAAACAGATACTGGACCTGGGTTTGGGGTTCCTTTCTTTACATGGCATTCTTGTGACCCTAGGATTTTCTTAGCCACTTTCCTATCTCTACTTTTCACTTCCATTTCCGTCCTCCTTCTTGTGGTTTGCCATGGTCCTTAGTTCTCATCTCATGTATATATCCATCCATTCTTTATTGTTTTTATTTGCATACTGTCTTTCCAAGCAAAATTGCTCAAGGCAGTTTACAACAAACAGAAGAAATAAAAACACAACAGTACATAATGCAAAATAATACATTGTAAAAATCCCTACATTACAAAATAATACATTATAAAATTACACATACCTCAGGGGAGGGCATTGTTTCATTGTTTACTTTGCACTTGGAAAACAAGAATACTAATGTTTGGGTTGGAATTTATATTTTTATAAGAATAAACCCAACAACTGTATATTCCCCACCCCAAAGCTCTCTTTTTCTGTTATTGTCACAATTACTCTTACATTTGGTGAAACTCAAAGGACACTGCAACTTAGAATACTGTGACAATACTTGGCTTTATTTAGCCCATTATTGTGAGTGTTATTGGAACAGCTTCATTCACTCATGTCATGCCTGCCCTAACTACTGGTGAGGGGGAAAGAATCACATTTTATTAAGGTTGATTTGATTAATTAACTAGTAATGTAATAAAAGTGAATCAATGTGGATTAATAATATATTCCCACTTCATTATTCAACAGTGCAGTATTTTTCACTTCTAGATTTCTGTGTGAGCGTCTTTTGAACACCCATAGTGAGTCAGAAACAATCAATAACTTAAAATGTAGGTAGTAGATTGCAGTCCATCTGTTTTATATTAGCAGAGTGAGAAGATGTGCTAAGATTTCAGTAGTGGGACTGGGCAAATCATGAGGACCTGGTATACCAGATAAATAGCTCATCTTTAAGATGTCTTCCTTGTGAAAAATAACATTCTTGCTTATAGGATGAGGATGCCCTCCTAAGGACCTCAAAAGAACTTTAGATGGTATATGTGTTGTTTTTTAGCTATGGAATGCATTCAAAAAATAAATCACATTATTGGAGGTTGGACCTAGGTAGCAGAAAAGGCAAACACGTGGGAGGCTGTTAAGTCTCACTCCCTCTTAAGGGCAGTACAATATTGAACGTAATGTCTGGAAACACCAAAAGACATATATCTTTCTGTCCTATATCTTGTTTGTTGTTTCCCAGCCTTGTGCTTCCAGAGCAAAGGTGGGTGCCTTCTTCACTCATATTTTGTTTTTTCATTATGGATCTGTCCTCTCTTCTATTGCTTTGTGTGTGTGTGTGTGTATGTGTGTGTTTGAGAGAGAGAGAGGGTGCTTCCACACAGGGGCTAAAAAAGCTGGATCTCCGGCACCTGGATTTATTAAAACCGGTTCCCCGGGGAGCCGGTTTTAATAGCTCCGTGTGCACGGCAGATCAGGTTTAGCGGGGTAGATACGGTTCTAAGAGATACGGATCTACCCCGCACCTCCGCCTCCGCACACGCGGCGCTGATCCGGATTGGAGACGGGTGCTGTGTGGACGCACGGGACCCGTCTCCGAACCGGATCAGAGGGCCCTCCCCCGGCCCGCCGTGAATGGCCCGCCGGAGCCAAGCCAGGTGAGCTGGGGGACCTCGGTGCTGTGGCTCGCCCTCGCCCCAGAAGTGGCGAAGCGCTGCTTCTGGAGCCAGGGCGAGCCTCCAAAAAGCCCGCCCTAGCCCACTCTTGTGGGATCGCAGCTCTTCCCCTCCTTACCTGGACGCCGTCACCCCGAAACTGAAAGCAGGCACGCTGGATACAGCACACCTGCGTCCTGCGCGCGCCTGAGTGGTCGGGGCTGTGCTTGGCAGCCCCTGCCCTCAGGAGTGCTCTGCGCAGGCGCGCTGCCAGGACTTGCGTGCCAGCCAATCAGGCAGTGTGCAGGTCGCAGGCGCGCTGCGTCCAGCACGCCTGCTTTCAGTTTTGGGGCGATGGTGTCCAGGTAAGTAGGGGATCCACCACGCTCCCTCAAGGGTGGGCTAGGGCAGGCTTTTTGGAGGCTCGCCCTGGCTCCAGAAGTGGCGATCTGCCACTTCTGGGGCGAGGGCGAGGGCGAGCCTAAAGTTAGGAGCACCCCGGCTTGCCAGGCTTGGCTCCGGGGAGCCAATCATGGTGAGCCAGGGGTGGGTCGTTTCTTAGCACACTTGCGCTGTGCAGCCGCATCCGAAACGGATGCGGTTTCACAGTGCAAGACTACTAAAAATGTGGAGTGCAAGAAACACCCATTAAGCACGAATTAAGCATGGATAGGTGCGGACGCACCTACCAGAAGTGTGCTTAATTGCCCCTTCTAATGCGGATGCGTTGGAACCAAAGCGGTTTTGCCGCTGAAATCCGTATTAGAAATGGACTCGCTGTGCGGACACGCCTCACCGGAAGTGTCCTAAACAGCGGCCCGTGTGCGGAGGCACACTTTCGGATCCGTGCTTAATGGGTGTTAAAGGGCCTGTGTGGAAACACCCAGAGAGAACTAGAACTAGTAGACTGTGGATCTCTACCCCCACAGGCTGAGGACTGTACTAATATTTAAGGTTAACATTGGAGGAGCATCTATGCAAAAGACTCTACCTCCATAGGTCCCAGACAAAGAGTCACAGCCAACTCAGTTTCATTGATAAGGAAAGGAGGAAGTTTGCCCTGAGGCTTTTTGGCAGACACAAGTGCTTGATGCACACTAGCAAATAGTGGACATGAAGTAAAACAATGAAGGTGCATTTTTTGTTTTCCCCTTCTTAAATAGTCTTAAATGCAGCTCTGTCCTGTAACTGGCCAAACCACAAATTTATATGTAGTTTAAGGGTGAGAAGATTAGTATCTAAGCCTATTGAAGGAATCATTGATAAAGGCAATGCAAATTTGTATATTCATTAAGTCCTACAGAATTTGGCAAGGATTATTTCTGAGCCAAAAGGTCCTAAAAAACATTTTGTTGCACTATAAGTGAAGTATTTAAAGCATTATTAATTCAATCATGACATAACTGCTACAAGCTGCATTTTGGGGACTTCTGGGAACAGGATAATGACCAGACAATATGTTTTATAGAAATGTATCATTCAATTTGATTTAGCAATAGATAGTTCTGTCAAATTTTGTATCCAACACATTTCTTATATTTATAACATTATGCAATTATTTACACTGTTTTAACAAAACTATTTTCAAGCATTTTGCCCTAATACATTATTTTCACTAATAATAAAATATTTTTTTACTGTAACACAAAATTCAGAGAAGCATTACATTCTCAGGATCCTTGTATTTTAATTTACACTTTAGTTTGGAAAGTGCAATTTTTTTGGGGAGCCAGCTATATGAATTTCTCCCTCATCTCCAGTTTGACCACACACCAGCAAAATAAAAATGAAATAGACCTCTTTATTCAGTTACTTCAGAAAATCTGAACAAGCTTTTAAATAATGTTGTTTGTTCTCTGATGGGCTATACCCACTAGTTATGGACAGAAACTTATACCGTTCTGCAGTCTGGCTCATACCTGCAATGAAAGGAGCCCATTTGGAATAATTTGGATTAGCTTCTTGGTAAATATATTTAGGAGCAGGCTAGTCATCTAAGAGGTTGGATGCCCTTGGCCAATTTGTCTGAAATGTATCTCTTATTCAGTTCTTCCACTCTCAAGCTCACTTCGTATATAATTCAACTGAATAATGTCCTTGGGTCTGAGATTCCATTTCAGCTTTAAAATAATGTTAAGGTCGTCTAAAAAAAAAATAAAAAAGATAAACTTGAAAGCAACCTGCCCCTTTAAGAAAGGATTGGTCTTAATCTATTTCCAGCGTACAAGAGATCAGCTCTGGATTGCTGGGACACTTCCACTGACACAAATCTACATAATCGTTTTAAAATTCTCACCATTTCTTCCGATTATTCTCTTTCTGTCACTTTAGGAAGCTCTAAAACTGATTTTCTCTCCATAATCTTCCAGTATTGCTTAGCACCCAAATCTCTAATATTTTAAGAAGATTATTTCATTTATAATTGATTGAGTGTATTTGCCAGATTGCGACTTCAAAGATGTTGTGCTTTAAAAAGAAGGGACCTCAGGTAGGCACAGCATTACGCTGTCAAGCCACACCACTCTGTCACTACATCCCATCTTGGTTTTGCATCTCCCCTTACCACACACTTCTCTTTGCATTTATTTACATTGTCAGTGTGCTGAACGGCTATAAAAAAAAAAAAAAACTTTCCAAGGATGAAAAGCAAGCAGCGATGACTCAAAATAGTAAATCAGGCTAAGAATCCAAGTTATTTTAATTGTCACCTACTGGCAAAGCAAAACCCCTTTGGCTCCTTTGCTAGCATGAATTTTTCACAGTACAGTGTTTCTCGTTCAGTATGAAGGCTCTTCTTAACAATGATTAGAATTAAAGACTCTTCTAGTAAGACATCTGACAACTTCAGTACTTAATGGAAGTTGTGAAACCTTGAACAAAGTATTTTTGGTCGACAGAGATGTGGCCTGCAAGAAAAATGTAATATGAAGTGTTCCCATTCCATCTTTCTCTCCTCTTGTAGTTTTCCTTTGTTTGTTTCTCCTCTTAAAGTCAACAGTCTATGACTACTGAAAAAATATTCACTCCTCAAAGGAATACTTTGTTTGTCTTAATTTCCCTGTGCCTAGGATGCTTCTCTATTTGCTCCATGACCCTCATTACAAAGAAGAAAAGAGTTGGCTTTTATACTCTGCTTTTCTTACTCATTTAAGGGGATTCAAATAGGCTGACAAACCTTCTGCTTTTCTCCCCTCAACAGACACCCTGTGAGATAGTTGGGTCTGTGAGAGCTCAGAAAGAAAGCTGTGACTAGCCCAAGGTCACCTAGCTGGCTTTATAGAGGAGGGCAGAATCAAACCCCATGACTGTGAGATATGAGTCCAGCACTTTAAACACAGGACCAAATTGACCCACATTATGAGAACGTGTTGTGTTTTGCACTTATATTTCACTGTCTTTCTTTAGTCTCTTCTTTATATTGGTTAGTTTGAGAGTCCATTTCCATATGGCATGTATTATTGAGTGATCCAGTCCAAGATTGGTAGGGCAGCCAGTGGCCTGAGCTAAGATCTATTTGCCTTCCATGTGGCACATCCCCGACAAACCTCAATGGTCTCTGAAGGTGCCAGCTGGGACTGTTTTAGCTGGGTGCCCATAAGTGGTACAGTTGCTGGGAATCCAAAAAAAAAAAAAAAATGGTGCAACTTTCTTCACACCCAATAGGCCAACTCATCTGTTTAGTGCTGAATGCACACAAGTGGCTGATCCAGTCCATCAAGGAATGCTTCAGGGATCACTTTCAAGCAGTCTCCTATTGTAGTGGTCTGTGGCACCATTTTTGGATTGTTGGTCATTCCAATGCACTCTACCAGAGCTATGGCCTTCCTGTAGATCAGTCTGTAATGCTCAGTACAGATGCAGCCAGAGATTCCAGATAGCCTTAGACCGTCAAGAAAACACCTAAGGCTGAATAGAGATTTCAGTTCTGGTTCTAGTTCACCTTCATAGTCCCTGAAGTCTCAAACCATACTTAATGACACCCCAAATAGTGAAGGGAAATGGTGGCTTTAAACCCTCACCCCTACCCCTATTTCTCCACATCATCCCAGCAGAGGCAGTTAGATTGGCTTGATGAAAAGGCAAAGGTTCATGCCTTTTATTTGGCCTGAAATACAGTTTCTATATTGATCAATCCAGCACTATGCTGGCATGGGTTGTGCCGATCGCAGACTATGGCCCTTTCCGCACTGGGCCTTAATTGGGATTATATCTCAGGATAGGGACCAGCCATCTTCATGCTAGTCCTATCTATGGTAGGCCATACCAGGGCCTACCATAGTCTACACCGGCATGCAGATGGTCTGTCCCCATCCTGAGATATAATCTGAAATAAGGCCTAGTGCGGAAAGGGCCTATGTCAGCAGAGTGAATAACAAAGGGTTTTTTTTAAAGAGAGCGAGGGAGCTCTTTCACGTTCTTAAATTTGGTCATTTTTAAAAATATTACCTGGCAGAGACCCAAAATATCATTAGGCCTCTCTACCCACCATGCCTCTGAACTACTGAGTTCTGACTTTTCTTATGTCTGGAGTCTCCTGGGGTTATTTTCAGTCCTCTGGAAAACTAATCCGTGCAGAACATCATGAGGGGTTCTCTTCAGCAGTGAGGTTTCTGGAGCTCCAGAGCCACAGCAGGGCACAAGATACTCATCCGCCATGCCTCATGTCCCAGTGGTGACTCCCAGTCACCTCCAATTCTCCATGCCAGATCTTGTCTGGTTTAGTCTATATATGGATGAAGATACTGTTTGTATAGCTAGTTGCTTTCCTAGCTGCTTGGTTCCTATTAAACTATGATTTTCTGCTCTGGGATCCCAAGATGACATGGATACTAGCAAGGTAACGGAAGACTCCTAACTGTGAAAACTGACATGCAGCATTGGATTATTTGTCACATTATAACCATGGACTCATTTGTCATGTATCAGTTTTGCTCTTATGTAGTCAACATAATGTGATTTAGCATCTGAAGTGCTGCTGACTTATATTGATAGGCTGAGTTTCACTTCCAAAGTATTGTTGACCTAGACTGCTTGACTGGGCATCTTCTCTGTGGCATCACTAATTTGCATTGGTAGAAAGGTTACTTACCTTAGGTGGAAAGTATTTGCACAACACAATTTTGCACTATGCAATCCAGTCACAACACTCAACAATGGATAACAGTATTTGAACATGTAAACTTGCATTTTGGAAAATAATAGTTAACAGCCCAATATTCTATACATAATAAAGCCTATGTAAACCTTAAGTTCAACTGTGATATCAGTATTTGTATCCAAGATGGTGTATCCTAGAAGCTTAAAGGATGGTGGCTTCTGGATTATATCCCAGTCTTCTTGAGATCATTAAATTTGATTTCTCCGTCTCATAGATCTGTTAACACTTGATCATACAATGAATAATTTTCAATACCACACATGAGGAATTACAAAGTTTTGGGACAACATAGTGCTAAGACTGAAATAAAACACAAGATACATACATTTTATTACATGTAACAGTCCAGACAATTTTTGCCAGCTGGATCCCAGAAAATGAATTAAACATTGAGGGTGATGGAGATCATACCTCTTATTTCTTTGAAGTGCAAAATGTTGCCTGCTATAAGAGGGTGACTAATACTCTCAGAGGCCATGAGCAATTTATACTTACTAGAAGCCATACCAAGAGATCATCTGAGCTTTTTACTTCTAGTCCCTCTTTCTCTCTCCCCCCCCAATGTAGTAGTTAGAGTAAACTCAGTGGAGCCACCCATAGTTCTACCAGGAAGTAACCTTTCAGTTATGAAACTAGCAGGTGCAGTAATTCAACTGTACTTAAAAAAAATCAAATATGGTGTTCTTTAAGCCTTCCTTCTTAATTCCAGGCACATTGGATCAAGATGTAGATATGCAGGGGAAACACTATTTGGAAGTGTTCACAACACTCAGTCGTTCTTTTGTTTTTAAGGTCTGAGCTCCAACCAATGGCTCAGTTCACTTAACACTGCATCCAGACATTAGTTACTTATTCCACTGTGTTTGGATATTCTAGAATAAAGCATGGATATTCCAGAATATCCATTCTATATTTATCTCAGAAAATCCAAATATAGCAGAAAAAATAACCAGCAGCTGGATGCAGCCTCTGTTTATCAAATTAGATTCTGCTGAAAGTCAACCAGGAGACCTCCCATTCAATACTTTAGTCACTAGTTAAAGATCTGCTTTTTTACTCTTACCTTTCCTGTATGAATTTTCTGTTGCTTCTTCCTGCTGTTCTTAACATTGTTTTAAGCTTGTTTTTTGCACTGTCAAACCAAGAAATTAGTCATGAGAGGCAATATAGAAATGTTTTAAATAAATTAATAAGCCAAAATTTATGTTCAACAGTTAAACGGGTTTTCATCAGAAAGCATGTTCTCCAAAGCAGAACACACAGCTTACAAACAGAGACAACACTTGTATGCTAATTGAAATGTAGGTAACAAATACAATTCCTGGAGCTTAAAATCCCGATTGGCATAGCACACAATACTGTGACCAAGTTACCTGTCTTATCTGGATAATCTTTAATTATCAAGGGCCTATGTTGTCCCTTTTTATGGTTTTTATTTTTTTCAAAATGGTACGCATTATTGGGATTCATCTTCTTTTTTTGTTCACTACTTTATAGAATGGTTAACAGCAGCCAGCCTGCATACCTTTAGGAAAGGACTGGATAAATTCATGGAGGACAGGTGTATTAATGACTTCTGGAATGGATGCCTAGGTACTCCCTCCAGGTTGGAGTGACAGGCCTTTTTCAGGAATTCCAGAGTGGGTGAAAGTTTTGCCTTTGTCTTCTGCTTTAGATGCCCAGAAGCAATTGGTGGGCTGCTGTGTGAGACAGGATGCTAGACTAGATGGGTTGTGTCCTGATCCAGCAGGGCTCTTCTTATGTTCTTATTTTCTTATGCAATAGTCCAAGAGAAAGGACACTGGAAATTTGATTTCTGCTTTCCGTCTAAAATGACTAGGATTCTGATCACATTCCTCGTAGCTCCAATAGAAAAAGAGCTTTTGTTTTTGCTTGCTGTGATTTCTTAATCAGTGTTTCAGATTGCTTGTTCTGTCTTGATCAACTGCAAGATTCCTTTAATCCCAATCTTAGAGACATAGGAATATGTAAATTACAGTTTTATGTGCCATCACTTTTCAAGCAGAATTGTGACACCAATCACTTTAAGGCCATATCATTACGAACTGGTGGATTAATTACATAGATATATGGGCTGAACATGTGCTGATTTGTGTTCCCTCTGATGCGTGCAACTGTGCTCATAGCTGGTTAAGTTAGAAGCTCATTTTTAGCTTTGTTCTTTTTCTGACAATTGTTTCTTCAGTGTAGTGTTATACTAATCCAATATTGATCCTATTGCTGTTAGAAGTATCTGAAGGTACAAGCAGAAAGATACAGATTTTTGTCTTAAAATCCATATCAAGGAATAGTTTGACTGACATTATTATCTGTACTCAAAAGCAGAGTATCTTAGCTATGGACCTTCAGCAAAAAATATTTGCATTGCCTATTTTTCTAAAGGTAGTAGTTGTTACTATGACTAAGAATAAGAGCCATGGTACATCACCTCAAGGAGGGGAATAATTATTTTGTCAGCCACACCTTCTCTCACAGTAAAATAAGCAACGCTTGAAGGAGACATGGAAACAGCCTTTTTTCAAATCCAATTCAGGGATTTGGAATCCCCACTAAACGCTTAATTAATTTTTGATTAGCCTGAGAACCCATTAAACAGACTGATTCTTCTAGCTTTATAAGAAATGGCAGCATGCTGCTTTAATTAAATTAATTCTAAAAGATGTTCATTTTCAAATCCTTATGGTTGGTTATTTGAGAAAAATCATTTCATTTCAGTTCCTCTAAGAGGTTTACCACGTTCTTTTCTTGCAATGCACTTCAAATATCTTTCTTTTCTACTTCATACTATTTGGGATACTGTCTCCATTATCTTGTTCGTAGCGAGATAATTCAAAGTTTCATGGGGGAAGATGAGATCTGACATATCTCTGCTGATCTCTGGCAGCAACCTCATCTTTTAAAAGGTGTGTTGAGCATGTTTTCCTGATTACAATATCAGTACGCATCACTAAATTTGACTTCTGAGCTTGGCAGTCCAGAATTTCTCCAACACCGGGGTGTAGTCCCAGACTCAGATTACCAAAGCTCTGGTATTGCACACTGATACTAAGGCCTTACATAAGGAGAGCTACCAAGATGGTGAACGGTCTGCAAACCATGTCCTATGAGGAACGGCTTAAGGAACTAGGAATGTTTAGTCTACCAAAAAGAAGACTGAGAGGAGACATGATAGCTGTCTACAAATACCTCAAGGGTTGTCACAAGGCAGAGGGATCAGCCCTGTTCTCACTCTCTCAAGGAAGGACTAGAAACAATGGGGTGAAACTGCAGGGGAAAAGATTTAGTTTAGATGTTAGGAAAAAATTTCTAACAGTAAGAGTGATCAACCAGTGGAACAGGCTGCCACGGGAGGTGGTTGGTTCCCCTTCGATGGAGGTCTTCAAGCAGAGACTGGACGGCCATCTGTCTGAGATGGTTTAGGAGATCCTGCCTTGAGCAGGGGGTTGGACTCGATGACCCAGGAGGTCCCCTCCAACTCTACCATTCTATGATTCTATGATTCTATGAACATAAGAGGAGCCCTGCTCAGTCAGGACACAGCCCATCTAGTCCAGAATCCTGTCCCACACAGTGGCCCACCAATTTCTTATCGGCATCTCAGGCAGAAGACAAGGGCAAAACTCCCACCTGCTCTCAAATCCCAGCAAATGGCCTTTAGAAGCATCCTGCCTTTCTCCCTCTCCTGGAGGATATACCTAGGCCTCCATTCTAGTAGCCATTGATACACCTGTCATCCATGAATTTGTTTAACCCTTTCTTAAAGCTATATAGGCTGGTTGTTTTTGCTACCTTTTCTGGCAGTAAATTCCATAGACTAATTGCCCTCTAGGTGAAGAAATACTTCCCCTTGTCTGCTTCCCTTTGTCAGCCTCATAGAGTGCCCCCCATCATGAAACTTGAGCATGCTTTTTTACTCCTACCTTTCCTGTATGAATTTTCTGTTGCTTCTTCCTGCTGTTCTTAACATTGTTTTAAGCTTGTTTTTTGCACTGTCAAACCAAGAAATTAGTCATGAGAGGCAATATAGAAATGTTTTAAGGAATTTAATGCCACCCTGGACATGGGACTTTGGTTGCCAAATGGCAGATCAAAGTCATTGTCAGCATGTGTTCACCACCAATCAAGGCCCCAGTGAACTTCATAGTGCTCTGAGAATCCATGTCCTGTGAAAATCCATGTGCTGTGAACAGAAGATCACAGAGGTGGCTGGAAGTGATCTTACCTCCACATTTTATGATTGGGGGTTGCTGTGATGTTACCATTCTTAGATATAGATGTAACTATAGTGTTTAAATAATAGAAATTAACACAAATTATATCTTATGCAATGTTTGTTCAGATGCTATCATTCGTACCCCTCCCCCTTCCCCAGAATGGTAAGAACTGGAATGACAGATATAAAGAAAAACCAGAAGTACGTTGCAGTAGAAGAAAGAATTGGAGTGGAGTCGTGACTTTGAACCTTTGGAACTGTATTTTGATTGGCTGCCCAGCCTGTTATGTTCACAAATTTGGAATAATCCTCCAGTGGAAGTATACCAGTGCCAACTTTTGGTGCCTAGTTAGAGCATACCTCTTCACCCAGGCCTTTGATTCCTAATTCCTCTGGATGTAGTCCTTCCAGGGTGATAGGTAGGTAGGTAGGATGAGTTATATTTTTAAATATATTTCATTATATGTTGTGACCTGCCCTGTGACTTCCTGCTTAAGAGCAGGATACAAATGTATAGGTTTGTTTGTTTATCTCATCTTATACCCAAAGGTCTCAGGACAGGTCACAATAAATAATGAATCACTTTTGGATCAGAGACATACAACAAAAGCAAGAGAGGAGGAGCATGGAGCTCTGTGTATCTACTTGTGTGTGAGAGAAAGAAAGTGCAATGTGCTGTTAGGAAGCCATGCCTTTCTCTCTATGTTTGAGTCTGCCCTCAAACCCTATTCACACACTAACACCAACAGAAATAGGAGAATTCTGTAATTAACTTGTCTATTCAGCTTCCCACTGGACAATGAAAATCTCATCTGTGTAATTATATCCTATTCTGTTCCATTGCCACATTGAGGTGTGTCAGTCTTTGGAATTTATATACAGTATTCAGTAGAAGAGGAAACAGAAAAGGGTGGGGAAAGGGGGGGAAAGGGAGAGTATTTGAGAGGAAGGACGGGTTGCCTTGAAGCTTCAAAAGAGCTACACTAGGAAGCAACATTTTGTGGCAATTTTTATTTTTGTTTCTTTCAGTTTATTGTCAGTTAACATTAAAATGTTTTGAATTATCTTTCTTAATGTTATTGTTTCCATGCCCTTTTTAAAGCTTACAAATGTGTAGTCTTTTTTCTAGAATTTGGATATGCAGTTTGGATAATGGAGACAGTAAGTAGCCTTCCAGCCAGCAAACAACATTATTGTATTACTGCAGCATCTTATTATGGACATATTTAGCAAGGCACATAATTGTAAACAATAATAACCTCCACCAACCTCAGGCTGAACTTTCTTTCTTTCTTTCTTTCTTTCTTTCTTTCTTTCTTTCTTTCTTTCTTTCTTCCTTTCTTCCTTTCTTCCTTTCCTTTCCTTTCCTTTCCTTTCCTTTCCTTTCCTTTCCTTTTTGTATTGTCTTAAAATTCTTTGGGGGACTGTGTAAGTGAACCTTTGGTTAAATTAGCAATATATTTGTCTATAAAGGATTCACTTTCTGCTGCTATTAATATGCCTTGTGGACCACTTTGCTTCAGAGCTGGGCTGAAGCTATCCTCTCAGGAGGTCAATTAATTCTAGCTCCCAAGGCCATATTAAAAGATGAGGGGAGGGTTCATCATGAGAGTTCTGCTTAGGCTTAAATCATCTTGAGGCTAGTGGAAAGCTATTGGGGTGAGGAAATGTGACATGAGGTTAGGGGAGGAGGAGAATTTTAAAAGTTGAGCAGGATGGCTAATTCTAGCCCTCAGAATTTCAGCTGACTCAAACTTTTGAAGGTTGGGTGTATGATCTGACATTCTTTGAGGGACCTGGATTGAGTGTTGCTCATGTTCAGGCATTATTTTGGAACAACACATACTTGACAATAGTTTGCAGCAGCCTGTGAATTGGTAATACAAGGAGGGCATGGAGTGTGACCTTGACTAAAAACCTTGCTTTCATCTCCTTGCACTGTGCTTTGATCTGCAGTGGATCAAAGCATGATTTGGAGAAAAGAACGTGGGCCCTTGAATCAGACCTTCAGTCTCTGACTGTTTCTACACTGGCTCACACTAGGCAGCCTGATCCATGGTGCATCAGGCTACCAACTTCTGAAGTTGCTAGTTTGGGATTTTTTGAATGGGTGCCCAGAGGCAGCACGTGTCCACTACCATTTCTGGATGCCCAGACAAAATGGTGTCAGCTTGGTATATTGGCTCATGGCCACAAGCTGTCTGCACACAGGCTATTCTCTGGTATTCTGCCTTAGAATCCCTGTGGACTGCTTAGAAGCAGTCCACAGTTGGAGTGGGAAACAGCACCATTTTGGCACCATACAGTATCTCACATCTCACTCCATGGCCTCATCCTCTTTAGACATATTGTCCTGACAAGATGTTCATAATTATGAATGCAAAAAGAATGTCATATGGCACTCTACTGCTGTCATTATTTGTGGAAAAAAAGAACCACATTCTTCTTAATAGTGCCCATGCACTTGGTGCACCTGTTTACTTCACTGAGCATCTATGAGAACTGCCTTTACTGCACAACTGTTCAGCACACCATATTCTAGATGTATTGGATCCATTGGTGGACTGAAGCAACATGGCTGTCTGAATCTGTCTCGAGTTGATAAGCAGTTGACCCACTATATGACTTCACCAAGTGGAGCATTTGCTGAATCTATTCCTAAGTCTGATTGATGCTGTGTACCTCATGTGAAGACTGTCGGAAGTTCCAGGTCATCTAACAGATCAGCCTATTATTCTGTTTAAAAGTTTCTTAACTAGATTTTGGGAAAATATTTAAGTAAGGAAGAGTGTTATGTATGCCCCATGACAGAAAGAACTGTACCATGTCTGTTGACAAAATTTGGGCCTACGTTCAAACTTCTAGGCGTGGGCCCTTATGCACTCACTGATGACATGGGAAATGGTCTCCTTCTGGGTCTTTTCATTTGTACCCTTGTGTGGATCAAAGAGGTCTCCCCTTTCTGTGGAACACTTCATCCACCAGAATCAAGCGCCAGAGTGAGATAAGGGACCAAAAATGGTGCTGTTTCCCAGTCCTACTGTGGACTTCTTTTAATAGGTCCAGAAAAGGACTAGAGTCCATAATCTACACAATCATAGGTGTTATCCCACTGGAGTTAAATGTGAACAGGTCCTATAGGTTGAAATGGAGTCAGCTGTAACAGAGATAATCAGCAAAATCTACAGAAGTCTCTTGCTTCTAGTTCCTGGTAAGTGATAACATGAAGCCATCACTTTGTTGAAGCAAGATCCACATGACAGAGATAGTGCCTTGCGGCATGGTGAGAGGAGTACTAAAGTCATAGTATTCTTCTGAAAGCCGCTGTGTGTTGTTTACACGACTGCAAGCCATTCCTGACTGTGATGTTTCTGGTTGGGATAGCTACTGTAAACAGGAAATACCCCAATTGCTTCTGAGTTGCCTTTGTAAGAGTGTGCAGATGCAGCCAAGATCTCACAATGACCGTGGTTTTTACACAGTTGTAAATATCTCTCTCACACACACAAGGTGAGAAATTGTGTCTGTGTATATATAAAAGGGAAAAACAAAGGGAAGAAAACTTCTACAACATCTTAATTCTAGGCAGACTTGAAGATACTCAGTAAGTGTGTAGAAGTTGCTGCTTCTGAAGAATGTGAGCAGTAGAGCTGAGGAAAAGGATACCTCGTAAACTGCTCTAAGAACCTTTATATGTC
Source organism: Aspidoscelis marmoratus (assembly GCA_014337955.1). Lineage (NCBI taxonomy): Eukaryota > Metazoa > Chordata > Lepidosauria > Squamata > Teiidae > Aspidoscelis > Aspidoscelis marmoratus. The sequence continues at coordinate 54,798,169 of MTQE01001134.1, read as the reverse complement.
TTGAGGGCAGCATAAAAATGCTAAATAAATGCTGAAGCAGAGGGTGTTGAAGAGCATTCACACCTGTGGCAGCAGGTATCCCAGGAGGCCCTAAGGGCACAGCGGCCAAATGCCCAAGGCATCTCCCGCTGTAAGAAGCTCTTAGAAGAGTAATGGAGGGTCTACAAGTTCCTTCCTAAGCACTCTTGCTCAGATCATAGAAAACAACTCTGAGAATACCTGTCATCCTTCCTGCCACCATATGTGTATATAGGAGTGTCGAGATCAACCTGTGCACCTTGCTGTGCACATATGAAGGGCCAACAAAGGTCAGTTTCTATGGCCTTTTCTGACACATGGAGGTGCCTTCATCTTCAGAGCTGACGCCTCAGCTTCAGAAACAGTAAGGGATCGGGTGCAGGTTGTGTGGTTGCCCTATGTCCTACTCTAGAGACAAGAGCAAGTATGCCTACCAGTGTGCCCTATGCTACTGAGATATGGATGGAGAATTGAATTTTGGGCCTTTTTGCACTTAAAACTGCTCCACAGCTATATTAGCCACACCTGGGATGCAACTAGTGCAGCCCGGCATGCACCCTTAACACCTTTTTGGGGCAAAAGATGGCTGGGGCTGGGTTGCACCCATATCACTTTAGTATAGAAGCAAGTGCATTTACTTGGCACTTAATGTAGTACAGGTAAGTTTCAGATGGATTGAGCATTTGAAATGATAATGCCCAATCCATTCTGGATCTTCAGCTCCCAAGGGCCCCTTTCCCGCTGGGACTTTATTGCGTGTTGAAAACATTTTGAAAATTGTTTGTAAATAGGGGGAAATGAATTTAAAAACTTGTTTAAAGGACTCTTGCTTCCATTTTTCTTTTTAACATGCTTTATTTTCCCTTTGGGAATTCTACATTTACAGTATCCCTTTTGCCCGCCATTACCTTGCCCACTCACCTGCCTGCCTGCCTGACCGAACGACTGCCCTTTTGGGCTTTGCCGCCACCTCGCGGTGCTGCCACTGCCTTGCTCGCCCAGCTGCTTGCTCGCCGGGCTTCCTACTATTTTGGCCTCCGCCTCAACCACCCACCATTTCAGCTGCTGCCACCCCCACCACCCCCACTGCCCGCCTGCTGCCATTGCCTTGACTGCTTGCCATTTTGGCCACCACTGGCCTTTTGGGCTGCGAGGTGCCACAGCTGCTGCCGAGCAGCCATGGTGCTCCTGAGGCATGGGGAGCTGTAGTCTGCTTTTTAGAAGCGAAATTAACAATTAAAATGGGAACGCGCATAATGCGTGTTCACTTCCACTTTTGTTAATACCATTTTAAACAACCCAAGTGGGATCACTGCTAAGGATGATTTCCCAGGGAAATGAAGATGTAAATGTTTCCTATGATTAGTATGACATGGTCCTTACATTTTGCCTGCCTATACACATGTGTTCACACATCTTTATACTCGGATACAAATACAAATAACTATATTAATAAGTAGTTACTATTTTGCACAAATACCCTCCAGAATCACAGCCACTTTACAGATCTTTTCCATGCCTCACAATGAACTTTCCTCATATACAACACTCAGAGGTTCAACCTATCTTCACAGTGTTTATCCCATTAAGAAGCCTTTGCCAGAAACTAACACCTTTGCCCTAAATACTTGTGCCAATTCTCTCTCTGAGCCCAGAGACAGAAGAAAGCCCAACAGGAATGAATAGTAGGTTTGTTTCAGGATAGAGCTGGATTAAGGATTAGGTTGGCTACACAGACTTCATATAAAGACATCCACTGCTGGACTATTATCAGAGAGAATACCCTAGATGGAAAATCAGGCCTCTTAAACTTAAGGGATGCTTCCAAAATTCTTCGTGACATTTTGAAGTTTCATGTTATCAGGCCTTATTTACAAATGGGGCTTATTTATTATGTATGCAGTTTTATGCAGATATCAGCTCTTCTTGTTTTTACCAATAAGCATGTGATGCTGATAAAATATTGCAAAATGTCTGTGTATTAGCAGTCATTCCTGTGCCCAAAAGAGAAATAGTATCAGTAACTTGCATGGTGGACTTCATGGATAGCAGGGAAAGGATGCAGCTCCATTTGGAACTATTTATTTATTTATTTATTTATTTATTTATTTATTTATTTATT
>MTQE01001134.1:54779094-54795754 GCA_014337955.1 Aspidoscelis marmoratus | reverse complement strand
TTGTTTGTTTGTTTGTTTGTTTGTTTGTTTGTTTGTTTGTTTGTTTAATTATTTATTTGCTTGCTTGCTTGCTTGCTTGCTTGCTTGCATTTGTATTCCACCCTTCACCCAGAGGTCTCAGTGTTGGTCAGAGTAGTCAATAAAAACAAACACTAAAACATATTTAAAATATAACCCATCCAACCTTCCTCTTTGGCATTTGGTAGTTGCATTTTGATCTGTGACTGGTCAAAATCTGTTCCGGAGCACAGCATGGTCTGGAACAGCCCTCACCCTGGCCCTGAAGTTTGCAATAGCTTTTGAAATGGCCTCCAAGGGCTCTGAAAGACTATGATTGAAACTTCCTTGGAAAACATGTTTGAATTTGAACCAAATAAAAGGGTGTTCAGTTTGGTTCAAACCAAACATCCAATTCATGTTTGAGGACAACTTTGAAGAAGGTCCAATAATGCCAGAAAATATTCCCACTTCAGTTTGGTGATTATGCCTTTGAGTGAATCTATCATCCTAGTAGGCACTACATTCCTAATAATTTGCACTATACTACTATAATTTTGTTGCTGTTATTTAAAACGCACATTTAGGGCTAGGAGAATAAGTTACAAGTTATGCTGTCTGAGGCAGAGCAGCATTCATAGCATACAGTATATGGGAGGAAGGGCTGCAAAAGTCTATTTGCTAAGAGCCCAGAGCCTCTGACAAAGTGGTGAAAGAATGGATTGCCCGCACTCAGCCTGGAATATTTTAACAAAGAAAGTGCTTGCCTCTCTCTCCATATCTTTCCTTCAGAAATGTCTGACTCTAATCTGTCAGTGGGATTTATTTATTTTTTTACAGTACTTGGTAATGTTAATATTTATCCTGTCTTGCAGGTGGACTGACGCTGCAGGGGGACATGTTTTCCTCCCCCTTTATTTTAGCACCATCTCTTGGCTGCTTGGAAGGGTTTGGACAAGAACTGGCAACAACAGTGGAGAATCTGAAGGTGAACAAGACAAAGATCTTGAAGATGCTTTTGACTTCACTCAGCAAAGGAAGACTGATGTCTGAGATAACTACAGTACTGATGTAGATGAGCCTCAGTCCTTCAGGAAGGTGTAACAAGCCACTTGCCTACAGATATATGGTGACCAGAACCTGATGTTGTATCCAGGACCTGGCCACAGTAATCCATGCTCTGGTAACCTCTAGATTGGACTATTGCAACACGCTCTACATGGGGCTGCCCTTGAAGAGTGTCCGGAAGTTGCAGTTAGTGCAAAATGCAGTGGCCAGAGTGCTGACTGGAACAGCTAGCAGGACACATATTATGCAAGTTTTAAAAGAATTGCACTGGATGCCAATTGCCCCTTGCCAATTCAAGGTGTCAGTTCTGACCTATAAGGCCCTAAATGACTTGGGCCCCACATATCTAAAGGAATGCCTTCTCCCATACCATCCTGCCCGTGCCTTAAGATCCCAAGGAGTATATTACACAACAGAACAGACCACACTGACCCATTAAAAGTTGTAGCTAAGCAATAGTAGAAAGTCCATGAACCATGGTTTAATAGATAACTTTTGTGAATGTTAAAAACTGCATTCCTCTCACAAAGCAAACCTCAGTCAGTGCTTTTTATACATAGATAGCCATAATAAATGCAATATTAGTAATTACAGTGGGAAAACTGGGCTGCAATTCAGTGACTCTGGCGAAAACCAGTGAAAGTCCCAGTCATCCTCGGCACACTGGGCGCGGTGCCAAAAGATCTCAGCAGGCACCTAAAAACCATTGGCATTGACAAAATATCCATCTGCCAACTACAAAAAGCCACTTTACTGGGGTCTGCTCGCATAATTCGCCGATACATCACACAGTCCTAGGTGCTTGAGAAGTGCCCGACTAGTGATATAATACGAAATCCAGCATAGTGATCTCGTTTGCTGTCTGTAACTGCTGCTAATTTGTATTATTTGCATATTATGATATCATGTATTTATACAGGAACTAAAATAATTATTTAAAATAGTAACAACAACAACAAAAGAACATGGGAAAAGTAGTACACTTCAGTTACAGTATAAACCGTCCAGAAGTGCTACAGAAGAACATTTGGCATAGTGGATTATCAGTATAATCTACTTTGTCATACGCATCAAGGAGAATAAGGAAAAATGAAGGGAAAGAAACTAATGTTTTAATGGTTGCGGTAAACTATACAGTACAATTCTCAGCACATGTTATGGGCAGACCTGTTAACAGCTAGGTAAGTGTTGACACATGGAAAACGTCTATGCTTTGCACATTCTCATCTTTGATAGGGAGAGATAGATTGGCATAGACATGCTGACTTGAGTAATTTCTACAAATTTTGCAGAACAAAATGTTTTCTTATCAGATAGAAAATAGGCATGCATAGCCTGCCCAGCAGTAGACCTAATATTTCAAGAACACACATACACATAAAAATAAATACCAGTGTGACAGCAGATATAAACTGGGGTTGATATAAAACTAGCACCAGCTAGCATGAGAAATAATTTATTCCAGCAAGTCATATTAACAAAATAAGCATTTTTAAAAATCCAGTCCTTCCACCAGATCCACAGTCAAATGTATGCAGATTTATACAGCACAGTGCATGAAGAAGTCTCAGGAAGAAGGGCGCAAAATAGACAGTAATCAGTTATTAGAGGACTAACGTGTCAGAAGGAAATATATATATGACTTCTGTCGGGGCTTTTTGAAAACACACGCAACTTTTATGCATCTGATTGCAAAAGTGAGAAAAAATGTACTCCACAGAAAAATTAAAGAAAATTAGCAGATGGATGCAAACTAAATATGCCATACTTAATTCAAATTGCTTAAAATTATATGTGATGGGGGAAGGGAGTATATATGATTGAAAGTCTATGATGCTGCTGAATGCTTGGGGATTGGCACTGATAAGATTCCATCATATCAAGCAAAAACTCCCCCCTGCCCAAAATTGGTTTTGAGTTTATCCAATTAGTTACCATTTGGGGCCTGATTCAGATAAAAGGAAAGTGGAGAATGAGCAGTGAAAATGCTAAGGGAAGAATGCTGGGTGTCTCTTTTCCATCTTTTGATATTCTCTCGTTTATTTGAGAATATTGGACTGTTTACGGTAATTTTTCATTGTGTTTCTTGTAATTTCCAGATACCAGCAATAAGCTGATATGATTACTCAAGAACAGAGCTGGCTTAGTGCTGCTCAGGCTTAAAAAGGTGTTAAAGACTTGCAGAATTAGAAATACTGAGTTAATAGCAAGACTAATAAATAAGTGAGGGTGCTTAATTCCTTTACATCGCAAGCTCTCTGGGGCATTAGAGTGATTGATGGATGGCTATGACATGGACAGGAAGAAAGAAGTGCAAACAATGCTTGTGCATTTTAAAATGCTTTCTAAAACCTTGCACAAAATAACTTCAGTTGTGCAACAAGAAGCTAAATTAGTGTTGCGTCTGAGGTAAAAGTAGTAGAGCAGTGGGAAAAGGAGAGAGTGGTAGCTTTGTCTTCTCTGGATTGCAATACCCCTCTCAAATCTCTTTAAGCTGTCTTGCATTAATTAGTCTTAACCACACTGTTGCATGTTTGGAAGGAGATCGCTGAATTCAAATAAGGCTTGACCCAAGAGGGACTGGCTCCCTTGCTTTTCTTCTCTCATCTCCTTAAATCTAAAAATTGCTAAGTGATCTCTCTGGCTCAGGCTTTCCTCGCAGATTAGTGTAAGAAAAGCCCCAACATCTGCAAAAGTGACTGCTTTTGACAACCGTACTGATATCTTAAAGAGCAGGAATTTCCCTAATAAAAACCCCTTAAAAATAAGTCTTCTTAAGATTTCTTAATGCCACAGTGATCAGTTTGCACGTTTGAGAAATTGAAGGTTTTCTTTTTTTTATCTGCTTTGGAAAGTTATGAAAACGAAGCAGGTTTATTTAAAGGAAAGAAATCAAGTGAAGGGATGAAATCTAGAAGCTCTTGGCACTTAGGAGTTCTTACTAAAACTACAAATTGTGTAGTTCTGTGAATGTGAAGGTTGATGTGGCAATTGGTGGATGGTTTGAACATACATATGTCAATGAAGGGAAAAATGATATCACTGCTATAATTAACAATAACATTTATCTACTGGCTTCCAAAAGCATGTCTTCTAAATTTATCCTTTTAGAATTCAAAAGAATTTTTGCAGCCCAATTTTCCCACTGTAATTACTAATATTGCATTTATTATGGCTATCTACTTATAAAAAGCACTGATTGAGGTTTGCTTTGGGAGAGGAATGTGAAGCTGATGGGCAGGAGAGTTAGGACTGACAAGGGGAAGTACTTTCACTCATTATTGTTATCGTTACGTGGAATTTACTACCAAAAATGATGGTGACAGCAACTAGTCTGATAGCTTAAAGAAAGGATTAGACCAATTAATAGAGAATAGGTGTATCAATGGCTACTAGAATGGATGTCTAGATACCATCTCTGGGTTGGAGAGACAGGCAGGATGCCTCTCAAGATTATTTGCAGGAAGTCAAGGACAGGTGAAGGTTTTGTCTTTGTCTTCTGCTTGCAAATGCCCAGAAGCAATTGGTGGGCCTCTAGGTGAAACAGAATTCTGGACTAGATGGACTCTGGCTTGATCTGACAGGGTTCTCTTATATTCTTATGTAACCTGCAATCCACCCAGTTTGTAAAATCTGCTGTTCCTCCTTGAGAAATCTTCTCAGCTTGACTATGGTTGCACACTGTCTCTACGCTTCACCCCAGTTTCCAATAGCCTTTAAACTTCTGTCTTATTGCCTTGCTCCCAGAATGTGAAGAAAGCATTTTGGGTACCACAGAGCAAGAAACACAATAGTTCCTGAATTGCACTTTCCCAGCAAATTTGCTTAATTTTGCTTAATAATATATGGATGTGCCATTTATAGTAACTGAAAAGAAGAATCAATATAGGGGAATACATATTCTAAAAAAAAAGAAGATAGGAAGATAATTTATCGAAAGTGATTTTAAAGAAAAAATGTCTAATCATCTGTGGAATAGTATATTTGGCCAAATGCCTTCCTTATTTTGTCCTCTGGCAGCAGAGTGAAGAATTTCAGGCCTAACTATAAACTACTTTTTCCATATTGCTATTGTCACATTTTTGAAGATAACAATTCATAGGGTCCTTCTTCTCTATTATCTATTATCAAGTCAAAGGGGGACAATAAATGTATTCTGAGAAAGACAGTTCTGTCTTATTTGCAAAATGCATGGCTGACATTTCATTGTCCATAAATACAGAAACAAATTTTGTAGGAAGGCAGCTGGACCTTTCTGTTTATCACTACTGCTTATCTCAACCAATAAACAGTCATTTGGCAAAAGATTGAAGCTGTTGACGAAACTGCTAAGGCTACCTCCAGACAACACATTAAAGATACAGTTTGCCTTTTCACAGTAAAGTCCTTTCACAGGCAAAACAGTTCATCCCCATATACTCAAACTGCAGCAGTGAAGATTCTTCCATTCATGTGCTCCCTCCCTACTTGTTTGCTAGGGGGAATCCCCACAGCAAGCTTATTTCGCTTTCCCTAAACTGAAATAATAGAACCTGATGCAAACATGAATTTGCCTGTTCCCATTACTTTTAACTTAATTGTGTTCGATCTGGATTCTGAGGATCGTATGTGCCGTATGTGACTCAAGGGGGGACTCAAGTGGCTACTTTTTAAAAGCTGCTTTGCAGGGCTGCCCTGCCCTTTTCCTGCTGGCATGGATGTGCCACCCATAACAGACCTCTTCAGGGAGCCTAGCTGGGTGGCTGCTGCTTGCCTGGATGGATGAAAAACAGGCACTGGCAGCCAGCGATTCTTTCCCCTCCTCTCCCCATTTCCCAGGGCACACAGCAGCAGCAGCAACTCAAACCCCGTTCACAGCCACAGCCTTTAAAACAGAACCTCCAGGGCTTTCCTTTCCTTTCCCTTTTTTAAAGGTCAGAACTTTCAAAGAGCTAGAATTGTGCAAAACTGCAACATTGTTATTAAGGTGTGAAGTGGCTAGATTGCTACAGTGTAGCTTTAAGGACTGGATTTTTATAGTGGCTGTTTTCAGGGTGGATTTTTTCTGTGAAATCACTATCTTTGGAAGCAAGCTATTGGGGGAGGGAAACCCTAAACATGGATTCTCATCCCTTAACACCGTACGGTCCCCACAGTAAAAAATGTAAAACATTTCAAGCACATGATCCGGAGTGAGACCTGTTGAAATCAGGATTGAGATTCACTAAGCTTTGGGGTGGTTTAACATGGAGAAAGTGTGTTAAGCCAAACTGCCGTGCGGATTCCGAGGATTGAAAACGTTTTGAATCCCAGATAAGGTTGCCATGAAGACACGGCCCTAGATTTGTGGCTTCTCAGTTAAAGGCAAATTCTCATGAGTTCTAGTGCAGTTAGCCCAAACTTCCTAAAAAATGCAGTGGAACTGAATGGTCCACAGCAAATGCACTTGTAAGTACTTATAATGTGCCGGTATGCAGAGTATAGCAAAACCTGTCGGGCCAGTTGAACGCTGATGTGTATTCTGTGTGAATTTTAAAATTCTGTCTGGATGCAGCTTAATATTCTGAATGTATTTTATTATCATTTAGGGTTACCTGGAAAACAACTTCCTTCCTTCCTTCCTTCCTTCCTTCCTTCCTTCCTTCCTTCCTTCCTTCCTTCCTTCCTTCCTTCCTTCCTTCCTTCCTTCCTTCCTTCCTTCCTTCTCATAGTTATGGTGAGGCCATAAGAGGTGTGCCATTTTCATAGCTGCACCACCTTCAACTCTGCAGCCCATCTCTGTGGGCTGGCAAGTGCTCCCTGAGCCTCCAGAACAAGAATGACTTTATTGTAAATGCTGTGCGTCTGCCATAAGGAAGGATTGTGGCAGCACTAGTGACTTACTGCCTTGCAATGGTGCCCAGAAGGGAGAATTTCCTGCGTGTTCTGAAACAGGGACTCACCATAGCATTGAAGTAGGGGAATGTTTATTCCCATGAATTTAAGATCATGATGTGGTTATGTGGGAGGTACAAGGATGGCGTAAAGATAGTACATCGCTCACACCAAGGCTAGAACAAGTGCTCCAGTCCAGTAGGTGGGAATGCGGTTTAAGAATCTACCCAAAGCTTTCCATTAAAGTCATACTGAGTTGCTAGGATTTGAATTCTTGGCTGGCAGCATCCTGTGTACTGGCATGTTTTGGCTCTCAACACACGTAGGAGAAACATATGTACAATAGTGGACTGGACATCACTGACTTGTAATATTTAATATGCAAATGAAATGTAATAATAATAATAATAAAGAACTTGAAGGCAGGATAAAAGAAAGGGACTCTATTATTACCCTACTCTCAAAGGGGTTCAGAGAAATCAATGACTTTTTTGAGCTACAGTCCAGTCTACCTTACTGTTGATATGTGTGTGAGTGTGTCTGTGTGTGCATGCATTTGTGCATATACATATAAAATTCCCGTTCAAATTAAGTATGTCACAGCACCAAACTATGCCATCTGAAGGATTCCAAGCCACATTTATTTTATATGATAGAAGCAGTAGAACAAATCTGCGTAAACCACAGCAATTTGATGCTGAGGGTTTCTATTGGAAGGCAAATTGAAGATTGCTACAGAAGGATTTTATGCAGGACTAGGATAAGCACAAAGGTAAAAATTTAAGAATAATTAATTTCTTACAGAAAATGGATTTGGATGGGCCATGGTTTCAGCTGCTCAGGTCCTGAAACAGATAGAATTCTGGAGGCACATGGAAGAATCAAAGCCAGCATTCCTTTTCGGGGTTCAGGTAAGGTGAAGATAATGGGGGTGCATCTTTTTCAACAATGCGAACAGCTCCTCACAACTGGCAGAGATCCATGCTATCCTCACTCTATCAACATGAGTAGATGGTTGGTATCAAATTCTATAGGGCAGTGTTTTTTCACCTTCTTTGAACTATTCTTTTGCGTTTAAAATTTGATTGCGCCTGTGGACATCTATAACCCAGCACATTGGGGTGGCTAGAGGTGAGGACACTAGGGGTGTGTCCAGCCTGGGACATTCTGATGCACAGATGGTGTGTGGTGTGTGATACTTCAAAACAGTGGTGCATTATGCCACTGCTACTACAGACTTACCTGCTACAGAATGATCAACACTCACTCGACAACATCAGGTAAATTTGAAGTTTCCCGCCATCCTGACAGTATGGCGAGAAACAGCCTGCAGCTCAGCTCCTATTGGCTGCCAGATCCCACCTGACATGTGCCTCACTGTGTGCACCACAGAAGTCTCTCAGCTGCCAAGGAGGAAGCTGTGGACCTATGTTTCAAATGGGGACAAGACACCATGACTTCGCAGCCAGGTAAGCTGTTATTTTTCTACTAACTGCAGATTTTTATCCACTAGTCTGGAAAGGACCTAGGAATCTCTTGCAGGTTGAGTGTCTCTGCCTAACCACTTTTCCATGAACATGCAGTGTCACATGGATCTGTAGAAGTCCCTGGAAGGACCATGGGGAGGACACTTTGATGGAGCCACCTACTTCCAAGTGCCTGTCCGGTGCTGCATCCATCACATCATGTTACATATTAGGATGCAGGAGGAAGAAATACACAATTTATGAGATAAGGGATATGTATCCTGTCTGTGCTTAAACCACCACTCTTCACTTGTGTCTTGCGTATTGTAAATCTGGGAGGGAGGGTGAGTTCTGGCTCACAGATAAAGAACTTGGATCATAAAGAATAAAGTCTTTGATAACTTTGGGATGGATTCGGGTTATTCCCAATACGGAGTCAAGTTCAAATTGACCCGTCCCCATGCGATTAATGAAAGCCTGGGCTCAAGTTGAATACACCTGTCCCCATGCAAACCATGCTAAACCCCTGCATTGGGAAACCACATCTTTTTCTCTTCACCCTTTCTCTCCTGATAGGAGTGAGAGCAGGGAAATCCCACCCAACGCCCCTCCCCCAATCGCAGCTGCTGGGCATTAAACAGTGATCAAACAGAAATGAGCCTCTTCTCCCTGCGATCTGATCGCTAGGCAGACGTAAAAGAACTGATCACCCCAGTAAGATGCAGCGATGAGGGGGGCCATCTGGCCCTTGCTGTCCCACAAGACTCTTCCTGCAACCCTTATTCCACCCCTGCTCCCCGATTGCTGGCAAGCAGCTTCTGAAGATAGAGGCAGTTTAGCAGAGAAGCACTTGTCTGCTAAACTGCCTCTAAACATTGTAGCATCTTTGGTTAGCATATTCCACCCCCACTCCTGGACAAGCAGCTAAAAAGCTAACCAAAGCTGCTACAACATTTAGAGGCAGTTTAGCAGAGAAATGCTTCTCTCATGGGGATGCTAGTTGATCTCATCAAAGTAGTCTATCAGTAGACCACTGTCTATTTCCTAGAACAGTGGGCTGTGTGCAGAAGACCTTTTTGGTGGTGACACACAAAGAAGTGCTACTGGAAGTGGTGCCAGAAGGACAATGCTCTAAACACTAAAGACTGAGAATAAAGATTCCTGGCCTTCAAGGGCTGGGCCTAGCCTTCAAAGCTGAGTCCAGACTTCAAAGCTGTGGCCATGGCTGGCCCCCAATGGGACATCTGAAATGTGGACAGTGCTTGCCCTGTGCCAGGCTGGACTAGGCTAGTCTGGCTCAGTGTGGGCTAGGCTACCTAGCATGAGCCAGCAAAGTGAGGGATAGGCTTCACTGTGCAGAAACAGCCCAAGGTCTTGGAGTGTCTAGGTTTGAGTCCTGGCTCAGTCATGGAAGCACACTAGGCAACCAGTTACTGGACCAGTTACTACCTTTCAGCCTACTTCACAGGTTTGTTTGTTTGTTTTTGTGGAGATGAAGCAGAGCAGGGAAGAGTAATGTGTACTACTCTGAGCTCTTTGGAGAAAAGGTCATATAAAAACAAAATAATGATTGAAGAAGAATGAAGTGATTGAGATACTTCCCTGGTTTTTCTGTTTTGCTTCAAACTACAAGAAAATGTTCCTTCCTTCCTTCCTTCCTTCCTTCCTTCCTTCCTTCCTTCCTTCCTTCCTTCCTTCCTTCCTTCCTTCCTTCCTTCCTTCCTTCCTATGAAAATTTCTATGCCTTAAAGAGATTAGAACCAAAATTTCTATTATTCTTAAAGTAATAAGAAAGAGCTTCTTAGCCTTTGCAGCTAAGAAAGCCAGTCATGAAATGACTCCTAATATTCAAGAATCATAAGCAAATATGAAATCCACTGGATTCCCAATCCTGTGCAGGACGCAATTCCATTATCTTGTATACAGTACGTTTAAAAGTTGCTTCTTATTAATCTTTTGCAAATGTTTATACAATTATTTGTAAAACATGCCAGCATTTCAGGTTACCATAGGAACAGTTATGTGGAGAAAAATGTGCTAAGGAAACAAATGAAATTTACTTTTAGTGCAATGCATTTAGGATCAAGCTGTGTTACACAAGTGAAAGGGAAAAATTAACCAGGGAATTAATTGGTGTTACTGGACACGTAAGTGCATAGAGAAGCAATGCAGACAACTTCATAGTTGGAATAAATGGAATTCCTATCTTATTTGAGGTATCGTTTTCTTTCAGATTCACATCTCAGTCTGACCAAGCTCTCCTTTGTAATTTGGATGATGGGCTACAGAGCCATTTTCCCCAAAGATGCTGTGTTGTATTGGAAATATTGGGAAGTGCCAATTGCAATAATAGCTTCTAATTCCAAATTAATTCAGTGTAAATGAACTGTCAAGAGAAGATTGATTTGTTTTGGTAATTGCCCTGGTTCAGGCTGCTTGGTGACAGCAGGAAAAAGCCAAGAGGAACTGTGCATTGGCAGGTCTGGTAGAGCCTAAGGGAGAATTTAGGAGGCGGGGGACTTGTTACAAATATCAACTGTCAGGCAGCAGCTGAACAGGAGGCTGTACCAGGAAGAAATGTCTCCAGGAATTACTTGAAAGTGGCCCAAAGCCTTTGCATAGAACAGAGAGAAGCAAGAATGGGTCCACATGATGGTTTTGAAAGAGTGGGACAGGTGGTCTATATTTTGGACTGGCTGCCATCTTATCATACAGAGCAGATGGGAGGCAAACAGCATTTGGAGCTAATGTGGTCTGTGAATTGTGTGATCAAGATCTCTGTTTAAGGGATGTTACAGCTGTGCATTACAAACTGCAGTTTTTCATACAGATAGAAGACTGAGAAGAGGAAAGCACTTAGAAGCACTCCGTAGGCTGTTTTATGTACAGCTGATTTTTCTTTCCCTGAAATAGTAATATGAGAGTTGCTTAAGAATGTTACAGACAATTCTACACTTGCCAATGTCCTAGTACAACAAGGGGTCCACAGGCCTCGTTTCCACACACTGATGTGGTATGGGGGGACATGGAATCTGTATTGGATAAAATGTAGACCAGACTAGGTAGTCCTTTTTAAAAAGATCTACCAGCAGACTACCAGCTCCTAAACTGGACCATGGAGGCCTGCAAATACGGCACACCTCCACAGTCTAGTTTCCTGCGGGGGATCCATTTTGATGGCACTCTTTGCTGCACCACTGAAATGTGTCCCCTGAGGACTCAGGCCAGGAACATTCATTCCTGGCCATTGGAGCACCCGAACCTGATTCTGAAGCTGTACGCGAATTGAATGTTACAACATTTGTATATTAACATTCATAGGAAAAGTTAATACATTCAATAAACTAGGGAAACATATTGGATATGTATCAATACATATGCATTGGTACAGGATACTTTTCCAATATGTCTGCATTCGTTTAGAATGTATCCAGGATATGTATCGGATATTCATACGAATTTGTACAAATACATTTGTGTCGAATAGAATCCTACCACATTCGAAGGAGATCTATTCAAACAAATTCAAACTTTCTAACATTCGATTTGTTACAAATTGAATGCCAAAAACCCCATTCATGTGCATCCCTAGAGCAAACCAATCTGGTCTGAAATATTGACCTCCAGCGCAAATACATCCTAAGTGTCCACAGGTACACTTGAAAGGGGGAATAATAAGATAAACTAAGGGTTACATTTCAAAGAAGGCAACCCAAGCATAATTTTAACAGCCTTGGAAATGAAATACATAGCTGGGATAATTCATAGTAACCTGTTTGGTTTAGTGGTTAGGGAGCCGGTCTCTTATCTGGGAATACCGGGTTTGATTGTGCACTCCTCCACAAAGCTAGCTGAGTGACCTTGGGCTAGTCACAGCTCTCTGAGCTCTCATAGCCCCTCCTACTTCACTGGGTGTCTGTTGTGGGAGAAGAACAGAAAGTTTTGTCAGCCACTTTGAGTCCCTTAAATGGGTAAGAAAAGCAGGGTAAAAAAGCCACACAACTCTGCTAAAGAGAGCTAACATGCTACTTCTCTCTCAGAAAAAGGAAGAATCCCCAGCTGTCTCCTTGCCTTAACTGGGTGGAGCAAATGAATCTGCTGCAGTAAACAGTGGGTGGAGACGTCATCAGCATTGACCCACAGATGTTCTGTGGGAGGAAAATATTTCTAATGAACTAAACACAGTAAATAGAACTTGTACAGAGAAAAGTCAGTTTCTGAAATTTCAAATTGTTGACTGCTATCCAGCATCACAGGTGGAGCAGATGTAACCTCTGGCTACATAGGGATTCAGCAGTGACAGACTTTACCAGGATGCAGTAAGATGCCAGGTGAATTTTATAGTGCTTGGAGAGGCCTAATTCATGTGTTACTTGACTGATGATACTGGTGATTGGAAAGAGCCCAATAAATCTGGAAATTAGCACAATATAAGAGGCACTGTTGCAAAACTTGGTTGATGGTTTCTGATTGCCCATCCATTTCCAGGTAATGAGCAGAGGACATTGCTGTTTTTTTAGTTCCTCTGACTCTGGAGGGCACTCCATGGCAGATGTAGGAACAGTTATGCTTATTTAGAGAATAGATCTGCCACTACCCAGAGGGGAATGGCCAGAAAGTTATTTCCCCCAGGGACTATTTGAGGCTGAGGTAGAAGAAAAAGAAGAAGAATCACACACATTGGATTTGCCTGAGACAAGAGTTACCATATTTCCTCTGGATGTGGGATAGACCTAGAGACCATTATGGCATTCCCAGTACAATCCTGGGTAACCCAATATATCAGTATTATGGGAAATCAGATTCCAAGTTCCTGTAATCATTCCTCTTCCAGGGACATCTGTGGAAGCTTCCGAAATAAAAGCTGGCTCCAGATGCCAGCCAAATATTGCAATAATGAGTAATGTTCCAGAGAAAAACCTCACCAGAATTATCACTTATTGAGCAAACAGTGTGGGGCTGTCTATGCACGATATAGCAATGCGAAGTAGGGATGTGCACAATTTTTTTGGGGGGGGGCATTTGATTCAAATTGAATATTTGAAAATATGAATTCATACGAATAGAGAAAAAAACTAATGTATTGAAGTTTGAACCGATTCGAATACACTCATATCTACTTGTACAAATATTTGATACGTATTTGATTATACGAATCTCGTACGCATCCCGTTTTCATCCCGTAGATATCTGCAGGCAATGCATATGTATCTGTACACATAGGAATGTCAAAATTATTTGTACAAATAATTCAAAACATTTGTATTCATTCAAATACAAAAAACAAATGTCTGGACATTCCATTTTTGAATGTCCAAATTTGGCCAAATTCGACCGAATAACAAATATCTCAAATATTCTTGCACATCTCTAATGCGAAGAGACACCATGGATGCTTTTCTACTAGCACCATTGAAGCACCCACTAAGGACCCATTTGGCTGAGAGCTGGGTGACCCCATTTCCACTACAGACCCCATTAGAGACACATCAGTTTCCACCACAGCTAGGGAAATCTGGATCATATGGGTCCTTCAAGACCTATAATCTGGTTTTCGTGTATGGGGTCTACAGTGGGGTCTTCAGCCATAAAATCTGGATTATAGGGAGCCTGTTTCCACTGCAGTTGGGCAATGGGGTCTAAAGGAGGCTCAGGGGAGGGGGCACCCATGTGGGAGTGCCCCAAAATCAAAACTTCAAAGTCCCTCTGAAGTAGCCTTCAAAGTTGCCTTCGGAGATTAGCAAAGGCTCCGGACTCCCTCTGAAGTTGCTTTCGGAGATTAACAAAGACTCCGCAGAAAAACCCCTTCGATCTTCAAAGTTAGTGGCATGTCTTCTTAGATCCGGATCAAAGGAGCTCAGTGGAAAAACACCCAGTGATGAGCACATCTGAATATTTTGATGGCGCATAAGTACCCAGAGGAGTATGATTGCCACCATCACATATGCACAGTCATCTTTTTTGGCTCTGGCATGTGCACAGCAGCTATGGCCAGGATGGCAGCTCCATCTGGAAGGTAGGTTAGAGTGCTATTCTAGGAAAACTTTCTGTCAGAGTCGAGTTTTCCCAAAACAGGATATAGCCAGATGTAGCAGGGAGATAGTGGGGCTATGGTGGAATTGCCACAGATATGTCTGGCAATCCGACCATAGAGAAGACATAATTACTCTATATATCCCCTATCGAATCATATAACCAAAAGCCAGACAAGTGCACTAAAAATAATAAAGGAAGTGGGGTTGGAGCTTCCCTGGCTTTCTGATTATACAATTTGACTTTATTTCAGCAGCTCCCAGCAGATGTCCAGGTAAGGGAAACTAAGGCCACAGTTGCTTTTCACTGGAGAGGAAATTGTGTGATCTTCAGATCACTCGATGCCTTTTGCTGTCTGGACACAACAGCACAATATTAAACCTAACTGCTGGAACCATTCAGGATACCATTGGGTCCCTGGCCTGCATTTCCTCATCCACCCCCTTTTGGTTTTGTTGTTTAAATTCTCTGATCAATACAGGTGCTGTGTGAGTGAATTGCTAATGAGCCTGCCTGGACGATTTTATCAATAACATTTAAATACTTTTCACACTTGCAGTGGATCTTGAATAATTTATGTGCTTCTGGTCAATTGCATATTATCTCATTAGCATTAGTCTGAGAAGTGATATTTGGACTAGTTAACAATCTTTAAAGACTTCATGGTCGGAATTTTGGATTTCTCCCCTCAGGGATCAGAGTTGTTAAGGATCCAGGTCTAGAAAAATCCAAAATTTTGTACAAGTTCAGAACAGATAGCAAACCAACATCCTTTAGCAGATGTGGAGTTTCTGTTTTTTGAAGTTTAAATTAAATTTGTACTATGGGGAAAATATTTGCTTTATATTTATGCATAAGTTGTCCTGTGTGTATGCCAACAGTTTTATTATTATTATTATTTTGTTATTTTTAAAAATCTGCACTATCTGGAAGTAGGCAGTAGCAAACCATTTCTGTATCTCTGTCAAGAAAATTGCACAAACGATGCCCATTCAGTCAACCTGGAGTCAACAGTGGTACCCAATAATAGCAACAATTCTATCTTTGATACTAGAGGTATGCACAAATAATTTTTTTGCATTTAATGTGATTCAGAACAAATATTCATAAATTCAATTCGAATCAGATGTCAAAAATCTGGATTTTCGAAAATCCGATTTGGATCTGGATTATTTGGATCCGCACATTTGCATATTCAATCCATATTCCGATATGCAAATGCTGAGAGTCGCATTTTTAATCCGTATCCGAAAATACAGATTTGCGCAAATGCGTATTTATTGCGTGTTTAATCCATGTACGATCTGTTTTCAGCCCATATTAAATATTATAATATGCATTATGTTCGCATGGATTCGTATGCGATAGCTATGCATCTGCACGCTTGTATTATTCAAAAATCCATATTGGATTTCTGAAAATCTGTATTCTGATCCAGATATTAAAAAATCCAATTTGAGTTTGAATGTCGGATTTTCAAATCAGATTTCTTAATATTTGGATTTTCGCATATTTGCGCACATCCCTATTTGATACAAAGGGAGTTAGGAGCACTATTGTAGCAACAGTAAGAAGAGAAGAGAAATATAATAAAAAGAAAGCTGAAATGATAATCATAAGAACCAATGCTATCTAAACGTTTATAAAAATAATGTTTTATTTGGTCCAAAAGGGTTATTAAGTCTAGCCTCCTTCACACAAACATAACATACTTGAGCAAGAAACTGTCCTTCAAGAAGAGCCTCAGCTGTACATCTTAATGTATTGGCAAGATAGTATGTAGCTCCCAAGTAACTTGCCTAAAGCCCACCCTAGCCCACCCTGGTGGGAGCACGGCGAAACCCCTCCTTAACTCATCAGCATCGGTGTCGTTCTGAGGGTCTTCGCCCAGGATGCAGCGCGCCTGCATCCTGCGCGGCTCCTGAGTCGCTGGGGCTGCTACTGGCAGCCCTTGCCCTCAGGAGCGTTCTGAGCAGGCGCGTTGCCCTTAGTAGTCTTTGTAAATGTTGGCCTTCAGTCATACATGGATGCTGAGTTGCCTACTTCTATCATGCTGCCATTGGCTAGGTTGGCTGGAGCTGATGACTGCTGGATCCCAAACCATCTGGAGGGCACCAGGCATAATATAATGCTCCAAAAGCCATACCTTTGCTCCTGATCTTCAGATGGAGAGCTGTGTGCACAGACCAAGAATGGCTATTTCAGGTAGGCTCGGAGTGCTGTGCAGTGGTGGCGGGGGGGGG